>CM035408.1:75668080-76065580 GCA_020310875.1 Ceratopteris richardii | reverse complement strand
CTCGGACTGCATCGAGACAAGCCAAGCTCCGCATGAGCCAGATCTAGCATGAGGACGGGACCTCACAGTTGGGTCATGGCACCTTTGCCTCTAGTTAGGTTGAATGTGCCAATTACGTCCAAGGACTTCCAAGAAGATCCTCTCGTCAAAAGGATGGCCAATCCCTCTAAGTCAATTCACGACTGGTCATCCGTCTTGCCCTTTGCCGTCAAAACGACTAAATGGGCCATTCGGCTCAAGGTCGGAACCAAAAGTGGAACACCTAGGCCCGATCCAATTCTGAGTTATAATTTTTCCCCGTCTTGGGTGGATATGATCCTTAGGGTTCAAGCCCAATTTGTGATGGGAGGGCCTCGTTGCCACTCCACGCACACCCGTTGTTTCCAATCTGACGTTCCATAATTATCAAGGCGTGGCAATGCCCGAATGGAAATTGCCGGCCAAGGTAATCCCCACCAATAAAATGGGCCTATCAGCGGCCCTTCATCGTTTGACACATAGGCACGGACGTGCGGCACATAGAGCGACTTACATTCACGCCAGCCGTTTCTCCTTAAAAATAGGCCTATCGGCGGCCCTGCGATGTCATGGTACATAGGCATGAATGTGCGGCACGTAGAGCGGCTTACATTCACGTCGGCCATTCAATTTCCATACTTTGCTCCTAGCCACAAGGGGACCCACATGCAACCTTCATCCAAGGCGTCGACGGGAGGGCAAAACCACTTCACTTGTAAATTTGCCCCGACCTCAATAGGACCGACGGGTGGCACCCACACACAAGGTGTGGATGGGAGGACAAGCTCACACACCACCGGCCACTTACTTCCAACTTTGCCCTAGCCACGAAGGGACCCGTGGGTGGCATCCATCCAAGGCGCGAACGGGAGGGCAAGGCCACTCCTCCGCCGGCCGCACGAAACTTGGCCTATGGGCGGCCCTCTTACGTTTTGCACATTCGCACGGATGTGCGGCACATGTAACGGCTTATAGTCATGTCTGCCATTTTCTTCCAAAGTGCACTCCCTGGCCCTGTACGGCCCGACGGGAGGTATGACACATCATTTTATTGAACTCTAGGCGTGCTGTGTTGAAGATAAATGTACAAGCTCATTTTCATATGAGCCATGCTTGGATAAATTTACCAAATATAAAGACAAAGGAAAAGTAGAGAAAAAATGGAAAAAATAATTAAAGAAAAAGTCTAGTCAAAATTCATGATGAGTAAGAGATACAATATCTTGCCTTGTAGTTAGTGGCATGTAGTGGGGAAAGTGGTGAGTTAAGAAGGAGGCACAAACTTCTTCACATGCTCATTGGTTATAAAAGTGAAGTGGGAGCACGTTCTAAACAAGGAGAGAAAGAGGCAAGAGCTCCCAGTAGTCGGATCTAGTCATTTTGTCATTTTGTCTTCCCTTAGACTCTTTCCAGTCGCATGTCAGTTTGTACATAGCTCTATTGTGGAGCTCATATCTCAATGTGTATGTAACCATTTCTTGTGTTTGAACACTCATTGGAAAGCTTATCTTGTGCACTTTCTGAATACCAAATATCTCTTTGCAATCTTATATACTTTGTGAGATATCAGTGAAAGCGTGAAGTCCAGTTTTTCAATATACTTGTGTAGACAAGTAGTCTATTTTGGTCGGTTAAGTTTCCCAACCAAAACATATCCAAATTGCTTGATTTTTGTCTTGTTGGACTTGCATCTACTGTCACTGTCCCAAATATCTCATTCAGAAGATTTATATTCTGTGAGATATCTGTCAGAGAGTAAAGTCTAGTTTTATAGTGTACTTATATGTGCAGGTGGTCTATTTTGGTCAGTTGCGTTTCTTGACCAAAACGCATCCAAATTACTTGTTTTTTAGCTTGTTTATGTGTCTACGTTCTCTATACTAAATATCTTTCTCAAAGGATATATATTCAGAGAGTTGTCAGTCCGAGAGTGAAGCTCAGTTCTTCAACATACTTGTGTGGACAGGTAGTTCATCTTTGTCAGTTGCGTTTCCTAATCAAAACTTGTCCAAATTAAGCCATTTGTAGGTTGTTGGAAAGCTCTCTTTGTCTACTTTGATTGACTAAAGGCACAAGTCCATTTGAGTTTTGTATTGAGAGAAGCAAGATATCTAATGTGCAGCTGTTTGTACAAGTGTTGGACATACAAGGGTGGTTCACTACACATTTCCGTTGCACATAGGAGAACTCATTCTCCATAGTTGGTATCAGAGAAAACTTGGTGCTGAAGCTTCATCAACAGAGCTGGAGATAAAGCAAAGAAAAAGAGGAGCTATAAAACAAGGAGGAGCTTCACAAACGCAAGAATAAAGGACAATATAACTATTCGAGGTAACTCTCAAAGTCTTTGATACCCTTCAATGGCTGACTTGCGTCAACAAGTAGAGAAGTTGGATAAGGACAACTATCCCGTGTGGAAGTTTAGAATGACCAACTACCTAATTGGCAAAGGCTTATGGGGTATTGTGAGCGGCGATAATGCTCAACCTCAAATCAATCAAGCTATGGCCACCGAACTCTAAAGGAGACAAGCAATAGAATGGGAAGAGAGAAATAGGAGAGTCATGTTACTCATTTTGCAAGTCATTACTAATGCCATGGTAGGGCATATTCAACATCTAGAGAAAGCTAAGGATGCTTGGGAAGCTCTTGAAAGGATGTATTCAACAAATACCAAAGCTAGGAAACTTCAACTCAATAATGAGTTGAACACAATCAAGAAAAGTTCGAGTCAATCCATAGCTGAATACACTTTGAAGATTAAGGAGCTAAGCGATGCTTTAGCTTCTATTGGCACAACGGTTGAAGACGAAGATCTTGTGTGTTATACTCTCAATGGATAGAGAGAAGATGAAAGATGGAAGCCTTTTATAACTTCCATTAACTTGAAAGATGCATATCCAGGTTTTGAACAACTAATCCCTTCATCTTGTCACAGAAGAGCTTAGCCTTGATGGCCCCAAAGGAAAGGACAGCCACAACCAAATGTTATATGCAGGTCAAGGTAAAGGAAGAAACTCAAGAGGAGGCTCAAGAGGAAAAGGAAGAGCTCACAACCACTCCAACTACAATCAAAGAAATTTGGAAGACAACAAGGATGCATCAAATGCCAACACACAAAGAAGAGGTCGAGGTAAAAGTAGAGGAAGAGGCCGAGGCTCCTACGATTCTCATAGAGGTATAACATGCTATCATTGTGGTAAAGTAGGACACTATGCTAGTGATTGTTGGCTGAAGAATGGAAGACCAAATGGAGGCAATCAAAGGAACCAAAGCAACTATGCAAGCACCTCAAGTGAAGGAAGCAAGGACACACTACTTGCAATGAGACATGAGTATAGAAGCTCTTGTGAAGATGACAAAAAATGGTATATTGATTCAGGTTGTAGTAACCATATGTCATGCCAAGGAAGTTTGTTCACTAATCTACATGCACCAAGTGGAAAAGGATGTGTTGAAACAGGTGATGATACTCAACACATGATTGAACATATTGGAGATATAAGGCTTGGAGATACAAGTAGAGCAAAGGTACTATCTATTGTTCTTCATGTTCCTACAATTTCAAAGAACTTGATTTCAGTAGGACAAATGGTAGAGAAGGGTTATCATGTCATATTCAATGAGAATGGGTGCTTCATAAAGAATCCAAAGAAAGTCTTCAAGGTCATTGCTCGAGGTAGAAGAGAAGGAAGGATGTTCACTTTGGACGTCCAACATCCACATGGAAAGGTCATGTACATTCAATGTGGGAACAAGAAGATTTCAGAGCTGGAATTATGGCACAAAAGGATAGGACACATCAACATTCCAAAGCTAAAGGGCTTGAGCAAACATGAAGTGGTAAGAGGTGTTCCAAAATTTAATAGTATTGGACTACATGAGTTATGTGAAGCTTGTCAACTAGTAAAGCAAACGAGACAGCCATTCAAGAGGAGCAGTTATGTGGCTCCAAATGTCTTGGACTTGATACATACGGATGTATGGGGACCAACCTAAGAGGCATCAATGGCTGGTAATAGATTTTTTGTCACCTTCATTGATGATCACTCAAGAAAGGTATGGTTGTTTTGTATGAAGCAAAATTCAGAGGTGTTTTCTATATTCAAAGGATTCAAAGTTGAAGCTGAAAAGGAAATAGGAAGGTCTATCAAAACCTTAATGTCCGATGGTGGAGGAAAATACTTCTCCAAATAATTTTCAGATTTTCTACAAGAGAATGGGATCAAAAGTCAGTTCACTTGTAGGTACACACCACAACAAAATGGAGTAGCTAAGAGGAACAATAGGCAAATTGCTAATTGCAAGATGCATGCTCAACGAGATGAAGGTACCATTGTACTATTGGGCTGAAGCTACCACAACCGCCATTTACTTGATGAATAGGTGCACAAGATCGGGAATACATCACTTGAGTCCAGAGGAGGTATATTCTGGTAAGAAACCTGATCTTACACACTGCAAAGTGTTTGGATGTGTTTGCTTTGTTCACATTCCACAAGAAGTTAGAACAAAGATGGAATCAAGGTAAGAAAAATGCATTTTCATCGGCTACTTGACGGAGCAAAAAGGATACAAGTGTTAAAACCCTAGAACAAAGGAATTAAGAGTCTCACGAGATGTGGTCTTTGATGAACTAAGACCATGGTATGAAGATAAAGGAAAGGAAAAGATTCTTGAAGAAGATTATGATGATTATGCAGGAACAAATCAAAGAGAAGTTCAACAATCAAGCACAAAGGTTTCAGGTCCAGAGGCATCTACATCAAATGAACAATGTTCAACATGGAGGGGGAGTCATTCTTTGTCTCCAAATTCAGCTCATAGTAGAGCTGAAGAAGCAAGTGCTACTCCGAACAGTGAGGTAGATGCAAGTGAAGAAGAATATGAAGAGGTAATCACTCCGATGGTAAAGCTAAATAGGTTAAAGAAGCAACTTTCTAAAGGCAATGAAAGAAGATCTTCAAGGACAAGGTATCCAACTCAAAGGTTGAGTTATGATAGTTTTATGGAGACACATTTTGCATACATGATGTAGGCTATCAAAGACAAAGAGCCTGAGACTTATGAAGAAGCTTGCACACAAAAGGAATGGAAGCAATCTATGAAAGAGGAGATCAGAGCTCTTAAAGATAATCACACATGGGAGCTAGTGCCAAAGAAAGAAGGTATGAAGATTGTTCCAAACAAATAGGTGTTTAAAGTAAAAAGGAATGCTAATGGTTCACTAGCTAGATATAAAGCTAGATTAGTTGCCAAAGGATTTAAACAAATACAAGGCATAGATTATGATGAAGTTTTCAGCCCTGTTGCAAAGATGGGAACTATCAAAACATTAATAGCAATTGGTGCTTCAAGGAGATGGCCATTATATCAACTCGACATCAAAAATGCTTTTCTTAATGGAGAACTACAAGAAGAGGTATACATGAGTCAACTGGTTGGATTTGAAGATGAAAACCATCCACACTTTGTTTGTAGGTTGAAAAAGGCACTTTATGGCTTGAAGCAAGCATCAACAGCATGGAATCAGAGATTGGTAGAATATCTAACTAAGTGTGGATACAACTCAAGTAGTGTAGATCCTTCATTGTACATGAAGAAGCAAAAATAGAGAGGTATATATTTGTATATACGTCGATGACCTCATCATAACAGGAAATGATGTTACAGGGATTAAGGATATCAAAAGGAAGCTTGGTAAGGAGTTTAAAATTTCAGATCTTGGAGAGCTGAAATAGTTTTTAGGAATTGAAGTTGTTTATGGAAAGAGTGGTATCTACTTGATGCAAAGGAAGTACTTGTTGGATGTTCTTTTCAGATTTGGAATGAGTGGATGCAAACCACTAAGTCAACCCATGGACACAAATACAAAGATTTGTTCAAATGATGGAGAACCATTGGAAGATGTAATGACATACAGAAGCATTGTAGGATCATTAATCTATGCAAACATTACAAGACCTGATTTATCTTATGTTGTTGGTGTACTTTCTCAGTTTATGCAAGCCCTGACAAGTGAACACTTAAATTCAGCCAAGAGAGTGCTGAGATACATAAAGCATTCAGTTAATCATGCTTTGTTTTACAAGTTTGATGAAGAATTATAGGTCAAAGGCTTTCGCGATGCTAATTGGGCAGGTTCAAAGGAAGATAGGAGATCAACCTCAGGTTATGTGTTCATGATAGGAAGCAAACCTATCACATGGAGCTCAAAGAAACAACCTACTGTTGCACTTTCATCTATGGAGGCTGTTGGCAGTAGCCAGAGGCATAGAAGATATGAAAGCATGTAAAGACAGAGCAGGGAGTCAATCGAATCATTTTTCAAAGAATTATATTTTATAAATACTTTTTCAAACACTCAACAGTGATTTTCATCACTTTTGTACTATATGTAACATAGAAAAACCCTTTTTGTAATTTATAGCTCCATTTTGTGCAAGCCGAGGAGTCCTCGAGCTTGAGGAGCTTAGGTAGAATGAGCGTACCAATTTTGGTTATTTTTAGACACCTTTTACCCTTTCAAATAGCATCTAGGACCTAATTTTTAACTATGCCGGTCACTAGATGTGAAACCGGTCAAAACTAGTCTAGAATCTATAAAAAGAGCTAGAGAGCTCATTTTTGAGGTTAGCTTGTTTGAGTAGAGAAGAGCTTAGAGCTATTTTGAACTTGTAAGAGTGTTCTTGAGTAATAGAGTTGATTTCTCACCTTCCATTGTGTCTTGCTTGTCTCTTCGTTGTGTGTGTGTGCATCTCTATGCTTCTCACCTTCACTCTCACTTCATCTCACATTCACGATCTTCATATCACTCCTATCTCTTCCGCGGATTGACATTAAGGAGGTGGAGCTTCTTAACGTGGTTCTCACCATTGTGCTAGAGCAACACCAAATTTGGCGCCGTTGCCGGGGATCGAGTCTAGGACGAATATGTGATGGTAAGAGTATAGCAAGAAGTGGCGTTGGAAGGTAAAAATTTCAGTTTTTGTTGTTGTTTCTACTTAGTTTTTAGTGTTTTTCACCTCCCCCACACTCCATCTTCATCACCGCATCATCATCTTCCACTCCAAAAAAAATCAGAAAATTCACCATATTCACCCATTCTCCTCATTTCCCCTCATTTGTGCATGTGCAAGAGAGAGAGAGCTTTTGTGCTTGCATGTGCTATTGTGTTTTTGAGTTTTCTTGCAGGTACAGTGCTCCAGAGCATCAAGAAAGCTGCAAAAAGGTAAGAAATATACTCTCTTTCAAAAATTGCCGACTCTGTCAGACTATCACGATGGTCTGCAAAGTTCGGAATTTGAGGTAGGCGACCACACCAGCATGTAGAGCACACTTGCACGCGTAGGAATCCATACTTGCATTCAAAAAATTTGCATTTTGGTGGACCATCGCCATTGGCTCAGACCATCGCGATTGTGTCACACCATCGCAATTGGCTCATGCCATCGCGACGGCTCGGCCGAACCATCGCGACGGTCTCACGCCATCGCGACGGTTCACTTGAACCATCGCGACGGTCCTTGACCATCGCGACGATCAAGTCGACCCCACGCCATCGCGATTGGCCCATGCCATCGCCATGATACTGCCACGTGTCAAGTCAGACCATCGCGATTGCTCACTAGCCACACCATCACGACAAGACCCTTACACCATCGCGACGACTCAAACTTTGGACCATCGCGATTGGCTCACGCCATCGCATCTGTGACCATCACGACGGTTCACTTCAGACCATCGCGACGGTTCAGGTTGACCATTGATTGATGCCATCGCGACGATCGAGCCATCGCGACGGTTCATTTTCAGACCATCGCAATCATCCATTTCACGCCATCGCGACATTTCGCTCCATCGGACCATCGCGATTGTGCCACGCCATCGCGACGGTTCACCTGGACCATCGCGACAGTCCTAGACCATCGCGATTCTCAGCCAAAATGCAAATTTTAGGGTTTGATTTTTTGGGCAATTTTGGGGCTATTTTTGGGTGATTAGACTCATAGGAGACCCTTTAGCTCATAATTGAAGAAAAACCTATTTGTCAGTTTTTACCCCCGAAAGCCTGAACGCTCATATCTTTTTCATCCGAAGTTGACATAGTTGGGACTAGGAAGCCAAGGGGTAATCATTGAAATTTTGAGCAAAAGGTTAAGGGACTTTAAGGGTGTATATACTCAGGTGCTTGATCATCCATTGTGAATTGGTCTAAACATTGAATTTTGGCAGGTCTAGCAAGGTCAAGCAAGGGCAATCAAGGCAAGGTAGTGAAGAACGCAGGGCTTGGGAAGTGCGGCTTCTTGGGCATCAGAGCAACCAGAAAAGCTGACTCGAGGTTGGAAGATTACTCAACCCCCTCAGTCAATTATTAGCTTAGGCTAAACGGTAGCATTGTGGATTAACAACGATAGGAACAAGCAAGTGCAAGAGATTTAATTTTTTAAGTTCAAGATTAAAGCAAAGGTGTGTGATACGAAAACTTAAAGGAAAAGAACTTAAGTCTGACGGAACGAGAACTCAAATTACCACGGAAAGTCGATTCTTGACGCATACATTGAGACAAGAATTTAAAGAAATTTAAAAAAAAATCAAGAAAGTAAGAACAACGAACCATTGACGATCTGAGCGTGTACTGAGTGTGCAAGGAAGTAAATTAATGAACCTTAGATTGGGCAAACATATAGGTAAGTCAGACCGACGAAGCCTTAGATCATCAGAAGCAAGTGTAGAAACCACTACACGATCGTGGGCACAACAATTCAACACTAGTTACCCCTACGAGAGCTCAGATACAAGTGAATCAGAAATGGCATTTAGCACGGAAAGACCAGAAGGAGGGTCAAATGTAGCATACTTAGAAAAACCAGAAGGACCCTATAGAACTCAATTAGAATTTCTCCGAACCAACCGCTTAGGTGCTCGCATCTATGAGGATGGTTTGCGAAGATAAGTGGTGCAAATGCACAGTCCTGATCAACCCATTGGATTGGAATGTCCAGTGGTGAAATTTGAGAGAGACGTGTACATAGACAAGGAAGGAACGATGTACATCTTAAGTATACAGCCAAACAATACGAATGAGTTTGGCGTAATTCAGTTAGAGACGGAAGCGAGATTTCAAGGAAAGGAACCATTAGAAGAACCTAGAACACCTAGAGGGAAATCTGTACTGACACAAGTACTAGTTCCAGATTGGACCCCTCAGGACAACAGGAGCATAGAGCTGTTTGTAAATAAAGAAAGTGACGAAGCATTTTGGAGGTACAGAACAGAACAACCTAGTGAGGTAGGCTCCATCATAATCTACGAATTTAAAGACCCGGATACACCTGGAAAGGTTGTATACCTGGATGGAACTTCAGAAAGAGTATTTGTAGTGCCAGACCACGCTAGAAACACATACACATGGAGAGGCGAATTAGTATTCCCTCCATCTCGAGCAAACGCAAACGCGAGCCAACAAGGGGTAGGAACATCCTCAGCCCATGGCATGCAAAGAGAAAAGAACAAAGAAAGACCGGAAGTAAGTTTCAATCATCCCATAAGAAGAGACAGAACCACCATAGACACGGACAGAGTGGAAAGACAAAGAATACCAGGTGGTAGAGATGATTTTCCTCTACCTTGACCACGTGAACACGCAAGAATATTAAGACCCACTCAGTTAGTAAAGTCCATGAAAAACTATTTTGATGGGACTGGAGATGCCTATAACCACATTGCTGAATTCAAGCAAGTGCTATGGGCAGAGCAAGTAGAAGACATGTTCACGCAATACAACGCATTTGGACTAACGTTAAAGAATACAGCTTTGACTTGGTTCCAACCATTGCAACAAAGGCAATTTAGAGACATCCATCACTTTTTAGATTCATTCATCACTGAATTCTCTAAAAGTGGGATCAGACATGACACGTCTTCGTTGATTCATAGTTTCAAACAGACCCCTCAGGAAACAGTAAGATTGGCAGGACGTAGTTTAAGACAATATGTGGAAAGATGTCCTATGCAAGAGCTACCCTCACAGGGCAAGCAAGTGATGTGTTTTTAGATGGCCTCTTAAGCTCTAAACTACGCTCCTATGTATACTTAAAGGAACCCAGAACGCTAGAGCAATGTGTAAGAATTTGTATAGACATTGAGGACAACTTAGGAGACGAGTTGGAACTATCGAAAGTCTATAAGAACTTAGATTGTTCTTCTCTAGCATCCACAAAATTGTCTAGCTCAATAGAGGACCTAGCAGAAAAAGTGGCCCAGAAACTAGGAGTTTCTAGTAAACAGATGCCTAGGGTAACAACAAACAAGCGTTGTTACACCTGTGGTGGCGATCATATGGCGAACGTGTGCCCCAATGCAACACAACCACAAGCAAACCCTAGTGGCCAATACTGTACAATTGAGAGAAGATACACAAATCACACGGCTCAGGACTGCCCATAAACAAACAAGCAGTGAGACAGAACTACCCGCAAGCATACCCACAACCAGGTAGGTATCAAGGCCAATATAATACTCATCCTCACTACCATAGGCCTCCTCAGAACTACCCTTACCAGGCTCAACAGAGACCTCAACCTGTCTTAGCTCAGCAGCCACCCCCACCAGCTAATGTCATCTCAGTGAAATACGCTGCTGCAAAAGAAAACCTCAATAGGGCTTTAGTTCCCGTTTCACCCTTAATTACCAAAAGTGATCCAAACTCCAACAGTTTTGACTCTACTCATGTAGATAGTCCACCCGCATATTATACAGAGTCACCAGAACATGTGGAGACATATCATTATGATAGTCCACCATTGGAGCCTGGTTGGGAGCCCGACTACACTAATGTGATGTACACAAACCCGAATCCACGGCCCCAATTGAGACAACAAAGACCACAGGGCCCTAGAGGACCATGTTTTAGGTGCCAAGGAGACCATTTCATAAAATATTGCCCACATCTGCCGATAGCAAGACAATCACAATATTATAACATACAAGGCTTTTGTGCCGACTATGGTAAAGAACATATAATCAAAGATTGTCCTAAGAACCCAGTTAACGCTTCAAATGTGACATCGATCAACGTGATAGGTATTGTAAACAACACAGATGGATCCAACCCTACATACGTGCCTATCCAAGCTATAACCAGAGCCCAAGTGCTCTTACAAAATCAACAGCCTAATGTTGAGAAAGTAGCCGAAACTAGTGAAGTTGTAGAGTCTAGCAGTAAAAAGACAAAATCTTGGAAAGATTCGAGAGAAAGGATTAAGAGAAAGTGGAGTAAGAGGATAACTGAGTTGGAAGGAAGTCTCAAGGAATCTAGAGCCAAAATCCTAGAATTGACTTCTCAGGAATTGAATCAAGAGAACCCAGCTCAGAAATCAGGATTAGTTCTAGCTGAACCCATACCTGAAAACCTAGACATGATGTTTCGTGCATATCAAGCAAGAATAAAAGAAGGACCTCAAGTAGCGGAAATGAGCAAGAACTACCCTCGAGCAGACCTAGAAATTGAGAGGACTAAGCTTTACATGAAAATGGTAGAATTAGCACAAGCTATGTTCGAAGCCTCTAGATATCGCAATTGAAATAACATGGCAAAACCTGAATTGCACTTTCAAGGATTAATGGAGAGGCTAGAATACTTGATAGATAGCAAAGAGAAAAAGGATCAGCATAGGAACCCTATTGTCCTAGAGACACAGGAAATGAATGCACCATCCCTGTCCCAAGTACCCAACACAGAAGGGGAAGACAATTTGTCTTCCATTCATAGGTATTCACATGAATTTTTAAGAGAAATCCAAGAAGAGAAATGGAGAAGAGAACAAGGAACCCATCCTCCTATTCAAGAAATAGACGACTTGCAGGAACAATTTCCCCAAGACATTCCCTCTATTTACGATGATGTAGAGGAAGAACAACTGAGTGAACACACAGGATTTGAATCCAATTCTTTGCAAGAATTACCTCAGTTCACAGGACCTTGGGAAGCAAAGTCTATTAGCATGAGAGCACCCACTATAATAGTGAGGAATGAAGAATCAGTAATCCCTAGAAACACGGAAGTCATCAAGAATACCAAAGTACAATGTAATCTCACCCTAGAAGATTTGTTAAAGGTAAAACCAAAACTGTGGAAACATGTAGCAAATCAATTCCCTGAGCTTGCTACTACACCCTCACATATAGGATCGCATAAGAAGGCACTAGAGATACCCGTAGAAAAGATTGGAGATGTAAGCAAAGGAGAGGAAGGTAACACTTATCTTCCAATAACCCATCAGGGCTACGCCACGAAAGCCATCTTAGATTCATGAGCCGGAGTAGCCATTGCTACCACCGCTTTATGGAAACGTTGGGGTAAGCCAGCACTAAGACCTACCAGGATGAAACTACAAATGGCTGATGGACACATAGAAAAACCATTAGGCTTACTAGAAGGCATATCTCTCACCACTTGTGGTGTGGAATTTGAGCACACTTTTGCCATTTGTGATTTTAGTAAAAGTCATGCTTATGAGATGATATTGGGACGACCATTCATGCGTCAGTTGCAAATTGTACAAGATTGGGGAACTAATTCTTTGTACTTGCAACATTTAGGAGTGACTACTAAAGTCAATCTTGAAGACTATTCACATAGAGACGTACCCCCAATACAATGGAATACCATCCATAAGACTCAGGTAGAAATGGAATCGGTACATTCATTAGAGTCAGACTCCTCATGGTTACACGAGGACACTCATTTATGGATGTGTAAGGTAGCAAAACAAGAGGAAGAAAGGTTAGAAGCCAGGACCTTAGGTGCAGAAAAACACCCAAGAACCCTTCAAGACCCAACATATGCACCTGTAGTATTTCGAGATGAGGAGTTTGAACCTCATGGTTGGGTAGAAATCCTAGCAACCATGGACGTAGCCATCAATGAAGAACAATGGACACCCCACTACGATGAGGATGGCTATGACATTTCAGTTTTCACGATAGAGCCAATCATGTGTTACTCGATTATCGAAGAATGTGAACCTAACACTGATGCATTTGAGCATGCAAGTGACTTTGACTTAGAGTCAATTATTATGGACCCACCCTTTGCATCAGAAGAAGAATATTTCTACGAAGTAGAGAAACATCCTCAGAGACACGAAGAAATTACAAATGAGGTGAGGTTAGCCACACAAGTGACTGACAAAAGTGAAGGTAAGAAAAGAAAGAAGAAAGAAACCATGTCAGAAAAAGAAGAATCTTTATTTGAGGTTCCCGAGAACTTCAAAAAGTATGAAATAGAAGATAGAAGAATAATGGTACGAATGCCTAACAGAAAAGCTAATGATGGAGAAGTATATGATAATCGAGAGAAAACCAAGAAAATCATAGTAGCCATCGAAGGAGAAGAAGAAAAATGTACATACATTGGGCATGATTTGACGAATGAAGAAGAAGAAGAATTAGTCGCCCTATTGCGCGAATATAGAGATGTTTTCGTTTGGAGCTACAAAGATTTGAAAGGAGTAGATCTGAACATATGTTCTCATAGAATCCCTATGACTCCAGATGCAAAACCTACGAAACAGAAACCATACATGTACAATGAAAACTACGTTGCGAAGATTAAAGAGGAGATAGATCAATTGATAGAAGCAGGATTCATATACGAAATTGAGCATACCGAATGGGTATCCCCCATTGTGGTTGTACCCAAAAAGAATGGAAAATTGTGTGTGTGTATTAACCTTAAAAAAGTTAATGCCGCCACGATTAGAGATAGTTATCCTCTTCCTATCACGGAACATTTATTGGAAAGAGTTGCGGGCAAGGAAGTTTATAGCTTTCTTGATGGTTTCTCAGGCTATAATCAAGTAGCCATTGCTCCAGAAGATCAACACAAGACGGCGTTTGCCATAGAATGGGGCATATTTGCATTTCGTGTGATGCCTTTTGGCTTCACAAATGCACCCGCTACTTTCCAGCGACTCATGTGTCATGTTTTCAAGGAATTCTTACGCAAGAATTTGGAAGTTTATGTCGAAAGAAAGTTTGTGCCACTACTTTTGCCGACATAGGTGGCTTCATCAGAATAAAGTGTGCCTACTTTGAGAAGTAGTCCACCACCACAAAAATAGCATTGTGTTCATCTGAGGTCGGAAAATCCGTTATGAAGTCCATGCTTACCATGTCCCAAGGTCTATTCAGGATGGGCATCGTCTGTAGTAGTCCTATCAGTTTGATCTTTTGCTGTTCTACGAGTTGGCAGGTTGGACACATTTGCACATATTCCACTACATCCACTTTCATGTTAGGCCAAAACACATATTCTTTTAGACGTTCGTAACTCCTCCTTTGTCCACCATGTCCTGCAAGTTGGCAATCATGCGCTTTCCATAATAGTGCACGCTGTAGTTCAGCATTGTCTGGAATATTTTCCCTTTTCTGTACAACATGTTGTTCATGATAGAATACTTCCCTTTGTGGTCCAATCTGGAGTGCAAATCTTTGAAAATCCTTTGTATTTTGAGATCGTTTTGTTGAAGTTTCCTTATCTAATCCTCTGATCCTTTGTCTTACTTTCGGCCATAGATAGGGCTGCCAACGTAGGTCTTCTGCTCAATGCATCAGACATCACATTCTGCTTGCCTGGTTTGTGAATGATATCTATATCAAATTTTGCCAAGAAGTCTTGCTAGGGTGCGTGCTTGGGAGATAACTTCGGCGGAGTGCAAAAATATTTCAATGATATATTGTCTGGTAAATCTTGTTATGTTTATCATGCACATAGTGATGCCACTTCCTTAGAGAGTGGATCACCGTGAGCATCTCTTTCTCATGAGTGCTCCACCTCAGTTCTATACTTGGAAACTTATGTGACTCATAAGCCATAGGGCGTTCCTCTTGCATAAGGACCTCTCCAATTGCTAATCTTGAAGCATCTGTGTTTGTTGTCACCCCTTAGAGTTGTCCTCTCCAATCATTTTAGCATAAAGGATCAACAATACATCTTACATTTGTCAATCCGAGAAGTATACAAAGACCACAACCCCTTCTAAGTTGATGGAATCCAAGAATAAGAGGATAATGACTCTTTTTCTGAGTAATGATGAAGATGAAGAGAAATTTCTAGGGTTTTGATTATCTTGAGCTATACTACTTCTTTTTCAATGATCTTGGTGCCTAAAGCATGCCATTTTGTCAGCAAAACACAATTATGAAGTCAAATCTCAAAAATGATACCTATAACCTTCAGACAAGACAATCACGATTCTGTGAAATCTAATGATTTCCATCTCCAGCTCTATTCTTCAGCACTTTCTCACTCATTACTCTAAGAATCACCTCTCTTCATACACATTCATAAAAATACACAACTGTATCTCACAAATTCCATGGATCACACATAGAATAGACTCAACAAAGCAAAGAAAATCACATAGAAGTAGAAAACACGATTTCTTGCAAGAGACCTCTTCACATTACTTGGATAGCAGAAATAATATAACCAACCCTCTCAAAATAGAGGAAATGATCTTTTATATATTTTCAAGTGTCCCTTTTCACACTTGATTTTTGGTCCTTTTCCCTTCTAATCTAAAAATATGCTATCAAAGAGCCTCCGAAAATTCTAGAAAAAATACATATGATTCTAATTTACATGAGGAAGACTCTTCCTCATTTTTACATCATTTGCATAAATATTTCTATAATTTTTTAACATTTTACAAATATTTCTCTTCAAAAAATGCTTCTTCCAACATTCTTCCCCTCCTAGACTTTTTGGCTCCTGACAAAAAAATCTTGCTGGTACATAATGAGTACTTCCTTCACTTCTTCTTTCTTTGATAAACTTGTGACAGTAGATCATGAATTTTTCTTTCTGTGATGTTCAAGCTATTCACCATTTCAAATAATGCTTTTCTCCACTGTACAGCTGCCTCTGGTCTATCTATTACATCTTTCTTTAAATATTCTGAATATGCTGCTTCATAAGCTGTGAGTCTAGATTTTGTGACTACTGATAGATTTCCAAAGATTTTTGACTCTCTTTCAAAGAATCCATAATCAAAAGCATCCTCAGAAATCTGAAGATAGTTCTTCCACCATCAACATTAAGCTTCTATTTTGAGATGTCCACAACTCTCTTTCTGATTTCCACTCACTTCTTTCTTTTTCCATACTTAACTGCCAATCATTCCTCTCTTTTGCTATATCCAAATGTAGCTTATTATATCCTCTCATTGAACTGGCAGCATGCACACTAGCTTGTTTTTCCAACTCCTTAGCTTCCTTCAGCTCTGCTTGTAGTCTTATAATTTCTTTATTCAATTCTTCCCTCTCATCTTGTGTTACTTGTACACTCTTGCTTTCTTCTTTTAATTGACCTTCTTCCATCAATAAATTGTTTATTTCTTCATTTGCTTTGACCATAATATGATATGAGCTTTGAAGTTTTCTGTATCTTCCTTCTATTTTCTTCAGGTCCATTTCTATTTTGCTGCTACGCTCCAACTGCTTTGCACACTTCTCTTCAAGAAATTGAATTTTGTTTTGTTGTTGAACCTCCAATTCTTCCAAGGAAATTATCCTGTTGGTCAAGTCCTCATTTCTTTCTTGAACAATTTTCAGCTTTCCTTCAATTGCTCCTTTTCTTTCTTTTGCTCATTAATGATTCTACTTCCTTTCACAAACTCTGATTCAGCCACCATTCCTGATATGATCATGTTTCTACTAGATGGTCTGAATTGCTCTATGTTTCTCATGATTACTTTACAAGCAGACCTGATATCTTTAGGTATTCTTTCTAATCCAGCTTCCATCTCTATTTGCTTTACTTCTATCTGC
Organism: Ceratopteris richardii; assembly: GCA_020310875.1. Taxonomy (NCBI): domain Eukaryota; kingdom Viridiplantae; phylum Streptophyta; class Polypodiopsida; order Polypodiales; family Pteridaceae; genus Ceratopteris; species Ceratopteris richardii. Next base: position 76,048,726 of record CM035408.1, on the reverse strand, counting down.
TTTTCTTCCTTGCAGTCATCCTCTTCTTCATCTTCTTCCTCATATTCTATAACCTGGTTCTTTTGTTCTTCATAGCCCTTTTCTGCTTCCATTTCTTCTTTATCTACAACATCTTCCTCATACTCTAATGTCTGATCCTCCTTCTTCTCATGATCTGATGTTTCTTTAATTATCTCCATTTGTTCTACCTTCTTTTTCTCCATTCCTTGTTGCTCCTTTTCAAGGACCTATCCTTCCTTTTCCTGTACTTTATTATTTTGAGTTATGGTTGAATCAGTTTCCATAGAAAGCTTTATCTGATCATTGACCATCTGCTCCTTTTGTCCCTCCTCTTGTTCATCTATATCCATGAGATCCAAATCTTCTTCTTTCCCCTGATCTTCTGTAGTTGTGAATTCCTCATTATGGTGTAGGTCATAAAGTATATCTTCTATACTTTGGTTTATTTCTTTTTCTGTATTCCCTTCTTTCACTTCTTTGGAATTCATTTTTTCTACTACCTCCTCAGTTTCCTTGATTTGATCTTTGTCTTCTTGCTTGTGTTTTGAGCTGCATAACTGAGCTTCTTTTTCTGCTTCTAACTTCCCCTCATTAAATTTGAAATAGGTTTGATGTAAAGGTTTTTTCCATGCTATCTTAAACCCTGAATCCACTAATCCACAACTGTACTCCTTCCTCACTTCAACCTCGTCTTCCATCATCACTGCTTTACCTTTTAGTAACCTTTTCTCTTCTCCGGGACTAACCTGTTTTGCTGTTTCTTCTTGGACCTGTTTTCCTTGTGGCTTCTCACCCAACTCTTCTAGTGTTTTATTTTTTTCAGAGGCTTGTGCTGTCACATTCGGTGTACTAGGCACTGATAGATTCAAACTTTTCAATAGAAAGTTTTCAATGTCACTCTCAAAATCTGAAGAGAATTATGAAGAACTTGCTATTCCTGATTTGTCCATTCTTGATTCTTCCATAACAATGGATTCCTCCTGCTTTTTTTCTTCTACTGACACTTTTTCTGTCTCCATCCTTTGTACAGGTTCTACTACTGCTTTTCCTTTATTTTTCTTGGTCAACTTCCTTTTCTGCACAGGTTTCTTCTGAACCTTCTTCTTCAGGAGGACCTTGTAACTCCTTGAAGTAAGCCAATAGTTCTACTTCCTTTTTAACAAAAACCTCTTCAGTCTCTGTTGCCATCATCTGATCATGCAACTCTTCATAGTGTTCCACTTCTTCTTGTATCCAGTCAATTGCTTTGCAAGAATAGTCTTCCAACATTTTTTGATATTGGGCTTCATATACTGCCCTTTTATTGTTTCCTTGAGTCAAATAAGTATACAAATGCTCTTTACTTGTCTAAGGTGGATGAGGTTCATTTGAAGACTGAACTTCCTTTTGAGCAGCTTCATGCTCTTCCTTAGTTGCTTCCACCTGTTCCAATTCTACCTTTCTGGGATCCAATCTTCTTTTCTTTACAGGAATGACTTCTTCTGAGATTCCCTTTCTTTTCCTTTCTGCTCCCCTCATGCTTGGTTGGGCTTCTGCTTCTCTTACATACATAATCCTAGAAGGACTTTTGATTCCTGTCATCAAACTTCTGAAGTATTGAGCTTCTAGAGCCAATTTCAATTGATCCTCCATTCCTAGAACATGATATATAATTCTTGTTAAGAATTGAGCCCCATTCATGAACTTCCTTTGCTCCCAATGTTTGGCGGCTTCAATTAATCATGTATGTATGGAGTTACATCCATTATTCCAAAAGGTTTGGTTTTGTCCTTATTATTGAACATGATCAATGTCACTGGTTTGTGTGGCATGGTGTATCTAGGTAGTTTTGGAAAACAAAAATATTGAAGGAACATTATGATGCCATACTCTTCATTCTCTTTTCCCTTGAAATCAGGAAATTTGGAATATCCTGCATAGGTTGCTTTATTCTTCTTGACAAAACTGTTGTCCAACTTAGTTCCCATGAAATAAAACTGGAGAGCTGCCCTGATATGCTCTACCTTTATAGTAATATTTACTTCCTTGTTTTCTTTATCCTTGATAGAGAACCTGAAATATGGATCATTGCCCCTTCCAACCTCTAGCAGACTATTCATCACCTGTGCTACTCTTTCAAAATCTATGAAAAATAAGGGTTCATCCAACATCCTACGTCATCCTACTGCTTTCCATCTTTTGTGATTGACTGCAATTTTTTGGAATTTGTAAAATTCTTGGCACAGCATGGTGTACTTGTATCCTCCAACTCCCACGGTAAAAATATGCTGACCAATGATACCAAGGGTTTCTTTGAGTTCTTTGAGTTCTTTGACTATCTTCTCTGCTTCTGGAATTTCTTGCTCTTCATCTGACTCTAGCTCCACTTGTTCTACTGTTGCTTCACTGTCTAAGAACCAATGTCCTCTAAACAAAGTTACTGAGTCTGCTTTGAAATCATAAATTGGTAGTTCCTTTGGATTCACCATTCTAGAGAAAATATAACATCACACAAGAAAAACAACTCCACCCACATGAGTCACAAGATCATAAATAAAAATCATATTCGTTCTTGAGATAAAATGAAAGGGAATAAAAAATAAAAGCTGAGATAAATCTTGACTTCGTTATTTGTGTCACAGAATAAAAAGTCAATTGAAGTGATCATCACATGTGTAGCAAGATGTCTAGTGCTCTCTTTCCTTTTAACATCTCTCTTTTTTTTTTACTTTTTTTATATATTTTTAATAATAAAAAAAAACAATTGGAAAAAGAAAAATTGAATGAAAACTAGAAACCTGCTAAATTACACCCTATATCTTGCTTGTGCAATATAACTTATATAAACAGCAGGATTACAAAAGAATTGATAATTTTTTCTATAATTTTTCTCTCTCTTTTTCTCCTTTTTTTTTTATTTTTCTCTTACTCTTTTTCTCTTCTCTCTTTTTTTTTTAATATAATAATAATTTCCTCCACTTCTCTCTCTTCCCCTCCTATTTCTTTTCTTAGAAAGAGAATAAGGTAGAGTCAAATGGAAATAATTTCCAAATTGTCATAATTTCCTCTTGTAAAATTCTGAATTTCTTCAAGAATCCCATGTGTGTATCAGATAAGTCTTTCCCTCCATCTATAACTCTGTATAGTTTTTTGAGCCATTTTAGTATCTTCTTGCTTGTTTCCTTTCCATTGAATTAGATCTGATTTTTTTACCCAATAATACTTAATTCCTGTTGACTTTGTTCTAGGAATAAAACCATCTTCTTTTGATAAGCTGTATTTGGAAGTTTTTGGCTTCCATATCCATTTAGTTCTGGGAATTTGTTTTGATGAGCCGTGCTTGTATGTACTCTGTTTCCACATTCTTCCTGTCTTGATGCCTTGATGCTTCTGACCATTCCATACTTGCCACCTTTTTTCTGTATTTTCAACATCTTTTGTTTCTTCAATTTTCTCCTGTTTTTGATTAAAGTAAATTTGGTCATAAAGAGGTGGTGTTTGTGATTTCTTTGTTTCTTCTATTGAAAAAGTAAATCCCTGCAATTTTGAGTCATAGATATCCTGTTGATTTTCGTGTTCTTCATCACTCAACAAAAACATTAAAAACCTTTTGTCATTTAATGTCAATTTAAGCTTCATGTCTTCAAAATCCAAAATTACTTTACCTTGCCTGAGCCATGGTTGTCCCAAAATCAATTTCTCAGTCATCATATGATCTGGCCATTCTTCACAATCTATTTTCATATATTCTCCATTGAACTTAACTTTAATAGATAGTGAAGATATGTTTTGTATTATCTCACCTTCTAAGGTTTTGATAAATGTTTTACTTTCAGTCATTTTTATGTTAAATTTTTCCAATAAAGCTGAACTGATCAAATTTACTTGTGCACCTGAATCTATCAAAACCTTGATTTTTTCATCCTAAAAATCCATTGTTATAACAGGCAAATGCTCTCTTACTCTTAAAGGTGTTTCACATAAAAGGCAAATGCTCTCTTACTCTAAGTTCCTTGAGTTTTCTTATCCTTTCCTTTGCCTCCTGTTGAGCCTCATTCCTAATTTTTTCCTCTTCTTTTTTCGTGTTTTGAGCTTGATGTATTCTTCTCCATTCAGAAACAGTTAATGGAAGATCATATCTTTTAACTCTACATCCACTTATGAAGTTTGGCATAATTTCTCCATCTATATTAGCTAATTGGATAGCTCCACTGCTACTTATTTGATTGATAATATAAGGCCCATGTCCTTTTTTCTGGAATTTATTCTGATGTTCTTTTACTGTGTATGCCAAAACTAAATCTCCTTCCTGTAAGTCCTTTTCTTTAATGTGAACATCATAATAAGCTTTTTGCCTTTTCTTGTCTGCATATATGATCATGATTGCTTGAAGACTAGAGGCTCCTAGTTTTTCCAATTCCACCACTCTCTCAGATAACTCATGTCCAGTCCACTTGTATTGACTACCCACCCTTAATGTTGGAATAAGGAACTCTAAAGGCAGAACTACATTTTGTCCATAAACCAAGTTAAATGGTGTGGTTCCAAGTGCAGTTTTGTATGCCACTCTGTAGGCCCATAAGACATGATTAAGTTGCAAATCCCAATCATTCCTATTTGTGTTCACCAATTTTGACAATACAGTGCAAAGTACTTTATTAGTACTTTCTGCTAATCCATTGGCTTGTGGGTGATATGGGGCTGACTTTCTATGATTGATCATGAAATATTCAATTATATTTTCTATTATTTGGTTCAAAAAATGAGTTCCCCTATCACTTACCAACTCAATTGGTAATCCAAATCTGGTGATAATATTTTCATAAAGAAATCTTGCAGTGGTCTGAGCATCATTCCTTTTTGTAGCCCTAGCCCCTGCCCATTTAGTCAGGTAATCTGTGGCTACTAGTATATATTCAACATGGGATTGTTTTGTTGGAGGATGTATGGGTCCAATGAAATCCAACCCCCATTTACTAAATGCTCTTGCTGAAATCAGTGGTACCAATGGCATATTGTCCCTTTTATTTGGTTGATTCACTCTTTGACAAATGTCACATCTTTTTACATATGTTCTTGCATGAGGAAATAGAGTTGGCCACCAAAAACCAAAATATAATATGAGTTTAGCAGTTCTTTCACTTGAAAGATGTCCTCCTGCCACTCCACAATGTGCCATCTCCAACATTTCCAAATATTTATTTTCATGAACACATATTCTTAAATATCCATCCATCCCTTTCTTGTACAATTGATCTCCTATCAATTGATACTCTTCAGAAATCATTTGTAGATTCTTTGATTCTGCACTGGCTCCTACTTGCTTTCCTTTCTTGTTTCTTTTCAACTCCTCAATTATGTTTTCACTCCAATCTGGATTTTTCTGAAACCAGTATAAGGTTATAACTTCTGAATTTTGCAAGGATTGACATTTCCAGCAGTTGGAAATATATTTTTCTACATCTTGTATTTTATTAGGCCAGTGTACTCCCATCCTATTGAGGTTATTTAGGGTGACTATCATGGAAGCATGAATACAGGGATTCCAACAATGAGCTCTTCTTAAATACTCCTACTGTTCCTCTTTTGGAGTACAATATTCTAATATACCCATCTGATTGAGATGATACAAATGTCCAGCTAGCAACATAAAATTCTTACTTTGTAATACCAGATGTATGTTATTTTCACATGTTCTACATGGTCCCATGGTTAGCAAAGGTACTAAAGTCATGGCCCAGCCAGGAATACTTTTTATTTCGAATAGATATGCATCTGGTAAGTCATCATCTAGAGGTGAACTTGGCTCTTTGGCTTGGATCTTGGACAAATGGTCTGCCCTCAAATGAGTTTTTCCTTGTCTGACCACTACCTCAAACTCAAATTCCATCAGTAGGAGAAACCATCTGACTATCCTACCTGTGTGACATGGTTTGTTCACTAAGTAGAGTAGAGCTTGATCCACAAAGAATTTAAACTTGTTGGCCAAAAGGTAATGTCTATATTTTTTCACAGCAAATATCATTCCCAATCCTTCCCTCTCAGTGGTTATGTAATTTTTTTCTGCTGAATTCAATTGCCTACTAGCATAAGCAATTGGAAAGTCTAGTTTGCTCCCTTCTATTGGTTGTGCTAACACACATCCCAAAGCATAATTTGAAGCATCCACATGGACATGGAAAATTTTATCCCACTATGGGGTTTTCAGAATTGGTGCTATCACCAAACAAGTTTTTAGAGTCTCAAAAGCTTGGTCACACTCATTAGTCCACTCAAATTTTGTGATCAAAGCATACAAAGGTTTTGCAATATTTGCAAACTTGTGTACAAATTTTCTATAATACCCACAATGTCCCATGAAAGTTTGAAGTTCCTTTACATTTGTTGGTCTTGGAAGTTCTATTATGGCCTTAATTTTTCTTTCATATGTTGAAATTCCATTTCTAGAAACTATATGACCCAACATTCTCCCTTGCCTTACAAAGAACACACATTTCTCTGGATTTAGACATACTCTGTATGTTCTACATTTTTTTAATATATTTTCCACATCCTTCAAATGATCTTGTCTTTTTAATGAAAAAGTGCAAAGATCGTCCACATAAATTTCCATGATATTTCTAAGGAATTCTTTGAATATGTGACACATTAATCTTTGAAAAGTTGCTGGGGCATTAGTTAGACCAAAAGGCATAACCCTAAAAGCATAGATTCCCCATTCTGTGGAAAAGGCAGTTTTATGTTGGTCTTGCAAAGCTATGGGTACCTGATTGTACCTTGAAAAACCATCCAGAAAACTATAGACCTCCTTATCTGACACTCTTTCCAAAAGATGGTCTGTTATGGGTAATGGATAGTTATCCCTTATAGTTGCAGCATTCACCTTTTTCAAGTTAATGCATACCCTGAGTTTCCCATTCTTTTTTGGTACTACAACTATAGGGGATATCCATTCTGTGTACTCAATCTCATAGATGAAATTGGCAGCCAACAGCTTGTCAAATTTCTTCCTTTATTTTGGCAGAGTATTTGTCATTGAATGTGTAGTGTCTTTGTTTGCTAGGTTTTGCATCAGGTGTAATAGGAATCTTATGCTCACAGATTTTAGGGTCAATTCCTTTCAAATCCTTGTAGCTGTAAGCAAACACATCCCTATAGTTTCTTGCCAAATTCCTTAATGCTTCCTCCTCTTGATTTTTCATGTCATCAGCTATTACAATGTCTTTCTTCCCCCTCTTCCTGTGTGATCATTACCTTCTTAGTTTGTTCCTCATTGTCATATGCCTCTCCTTTTTTCTTTTTTCTCTTTGGTTTCACTTTTAGAAGTAGTCTATCCTCCACTTCATAAGTCTTGAAATTTGAAGGTACATCAAAGTGTTGATCTTTGTTTTTTATTTCCTTATTTTTTTCAGCCTCTTGATCTTTTTCTATTTCCTTGTGTTTGTTTTTTCTATATTTGCCTGAGATTTTGTCTTTTATTGCATCTATAGCTTCTACTTCTTCCAGATATTGTGTTTTACCATTTTTCAATATTATTTCTTCCTCCTGGTCCTCTTCAGTTTTTGACACTTTTATCAGTTGTATTCCTATGTGAAAAATATCATATCCTTCTTCATTTTGGAATTTCACTCCCACATACTCATCATTGGCTAGATCCATGGTGGCCAAAATCTGGTTCCAACCATAAGGCTCAAATTCTTCATCTTTGAATTTTTGTGGTATATAACTCTCATCCTGTAATTTTCTTCCTTCTATACAATCTTCTTTTCTTAACCTTCTTTTTCTATCTGTGAGGTTCCTTATCACATTGCATTTCCATATTGATGATTCTGTTTCATTCTGATCTTCAATCTCTGATTCTTCACTTAATTCTTGATTTTGATGTATTTTGAACCATTCTTGAGGGGACATGTCACAATATTGACCATTTCTTAGATTCACTCTGGTTATCCTTCCTTCACTTTGAAGATATAGGCAATCATTACCCCAATCTTGCACAATTTGCATTTGTCTCATAAATGGTCTTCCTAGGATAATTTCATATGAAGTGGATTGTGGAAATTCAACTATGGCAAAAGTATGCTCTATTTCTATTCCACATATTTCCACAATCACCTTTTCCCATATTTCTAGAGGTTTTTCTATGTGTCCATCTGCATGTTGTAATCTCATTTTAGTGGGTACTAATTCATTTTTTCCCCATCTTTCCTAGGTCTGTTTAGTCATGATAGCCACTCCTGATCCACTATCTAATATAGCTTTGGCATAATTTTTCCCAAATTGTATTTTCAGAGTTGAGTTCCCTTCTCCTTCACAATACCCTCCTATTTTATCAATAGGAATGTACAACAACTCTTCCAATTCCTGTTGTTGTGGATCAAAATTCTTTGGCATTGCTTCCCACTTTTTCATATTGTGTTGTAAGTGAGGATTTTGTTTTACCAACTCCTCCAATGTGGTGTGGTATAAAAGTGTACATTGTTTGTCTATATTTATTTGGAAGGTTATGTGTGAATTATCTTCTTCATCAATAGTTTTCCTTGTTTCTGTTGCATTTGTTCCCAATTGTTGTTTGATAATTGTCTGGTTCCCCCATTTTGAGTTGTGCTTCTTCTATGATTTGTTTGCATCTTTGCATCCTTTCATGCTCTATATTTGGCATAGGATAAGCCATTACATGGTCTGTAGGATTTGGTCCCTCTTGAATTCTTCCCTTGTATGCTCTTATCATGGTTTCTAGACTTTGTGAATTTTTTGTCTCCTGCTGAGTTTGTGTATTCTGAGATTGGCTATTGTTTGACTGTTCCATAGTCTCTTCTTCCAAACTTTTACCCATTCTCATTTTTCTTTCCCATCTCCCTTTTTGTCTGTTTTTCTTTTCTTGGGTTAACTCTTACTTTCTTTTCCCAAAAGACAAGCAAAGAAACCTACCTTTTCATGTATCTTTTCTTGATTAAAGAGTAGTACCTTTTCAATGTGTTCAATACCATCAACAATGGAAGATCCAGCAAGGTCCAAACTTCAATGAAGCTTTTGCATCTTTTCCTCGGCAATGGCACCAAAAAATGTTTGTTGTTACCCTTTGGAGTTGTCCTCTCAAATCATTTTAGCATAAAGGATCAACAATACATCTTACATGTGTCAATGCGAGAAGTATACAAAGACCACAGCCCCTTCTAAGTTGATGGAATCCAAGAATAAGAGGATAATGACTGTTTTTCTGAGTAATGATGAAGATGAAGAGAAATTTCTAGGGTTTTGATTATCTTGAGCTATACTACTTCTTTTTCAATGATCTTGGTGCCTAAAGCATGCCATTTTCTCAGCAAAACACAATTATGAAGTCAAATCTCAAAAATCATACATGTAACCTTCAAACGAGACAATCGCGATTCTGTGAAATCTAATGTTTCCATCTCTAGCTCTATTCTTCATCACTTTCTCACTCATTACTCTAAGAATCACCTCTCTTCATACACATTCATCAGAAATACACAACTGTAGCTCACAAATTCCATGGATCACACATATAATAGACTCAACAAATCAAAGAAAATCACATAGAAGTAGAAAACACGATTTCTTGCAAGAGAGCTCTTCACATTACTTGGATAGTAGAAATAATATAACCAACCCTCTCAAAATAGAGGAAATTATATTTTATACATTTTCAAGTGTCCCTTTTCACACTTGATTTTTGGTCCTTTTCCCTTCTAATCTAAAAATATGCTATCAAAGAGCCTCCAAAAATTCTAGAAAAGATACATATGATTCTAATTTACATGAGGAAGACTCTTCCTCATTTTTACATCATTTGCATAAATATTTCTACAATTTTTTAACAGTTTACAAATATTTCTCTTCAAAAAATGCTTCTTCCAACAATCTGTATGTATTTCAAACTCTTTGTCAAACTCTGGCAACTTCAACACACGAGTTTCACACATCACCAGTTTGAGTTGCTCAAAGGCATTCCGTTCCTTGGGTCCCCACACAAAGCACCCCTTTCCTTTGGTTAACTCTGTAAGTGGTGCTATAATGTTGCTGAAATCCTTTATGAATTTACGTGGAAACTGACAAAAGCCTATGAATTCCCTTACTTCTCGTACCATTCATGGTGGTGCCCATTGACGTATTGTAGTGATTTTGTGGGGGTCAATCATGACCCCTTTATCTGAAACCATGAAACCCAAAAACTCAATGGATGTCATAACAAACTCACACTTTTCAGGTTTGGCATAGAGCTGTCATTCTCTTAGACGCTGTAATACAGCCCTTACATGATCCAGATGTTCTTCCAAAGTTCGGCTATAGATTAACAAATCATCTATGTAAATGATCAAGAACTCATCTAACATGTCCTGAAATCCATCATTCATCTCTCGACAAAACATGCCTGGTGCACCTGTGAATCCAAAAGCCATGACCAACCATTCATAGCTACCATAGCGGGTGCAAAATGCAGTCCTTTCAATGTCCTGCTTGACTATTCTTATTTGGTGATACCCAAATCTCAGATCGATTCTTGTGAAAAACTTTGCCTGACCCAATCGGTCCATCAATTCATCCATGACTGGCACGAGATATTTTGTCTTGATAGTGATCTTGTTTAAGGAGTGATAGTCCACACATAACTGCATGCTACCGTCTTTTTTCTTGATGAATAAGACTTGAGCGCCATAAGGTGAACTACTTGGTCGAATGAACCCTTGCTGTTCGAGCTCCACAAGTTTTCTTTTTAACTCTTTTAGATCCGTTTCATTCATCCTATAGGGTGCCTTGGCCGGTGGAGCTTGGCTTGATATCACTTCAATTCTATGTTGGACTTGCCTTAACGGAGGTAGCCCACTTGGGAGATGGCTTGGCAGAATGTCTTCAAACTCTCTCAATACTTCATGTATCTGTTGATCGCCCACTTTCATCTTGTCGTTTTCCTTTTCATCTATGTTAATTGGATTGCATCTTATCACACACAGGTGGGATTTAGCCCCTTGCTTAACCACTTTCTCTGCTTGTTTCGCTGTCAACGGCTCCTGTGTGCATTGTCTTCGGTCTCCTCTCGTCACTGCAGCTATGGATTTTATCTTTCCTGCTTGTAGGTTCACTGCCTTGTTCCCCTTTGTGTTCCCTTTCTCTTGGCTACTTGATGGCATGCTCTCTTGATGCATAGGTATCTTCCCTTTCCTTTGCCTATCATACTCCTCTTTCGAAGTGGAAGGAGTGGAGTTGCCTTTTGTATCTTGTGGTGTTGGTCCTGGCTTATTTGCCTTGTCTGAATTGCCCTTAGTATCCTTATTTGCACCACCATTCTCTTAGGAGATTGATGACAGTCCACCACTATGATGTTCCCTTGCATGTCAAGTAGGAGTTTGTATATCCCCTTGCCTAACATACTAACTATGTAGCAGTCCATGAATGATAGCCCAACTATGACATCGAATGCCTCTAGTGGAACTACCAAGAAATCTAACTTTATAGACCACTCTCCCACTATCATACAAACATTCAGAGTGATCTTTATGTTATCATCTCGGCCTTGGGTGGAGGTGACTGACATATTTGGAAGTTTGCTCAATGCCAATTGTAGACTTGCTGCACACTCTGGTGATATAAAGTTATGTGTGGCACCAGAATCCACTAGCACCGCCTTTGGTGTGGTTCCAAAAGTTCCCCAAAAATACATGTTTTGTATCATACAAAGTGTCATGGGCAAGCAACATGGGTATGCTGCCACAGTCCCGACATGTGGGGTTCCGTTTGTTGTGAGCATCATCTTTGTTATCATCCAACTTTGTGAGAATCACGTTGGTGTTATGTCTTTGGGGCTCTTCTTCTACCTGAGCCGTCTGCACTCTAGTATGATTGTTATTCCGAGTGCACTGATGCATCCAATGATTCCCGCGACACACTCTGCAAAATGTTCACGGATCGTTTCTTTGCCACTCGGGCGCTGGCAACTCCCTCTGCTGATTGTTTCCATAATTTTTGGTATTCCTTTGGGCCTATGGGTTGCCCATGTTCTGAGTTGGGGGCAGGGCGGTTGTTATTGTTTGTGTGTTCCCTGCACCCTACTGATAACTTTTCGGAGATATGTTCTCGGTCTTTCATATGTTCTCAGCTCGCCTATTACTTTTGGCATCCTTATATCTTTCGACCATCACAGTGGCTTCTTCCCAAGTACTTGGCGATTGTTTTTCTGTCTCCATGAGGGTCCAAACACTACACCCATATATGAACCCATGTAGTCGATCGAGATCGTGCATCTCTGTGATCTGCAACATGAGTCTTCTATACTTGTGTATGTATTCTGATAGAGGCCCTTCTTGCTTGAGGCCTCGCCATTCATCCCTTAACTTGAAGGATTCGTTTTGAGGTATAAAGTACTCCTCAAATGCCACCTTGAAGTCCCTCCAAGAACTGAAATCCTCGCGTGTGGACTCCGCAAGATACCAAGCATCTGCATCATTGGCTAGGAAGGACGCGACAATTTTTACTAGTGTCTTTTTCCCACACATTTCAACTTCAAGTATTGTTCCATATCCCGCGGCCACTTGGAGATTGCGAGCGAGTTGCATTTACCTCGAAACTTTTTAGGTGGCCAGGGTTTGAACTTCCCATATGAATCTGAGTCGCTATCCTCGTCAGATGAGGAGATAGGTCAGCTCGGCCTTGACGAGACGTCCTTCCCGAATTCTCCCCCTCTTGTATCTCTGGTTGTTTCCCCGTATCCTTCCCATCCTTGGCCTTGTCGTCTTTGGGCTCCAACCTCCCTTTTAGCAACTGAGCGAGATCAGCAATAGTGGACTCAAGTCGATCGATGCAGTCTTCTTGAGCCACCATCCAATTCGGAGGCAGTGCATCCTTTTCCTTATCTGTGACCATGAAATCGTAATTGCAATGTATGCGAGGCAGGATCTGAGACCGCTTTCATTTGCTTTGCCTTTTCTCCGTCCCAACTTCTCGTTGGCCACCCGCATGCGGCTCAATGTCGCTTAAGAATACATTGTTGCCTTCACCCTCCATCACGGTGTACTAAGCAGGACGTTAAGATGAGGCTCCCAGCACTGGTGTGACAACCGGTCCGTCCCCTTTTCCAAGGCCGCTTTGATCAAGCGAGGCTCTTATACCAAATGTGATAAAAATGAAGCAAGCACCCCGGGCTCACTCGGTGACTCACACCGGCCCGTCAGTGGGATGACTTACTTAAGTGTGTGTTTCCTTGCTAGAAAGTAAAAAATTCACTTGTTGAGAGAAAAAACTAGCTTGCACTAGAAAGAAATGAATACAATGGAGCGACCGTAGCCGGCCCGCATTGAGCATCGAGGGCAAATGCATACAAAGTGAGCGGACCCGCATTAAGCATCGCAGGCAAACACATACAACGGCCTCTCAATGGCACGATGACACTTTGGAGAGGTGAATGCGGAGGGGACTAGCACAAGGGCTACCACACAGTGGTCGCAAGGGTCGCTTGAGTTCGCTTGAGGTCGCTTGAATTCTTGGTCTCAGAGGCTCAGTATGTCCCCCTATAGTTGCACACAATTTGGCACAGCACGACAAACTACCCAAGCACCAAAAATGGCTGGATAGAAATATAGAGGGGGAGGGGGCTCTTCCCCATGGGTTGTCACATGGGTACAAGCAAAAACCCCCTTGGACTTGGACCATCACAATTGGTATGAGAGCTTTGGCTCTCGATCGATGAATCCACCGTCGACGGTATCAATCGTTGATCCGTTGGCAAAAAGGGCAATTTTTTTTTTTACATGGATATATTTGCTGTTGGTCCCCACTTGAACTTCAGCTTGTTTTGGCATAATTTCTCTTGTAGGTCCCAATGTCACCATCGGCCATCGACAAATGGCAGCGGACCTGCCCTTCAGGCTTGGGTGGCAATGGGTCTTGGGGTTGGTGTGGCAGACCACCCCAATCTTTTATGATCCTTTTGTAGGGCACTATGATTTGCCCATCAATGTGTTTATGGGCCCCACCGTGCTTGTCGGCCCACTCCCATTCGCATATTCCCTTTTGGTGGACCCGTGACATATCATTCCATGGCAATCATTGGGAGGAGCGAGGAATGCCCTCCATATGCCGGCAAGGTCGCCTTGTTCTCCGGGCCTATGTAGCACCATAAGTCCCATCATGCCGTCTTAAGTCGCATCCCTTGGGGGAGGGGCCCCCGTCCGTGAGACTCAAAATCGGGGAGCGACACAGGGCAGTCCCGTCAGGCCCCACCGCAGGTGGGCCAGTCGGGTAGAGTCCTACGTCAAATGGTGAAGCTACTGGTGCTGAAACGAAATGCGCATTACCCACTTGTCGACCTTAAAGACCTTGTCCCTTTTGTAAATATTGCTAGATCTTTCACCAAGTGCCCGAAACTAAGCTACGTTTTGGAAGATAAAGGCCAACAAACCATGTTCTCTCGTTAGGGTATCACATCGACCGGGGTAGTGAGCACCATGAGGCCAAAATTTTCATCAGATGGAATATTGACCCTATCTTTTACTCTTTGGCCGGCCTGCCTAGAGTTCAACAAAAGGATGTGCCATGCCTCTCGCTGGGCCGTACGGGGTCGGGGAGCGCACTTTGGAAGAAAATGACAGCGTGACTGTGAGCCGCTATGTGCACTGCACGTCCGTGCCAATGTGAAAAATGTAAGAGGGCCACCGATAGGCCCAGTTTCATGCAGCTGGTGGGTGTGTGGCCTTGTCCTCCCGTCTGTGCCTTCAGAAATGTTGCCCACGGGTCCCTTCGTGGCCAGGGCAAAGTTGGAAGTAAGTGGTCGGTAGTGTGTGACCTTGTCCTCCCATCCGTGCCTTGTGTGTGGGTGCCGCCCGCATGTCCCCTTGAGGGCAAGGCAAATTTTCAAGTGAAGTCGATCGGCAGGTGTGTGGCCTTGCCCTCCCGTCTGCACCTTATATGGACGTCGCCTGCGGGTCCCCTCCTGGCTGGGGCAAAGTATGGAAATGGAACGTCCAGCTTTACCGTAAGACGCTCTATGTGTCGCACATCTGTGCCTTTGAGCGCAATGACGAAGGGCCGTCGATAGGCCCATTTTCAAGTGGAAATGGCCAACTTGACCATAAGCCGTTCTATGAACCCCACGTTTATGCCTATGTTATGAAACGTCATAGGGCCACCGATAGGCCCATTCTTAAGTAGAAATGGCCGATGCAAATGTAAGCCGCTCTATGCATCGCACGTTCGTGCCTATGGACTGAAACGTTGAAGGCCCGCTGATAGGTCCGATTTCAAGTAGAAACGGCTGGCATGAATGTAAGTCACTCTATGTGCCACACGTCCGTGCCTATGTGCCAAACACTGCAGAGCCATCGATAGGCCCATTTTATTGGTGGGAATTACCTTGGCCAGCACTTGCCATTCGAGCTTTGTCGCACCTTGATAATTATGGAATGTCGGATCGAAAACAATGGGTGTGCATGGAGTGGCAACAAGGCCCTCCTATCACAAATTGGGCTTGAACCCTTTGGATCATATCCACCCAGGAGGGGGCAAAATTATAACTCAGAACCAACTCGGGGCCTAGGTGTTCCACTTTGGCTCTGACCTTGAGCGGAATGGCCCACTTAGCCGTTTTGACAGCAAAGGGCAAGATGGATGTCCAGTCGTGAATTGACTTAGAGGGATCACGCCATTCTTTTGATGATAGGATCTTCTTCAAAGTCCTTGGACGTAACCGACACATTCAGCCTATCAAGAGGCAATCATGCCATGACCCTACTACGAGGTCCCGCCCTTATGCAAGATCTAGATCATGCGGAGCTTGGATTGTCCCGATGCAATCGGAGTGGGGCAAGTCATCCCTCCTTTCAGTCCCTTTGCTTCGAGCTAAACCTGCGGTGTTAGGTTCGCACCTCTCTTGCATTAGGTAAAGTTTCCCTTAGATATGCATTCGCATGACAACCCATGGTACTAAGGACATTGCTCCGAATTTGAGGGTAAGAATACCATGCACAATCTCACAAAGCCATCACAAATGTCACCCTTCCGACTTCATCGCAAACGGGAATCATTCTAGGGCTTGTAGGTGGACTTCAGGAGGACACAAAGTCTATCGGAGAGCGGGTGGATGTCATGCCCCTTTGCTTGCCTCCCTGGTTTTCTATCCAGCCCCCCTTGGTGCTTTGGTGGTTTGCTGTGCTGCAGCTAATTGTGCACAACTATAAGGGGAGTGGTAACTGTGCATCCTCTGGATGGTGGACCAACTAGGAATGCTCCCTACGTCCAAGCTATGACACACCATGGGCGTGAGTGTTGAGCCTTCCCTTCCTCACCTTTGTTGGGGATGTCGGTTGCCCCTTGGATCGTGGGTAGATGCCCAATAATGGGAACGCCCCCCGTCCATCCATGACGGGTCTCCCACGTAAACGACCGGGACGGCTGGCACCGGCCGTCCATCCCTCATCTTGCCTGCTCACTCAAAGGGGCTTTGGACCTGTGTGGCAAAGGAGAGCAACTATGCCTCTTGGCAATCGGCAACCTTGGACTTGACAGCTTCGCACCGCTAGGCCAGCCCGCCTTCGGCAACCGTCCCTTGTTGGAGGAGATGGATGGATACCTCAAGGAAGTGAGGTGGTACTGCTAAAACTTGCTTTGTACCTATTGGAAGAGATAGATGGATACCTCAAGAAAGTGAGGTGGTATTGCAAAAACCTACTTTGCACCTTCCCTAATACACTTTAGAGTTTGATAGTATGCCCTGTTAGCTTGCAAATGACACCAAGAAAGTACCTATGTACTTTGGAGTTGATACTTGAAATAATTGAATCAAAATAGAGTACTTCAAGAATAGCTAGTGTCACAAAACTTGCTATTTTAGACCATACACCTGCTGGTTCCTTTGCTCAGAGCTCACAATATTGATGAAATTCCTTTTGAGGGAATTCGATTAACTTAGATAGCTAATGATTGCAAGTGGAATCATTTAAAATGATAAACTATGCTCTAAGAAATAAGTTTAGCAATCCAAAGCTTACCCCTCATTTTTTAGGGACTAACCAGTAGATGAACAATGAGCACATTGACAATGATTTCTCCCAGATGGCTAAAACAAATGCTTTGATATTTTGATAGCACAAAGTAGACTTCAAGCTGGTTCCAAAAAGCCAAAGATTATGAAAAATGGTTGCATGTTCACTGAGATAGGACCAGAGAAAGTTGATTGTTCTGAGGAGTCATAACAGACAAGTAGACAAAGATGTTTAATGAACTATATGTATTATACATCATGATTGTACAAGATCATTGGCATTGTTAGCTTCTACAAATGATGAAAGAGAGAGCTCTGAATGAGGCCACACAGCTGCAAGATTTTCAAAGATCTTTTTATAAGAAGTTTCTTCTAAAATTGAATTTTTGAATTCAAACTTGGCTCCAACTAAAAGTGAATCCAATAATTTAGGAGTTATTCTATCATTTGAAACTCGTAACTTATATTCTTCCTAACTCCACGAGATACAAGCTTTTGTAATATTCTTCCAAGGTTTTAATCTTTTACAATGATAAATGACCAAGTGATTACAAGATAATGTTCACATGCAAAGTTGCACACATTTCTTCTAAGACAAATGTGTAGGCTTGGTCATTTTGCACCAAAGGCTCCCCCACATCATCAATCTTCTTGAATATTGTAAGGTCCAATCATGGTTTTAAACCTACAAAGTTTAGTACCATCAAGTGCTTTGGTTAACAAATCAACACACTGCATATTTGTAGATACATATGCTAGCTGAACCTCTTTGCTCAATAGTTTCTCTCTAACATAGTGATAGTGCACTTCTATATGCTTGGTTCTTGCATGATAAATGGGATTGGCTGTAAGATGCAAAGAACTAGTGTTATCACTGAGGATCATTTGTGAATGAGTGTGAAGTCCCAAATCTGAGTAGAGCAATGTAATCCAAATAGCTTCTTGTGTAGCATTTGCTAATCCCCTGTATTCAGCCTCTGTTGAAGATAGGGCAACTGTTGGTTGCTTTTTAGAAAACCATGAGATGGGCTTATCACTTGCAAAAGATTGATATCTAGAAGTACTTCTTTTGTCATCCTTACATCCTGCCCAATCTGCATCTGAGTACAACTTTAATCCAAATATGATGTGTATGGGAAGTAAAGGCCTTGATTTTGAGTACCCTTGAGGTACTTCAAAATTCTTTTAGTAGCTTCCAAGTGAGGTGCTCTAGGTTTATGCATGAATTGACTCAAAACACTTACTCCATAACATATGTCAATCTTTGTTAAGGTTGCATAGTTTAGACTCCCAACTATGCTTTGATAACTTGCAATGTCCTCAAGCAAATCACCTTCATGAGCATTTAATTTATGATTTTCCTCCGTAGGGGTGCTAGCTACTTTTGCATCCTCCAAGTGGAACTTCTTCAACATGTCCTGCACATATTTCCTTTGAGTGATGTAGATTCTAGAGTTAGTGTATACCAACTCTAGTCCAAGAAAAGTATTTCAAACCTAGGTCACCGATCTTAAACTCCTGCATCATCTGGTTTTTGATTTTTTTGATGCCATTGGCATCACTTCCTGTAAGAATAATGTCATCCACATATACACATAAATATATCATTTCTAAATTACTCCTCTTGGCAAACAGAGAAGAATCTGCCTTGCTCATCATGAATCAATGGTCTTGAAGATAGGTTGTTAACCTATGGTTCCATGCCCTAGGTGCCTGCTTCAATCCATAAAGAGCTTTCTTCAATTTTCATACATGATTTACCTTGCATTGATCTTCATAGCTAGGGTGTTGAGCCAACCTCCTCTGAAATCTACCTATTGAGAAAAGCATTTTTCACATCTAGTTGATACATATTCCAATTTCTAGATGCAGCTACACTTATCAATACTCTGATGGTTGGCATCTTAGCCATAGGTGAAAAAGTTTCTTCATAATCTACTCCTTGGGTTTGTGCAAAAACCTTAGCCACAAGTCTAGCTTTATACCTGTTTATGGATCCATCTGAGTTCCTTTTGATTTTGTAAATCCACCTAGAACCTATTACCTTCATTGATGCTTTCTTGGGTACTAACTCCCAAGTGTCATTCTCTCGGAGTGCTTCTATTTCTTCATCCATAGCCTCCTTCCTTTTTGCTTTGGTACTTGCTTCTTCATATGAAGAAGGTTCTTCAAGTGGTAAGTCCTTAGCAAGATAAATAGAATGCTTAGTGGCTAATGAAGTATCATATCCATATCTGATTGGCTTCTTACGCTCTCTTTGTGATCTCGTTAAGGCTTGGTTGGATGACTCAACTATGTCCTCCAACCTCTTTATCTTGACCTTGCCTTTTGATTTCCATGCTTTGAACTCTTCCAAGTTGATGGTGTCCTCATCATGTGATTTGATCTCTTCAATTGTGCTTGGCTCCTCCTTGGTGAGGCTTGGAAATTCTTCTTCCAAGTCATATGGTAGTTTGACCTTCCTGCATTCACTTTCAAATCAAGAATCATTCTCATCAAACACAACATCTCTACTTACCATAAATCCTTTGTTGGATGGATTATAAAACTTGTATCCTTTTTTATTTATATCATACCCTATGAAGATGCATTTTTCTTCGTTAGGGTCTAACTAACCTCTCATTTGAGATGGAACATGCACATAAGCAACACAACCAAATATTCTACAATGTTCAAGTGATGGTCTACTACCATGCCATGCCTCATAGGGGGTTATCCCATCAAGGGATTTAGAAGGTAACCTATTAATAAGATAAGTGACAGTAGAAACACTCTCTATCGAGAATTAATTAGGCAACTTCTTTTCATTTAGCATAGATCTAGCTGCTTCCACAATCAATTTGTTCCTCCTCTCTGCTACTCCATTTTGCTCAGGAGTATATCTAGTAGTGATCTCCCTTTTGATACCTCTATCCTACAAAAATGCATCAAACTCATTGGAGAAGTACTCACCTCCTCCATCTGACCTTATCCTCTTTAAAGTTTTTTCTTGTTTGATTTTCCACAAGTGCAAGATACTTCTTGAAATAACTGAATACTTCATCCTTATGTTTCATGAAATACAAGATAATCCACCTACTAAAATCATCAATAAATGACACATAGTACCTTGAGCCTGAAATTGAAGGGTCCTTGCTTGGTTCCCACACATTTGTGTGGACAAGTTCCAAATAATTCTCATGCATATAGCATTTCTTAGTAAAGGGTAATCTGTGTGATTTAGCAAACTGTCATGCACCACATTTATAGATCATATGTTGCTTGGATACATTAGGTATCCCAAGTACACATTGATCTCTACATATCTGCTTCAATGTTCTCTCACCAATGTTCCCTAATCTTCTGTGCCATATCTCTAACTTAGACAAAGTTTGATCCTTATAATTATAAAGTGCAATGTTTCTAGTGTCCTCAAGCTCAAATGTAAACAATCTATCCATTTTCTCTCCCTTGGAAATTCTTTCGAATCCATGTTGTGGGTCCTCCACAAAAGCTCCAAATTTATTGAACCTAACCTGCAAACCCTTTTCCACTATTTGTCCAACACTCATCAAATTCTTTGTGATTGTAGGTACATAAAGAACTCTGCTCAATAGATTCCTATTCCCATCAGAAGTTTTGACATTTCCTACCTTGACAATTGAATGCTTGGTATCATCACCTGTCTGCACTTGATGCTTTCCTTTGGGCTCTTCAAGATCAGAAAGGAGAGCTACATTGCCTTCTACATGGTTTGAAAAACCTGAGTCAATATAGAAGAGGTGCTCATCATTCATACCTTGTTTTGAAGTCATGTTCATAATGAGGAGAGAATCCTCTTGATCCTCTGTATAGTTGTTGAAGTCTTTCCTTGATTTGTATCCTCCTTGATAATTGTTGTTGTAACCATGGTTGTATCCTTGATTATGGTTGAATCTTCCTCTTGATTGTGAGTAGCCACCTCTTTGAAATCCTCATCCTCTTTGGTTTTTGAAGTTCCCATAGTACTCATCTGTTGTGTGATTAGACAGTCCGCATATATTGCATGGGGAAGAGTTGAAAGGTCTCCCCCTACCTTGCTTACCTCCTCTACCCCTTCCTCTTAAATTCCTACCTCTCCCTGCATAATTAGCTTGAGAAGTAGTACCTTCATCTTCAACTTTCTTGCCTTTTCCTTTATCCTTAGACTTTCCTTTATCTGTATAGAGGGTAGAAGAATTGTTACCTCTTGATGGTTCTCCATTTTTCTTGAGCTTGGCCTCTTGGGTGAAGAGTTTCCCCATGAGAGTGGTTAGATTAGGGATTTGCATATCCATATAAAGATCTATTGCAGTTGTGAAAGATTCCCACTTATCATCTGCCTTGAGGCCATTGATTATATGTCTACCTATTTTCTCTTCTTAAATCTCCTCTCCTATGCTTGCCAATTGATCAGCTAGATCGTTCACCTTAGTCACAAACTCTGAAACATTTTGCTTAGGTTGCTTCTTTTGAGTAGTAAACTCCATACACAATTGATTTTTCCTAGCTCTTGTATTGGAGGAAAACTATGAAGATAGAGTATCCCAAGTCACTTGGGAAGTTTTGCAATTCCTAATATGAGGAAGAAGGAAGTCAGAAATAGAGTTAAGTAGATATGACCTGGCTAAAGCATCTTTGGCACACCATGAGTTGAGTCTTTCTTGTTCCTCTCTTGTAGGTTGATTTTTGCTTCTGAGTATGGGCATCTCCTCATCTCCTGATATGTATCCATAGAGACTCCTTCCTTGTAGATAGGTCTTCATCCTCAAGGACTAGGATGGATAATTAATCCTATCCAATTTATTAATGAAAGAAGTGAAACCATCTCCCATTTTACCTCAACTTGCTCGGATACCACTGTGGGAAGATTTGGATGGACACCTCAAGGAAGTAAGATGGTACTGCTAAAACTTGCTTTGTGCCTGCCCTAATACACTTCAGAGTTTGATAGTGGGCACCTTTCGCTTGCAAATGACACCAACAAAGTACCTATGTACTTTGAGTTGATGCTTGAAACAGTTGAATCAAAACAGACTACTTCAAGAATAGCTAGTGTCACAAAACTTGCTATTTTAGATTATACACATGCTGGTTCTTTTGCTCAGAGCTCACAGTAAAGTATCAATTGATGAAATTCATTTTGATGGAATTCAATTAGCTTACATAGCTAATGATTGCAAGTGGAATCATCTAAAATGATAAACTATGCTCTAAGAAATAAGTTTAGCAATCCAAAGCTTACCCCCGATTTTTTAGGGACTAACGAGTAGATTACCAATGAGCACGTTGACGAAGCTTTCTCCAAGATGGCTGAACCAAATACTTTGAGATTTTGAGAGCACAAACTAGACTTTAAGCTAGTTCCAACCAGCCAAAGAGTATGAAAAATGGTTGAGTATTCACTGAGACATGACCAGAGAAATTTGACTGTTTTGAGTAGTCATAGGAGAGAAGTAGACAGAGATGTTTAATGAACCATATTTATTATACATCATGAGTGTACAAGATCATTGGCATTGTAATGATGATCAATGATGATGGACTAAGTGAGCTATGCTTTGAGCCACTTAGCTTCTACAAATGATCAAAGAGAGAGCTCTGAATGAGGCCACACAGCTGCAAGATTTTCAAAAATCTTTGTATAAGAAATTTCTTCTAAGTTTGAATTTGAATTCAAACTTGGCTCTAACTAAAAGTGAGTCCAATAATTTAGGACTTATTCTCTCATTTGAAACTCGCAACTGATATTCTTCCTAATTCCACAAGATACAAGCGTTTGTAAGATTCTTCAAAGATTTTAATCTTTTACAATGGTAAATGACCAAGTGATTACAAGCTAAGGTTCACATGCATCATCAAGTGAGAGTTGCACACATTTCTTCTAAGCCAAATGTGTAGGCTTGATCATTTTGCATGAACAATACCAACACTGATGTACTTCAGAGTTATACAGTAGGCCCTTTTAACTTGCAAATGACACCAAGAAAGTACTTATGTACTTTGGAGTTATTGCTTGAAATAATTAATCCAAAATAGACTTGTTGAAGAATAGCTAGTGTTGAAAAACTTGTTATTTTAGTCCATGCACTTGCTTATCTTTTTACTTAGAGCTCACAGTACAGTAACAATTGACAAAATTCCTTTGAGGGAAATTCAATTAGCTTAGATAGCTAATTATTGAAAGTGGAATCATTTAAAATGATCAACTATGCTATGAGAAATCATTTTAGCAAATCAAATCTTACCCCCGACTTTTTAGGGACCAACCCATAGATGACCAGTGAGCACTTCGAAGATGATTTCTCCCAGAAGCCTAAACCAAATGCTTTGAAAGTTTGAGAGCGCAAAGTAGCTTTTAAGCTAGTTCCAAAAAGCCAAAGATTACGCAAAATGATTGAGTATTCACTGAGATATGACCAGAAGAAGTTGACTATTAAGAGTAGTCATAGTAGAGAAGTCGATAGAGATGTTCAATGAGATATATGTATTATAAAACATGATTTTACAAAGTCATTGGCATTGTAATGATGCTCAATGATGGTGAACTGAGTGAGCTATACTGTAAGCTACTCAAGTTCTACCAATGATCAAGGATAGAGCTCTAAATGAGGCACTCACTACTGGGAGATTTTACAAAGCCTTTATATAAGTGTTTCCACCAAGTTTTGAATTTTGAATTCAAACTTGACTCCAACTAAAAGTGACTCCATTGATTTAGGAGTTATTATCTCAATTGAACTCATAACTAATATTCTTCCTAACTCCACCAGATATAGGCTTTTACAAGATTCTTCAAGCATTTAATCTTTTACAATGGTAAATTATCAAGAAGTTACAAGCTATGGTTCACATGAATCATCTATTGCTTTCAGACAATGTTCTTCCATGCTAAGTCAAATGTGTAAGCTTCTATATATGCACCGAGAGCTCCCCATCAAGCCAAACATCTTGGCTTGCATTGCTTCATCAATCTTCTTGAATATCCTATAACCCAATCATGGTTTTAAACCTGCAAGGTTTAGTACCATCAAGTGTTTTGGTTAACAAATCAGTACACTGCATATTTGTAGATACATATGCTAGTTGAATCTCTTTGCTCAAGAGTTTCTCTCTAACATAGTGATGGTGCACTTCTATATGCTTAGTTCTTGCATGATAAATGGGGTTGGTTGCAAGATGCAAAGAACTAGTATTATCACCAAAGATCATTTGTGAATGAGTGTGAAGTCGCAAACCTGAGTAGAGAAATCTAATCCAAATAGCTTCTTGTGCGGCATTTGCTAATCCCCTGTATTCAGCCTCTATTGAAGATAGAGCAATAGTTCGTTGCTTCTTAGAAGAACATGAGATGGGCTTATCACCTGCAAAAGATAAATAGCCAGAAGTACTTATTTTGTCCTCCTTACATCCTGCCCAATTTGCATCTGAGTACAACTTTATGTCCAAATCTGATGTGTATGGGAAGTAAAGACCTTGATTTTGAGTACCTTTGAGATACTTCAAAATTCCTTTAACAGCTTCCAAGTGAGGTGCTCTAGGTTTATGCATGAATTGAGGTGGAACACTTATTCCATAACATATGTCAATCCTTGTTAATGTTGCATAGTTTAGACTTCCAACTATGCTTTGATAACCTACAATGTGTTCAAGCAAATCACCTTCATGAGCACTCAATTTATGATTTACCTCCATAGGGGTGCTAGCTACTTTTGCATCCTCCAAGTGGAACTTCTTCAAGATGTCTTGCACATATTTCCTTTGAGTGATGCAGATTCCAGAGTTGGTGTATACCAACTCAAGTCCAAGAAAATATTTCAGAAACCCTAGGTCATTGATCTTAAACTCCTGCATCATCTCCTTTTTGATATTTTTGATGCCATTGGCATCACTACCTCTAAGAATGATGTCATCCATATGTACACATAAATATATCATTTCTGAATTACTCCTCTTGATAAATAGAGAAGAATCTGCCTTGCTCATTATGAATCCTTGGTCTTGAAGATAGGTTGTTAACCTATGGTTCCATGCCCTAGGTGCTTGCTTCAAACCATAAAGAGATTTCTTTAATTTTCATACATGGTTTACCTTGATTGGATCTTCATAGCTAGGAGGTTGAGCCATGTAAACCTCCTTTGAAATCCACCCATGGAGAAAAGAATTTTTCACATCTAGTTGATACATATTCCGATTTCTAGATGGAGCTACTCTTACCAATACTCTGATGGTTGGCATCTTAGCTAGTGGTGAAAAAAGTTTCTTCATAGTCTAATCCATGGGTTTGTGCAAAACCCTTAGCCACAAGCCTAGCTTTGTACTTGTTTATGGATCCATCTGAGTTCCTTTTGATTTTGTAAATTCACCTAGAACCAATTACCTTCATTGATTCTTTCTTGGGTACTAGCTCCCAATTGTCATTCTCTTGGAGTGCTTCTATTTCTTCATCCATAGCCTTATTCCATTCTGCGTTGGTACTTGCTTCTTCATATAAAAAAGTTTCTTCAAGTAAGGAATCCTTAGCAAGATAAATAGAATGCTTAGTGACTAATGAAGTATCATACCCATATCTGATTGGCTTCTTACTCTCTCTTTGTGATCTCCTTAAGGCTTGGTTTGATGACTCAGGTATGTCCTCCAACCTCTTCATCTTGACCTTGCCTTTTGATTTCCATGCTCTAAATTCTTCCAAGTTGATGGTGTCCTCATCATCTGATTTGATTTCTCCAATTGTGTTTGTCCTCCTTGGTGAGGCTTAGAAATTCTTCTTCCAAGTGATATGGCAATTTGACCTTCCTGCATTCACTTTCAAACCAAGAGTCATTCTCATCAAACACAACACCTCTACTAACCATAAATCCTTTTTTGGATGGATTGTAAAGCCTATACCCCTTTTGATTTATATCATACCCTATGAAAATGCATTTCTCTACCTTAGGCTCTAGCTTACCTCTGATTTGAGATGGAACATGCACATAAGCAACACATCCAAATATTCTACAATGTTGAAGTGATGGTCTCCTACCATTCCATGCCATAGGGGGTCATCCCATCAAGGGACTTAGAGGGTAACATGTTAATAAGATTAGTGGCAATAGACACAGCCTCTGCCCATAAATAATTAGGTAACTTCTTTTCATTTAGCATAGATCTAGCTACTTCCACAATCAATTTGTTCCTCCTTTCTGCTACTCCATTTTGTTCTGAAGTATATCTAGTTGTGATCTCTCTCTTGATACCTCTGTCTTGCAAAAATGCATCAAAATCATTAGAGAAGTACTCAGCCCCTCCATCTGATCTTATCCTCTTTAAATTCTTTCCTATTTGATTTTCCACAAGTGCAAGATACTTTTTGAAACAACTAAACACTTCATCCTTATGTTTCATGAAATACAAGATAGTCCACCTACTGAAATAATCAATAAATGACACATAGTACCTTGAGCCTAAAATTGAAGGGTCCTTGCTTGGTCCCCACACATTTGTGTGGACAAGTTCCAAATAATCCTCATGCATATAGCCTTTCTTTGTAAAGGGTAACCTGTGTGATTTACCAAACTGACATGCACCACATTTATAGATCATATGTTGCTTGGATACATTAGGTATTCCAAGTATACATTGATGTCTACATATCTGCTTCAATGTTCTCTCACCAATGTGTCCTAATCTTTTTTTGCCACATCTCTAACTTAGACAAGGTTTGATCCTTATAATTATAAAGTGCAATGTTTCTAGTGTCCTTAAGCTCAAATGTAAACAATCTACCTCTTTTCTCTTCCTTTTCAATTCTCCTGAATCCATGTTGGGGGTCCTCCACAAAGGCTCCAAATTTATTGAACCTAATGTGCAAACCCTTTTCCACTATTTTTCCAACACTCATCACATTTTTTTGTGACAGTAGGTACATAAAGAACTTCGCTCAACAGATTCTTATTCCCATAAGAAGTTTTGACATTTCCTATCTTGACAACTGAATGCTTTGTATCATCACCTGTCTGAACATGGTGCTTTCCCTTGGGCTCTTCAAGATAAGAAAGGAGAGCTATATTTCCTCCTTCATCTTCAAACTTTTAACTCTTTCCTTTATCCTTAGACTTTCCTTTATCTCTATAGAGGGTAGAAGAACTGTTACCTCTTGATGGTTCACCATTCTTGTTGAGCTTGGCCTCATGGGTGAAGAGTTGCCCCATGAGAGTGGTTAGATAAGGGATTTGCATATCCATATAAAGATCCATTGCATTTGTGAAAGAATCCCACTTATCATCTGCCTTGATGCCATTGATTATCTGTCTCCATATTTGCTCCTTGTCAATCTGCTCACCTATTCTTGCCAACTGATCAGCCACATCCTTTACCTTGGTCACATACTCTGAAATATTCTTCTTAAGGTTGCTTCCTTTGAGTAGTAAACTCCATCCACAATTGATTTTTCCGAGCTCTTGTATTGGAAGAAAAGTATGAAGATAGAGTATCTCAAGTTTCTTGGGAAGTTTTGCAATTCCTAATATGAGGAAGAAGGAAGTCAAAGATAGAGTTAAGTAGATATGACCTGGCTAAAGCATCTTTGTCACACCATGAGTTGAGTCTTTCTTGATCCTCTCTTGTAAGTTGAATTTTACTTCTAAATGTGGGCATCTCCTCATCTCCTGATATGTATCCATAGAGACTCCTTCCTTATAAATATGTCTTCATCCTCAAGGACCATTTTGGATAATTCTTTGTGTCCAATTTCTCAATGAAAGAAGGGAAACCATCTCCCATTTTACCTCAACTTGCTCTAATACCACTAAGAGATGGATTGATACCTCAAGGAAGTGAGGTGGTACTGCTAAAACCTGCTTTGTACCAGCCTTGATGTACTTCAGAGTTATAAAGTAGGCCTTTTAGCTTGAGAATGACACCAAGAAAGTACCTATGTACTTTGGAGTTGATGCTTCAAACAATTAATCCAAAACAGACTAGTTGAAGAATAGCTAGTGTTGAAAAACTAGCTATTTTAGTCTATACACCTACTGACCTTTTTGCTCAGAGCTCACAGTAGAGTACCAATTGACAAAATTCCTTTTAGGGGAATTAAATTAGCTTAGATAGCTAATGATTGCAAGTGGAGTCATTTAAAATGTTCAAATATTCTTTGAGAAATCATTTTAGCAAATCAAATCTTACCCCCGACTTTTTAGGGACTAACGAGTAGACGACCAATGAGCACTTCGAAGATGATTTCTCCAAGATTCCTACACCAAATTCTTTGCCATTTTGGTAGCACAAAGTAGACTTTAATATGGTTCCAACAAGCCAAATATTATGCAAAATGGTTGAGTATTCACTGAGATATGACCAGGCAAAGTTGACTATTCTGAGTAGTCATAGCAAAGAAGTGGACAGAGATGTTCAATGAGATATATGTATTATAAAACATGATTGTACAAAGTCATTGGCATTGTAATGATGCCAAATGATGGTGAAATGAGTGAGCTATAGTGTAAGCTACTCAAGTTCAAGGAGAGAGCTCTAAATAAGGCACTCACTACCATGATATTTTACAAAGCCTTTATATAAGTGTTTCCACTACGTTTTGAATTTTGAATTCAAACTTGACTCCAACTAAAAGTGACTCCATTGATTTAGGAGTTATTCTCTCAATTGAACTTGTAACTAATATTCTTCCTAACTCCACGAGATATAGGCTTTTACAAGATTCTTCAAGGATTTAATCTTTTACAATGGTAAATAATCAAGAAGTTACAAGCTATGGTTCACATGAATCATCTATTGCTTTCACACAATGTCTTCCATGCTAAGTCAAATGTGTAGGCTTGTATATTTCCATCAACATCCCTCACGTCTCTCTGGTTAAGCCCATCTTCTACTGCAACCGATTTTCGTGCCATCACAACTTCATGTCCCGCTTCGGCTTCTAGGTTACTAAAGGGGATTGCCCCTTCAACTCGTGGCCGTCCTTCTCCTTGTGGGTACAAGAAAAAACCCCCCTTGGACTTGAACCGTCATAGGAGGGAGGGAGGGAGGGAGGGGGGGAGGGGAAGGGGGAGGGGGAGGGGGAGGGAGATGGAGAGGGAGAGAGAACTATGATATAAGAGCTCAATTACTACAACACATGATGATTGCAATGTGTGACGGTGGTGGTTTCCCATTATCATGGATCCTATCTTCCAAAACAAGGCTATTCCCAACTCATTGTTATGGGTCATTTCCCTCACAATGCATCTTTGTAGCTTTGATTTAAAGAACACCTCCATGTTCTAGTTACTGATTTCTTAGCCTCAAAATATTTTTCTTTTCCATTGCTTTCCTTTGAAAACCATCATTGTCATTAATGCTTCTTTCTTTGGACCCTAGATCTGTACGAGAAAGTTATTGATATAGCGACTTCATGTTGCTATGAGGTAGCAGACAAAGAGAGAGGAAGAGAGCTATCGTTAGGAACAATATTGTATTTGATGTAGAGAGTTGATAGTTAGGAGAGCACAACTTTGAAGATGGGGTCTCTTGAGTTGTGGGGCTGACCTCTTTACTTGGTTGTCTATTAATTTCACAGATGCAACTTTTGTTGAGGAGCACTATGCTTACATTTGAGACAGAATTTCTTGCCATTGATGATATTGGGAGATGCATTCTAGACCATTGGTTCATAAGAATGCATGACTTTTTATGGATTAGGGTATCATTAGGTGGGTACTTTTGTCATCTAGAGGCTCTATTTACACTACTAATTAGATCAGACTCCAAAGTTCGATTGGATTTCCCTTACATGGATGCACCATGTGGATGACACTTAGCAGACACTGTTTTGGAGCTTGATGCCAAAACATTTGCCATTAATGGATAAAGAGGGGGCATGATTTACATGTCTTTGGTGAGTTGTGTTGGTTTGGTTTACTCTTAGGTGATGATGATGTATCATTCTTCTAGTACACAACTCATATTGGAATGTGAGTAATCCTGCTGGAATTTGGGGCCCCAGGATTGTTCCAATACTAAAAACCTTTGAGCATACACACTTAATTAATCAAGATGATATGTGAGAGATAGAAAGAAAGAGATCTTGAGAAAAAGATAGAGAACGTAAGCAAGATGCTTACTCACTAAAAAATAGATGTCCAAATTACAACATGGAAGTACTGCTCAACCATATAATGTGGTGTACTCACTAATGGAAGAATAGCCAAGAAAATGATGATACAAAATTCAGATTTTGCTGTTATAATCTGAGTGTGTGTGAAGCAAATGAGCAACGAAGTGAAACTAATCTCACAAGAAAGTGCAACAAATCTGAAAATCAGCAAACCCTAATTTTGAAATTAGGGTTCAAAAACCCTAAAAATAGAATATAAGGCTAACTTACAAAAGATAGCTACCACCACCTTGTAGAAGACTCCTTGCTCCAAGAGAGTAGAGTCTCCTTCAGCAAATATTCACCTCCAAAGCTTCAGAACTCCAAAACTCTAGCTTGTGATTCTCCAAATAGTGTGCTGAGGTGCTTCTTATATAGCTTTGTAGTCTCCCCATAAAGCTAGCAATCAATTTTGGCAAAAAACTCACATGGTAAGAGAAAAAGCTGCTTTTCATGGTTAATTTAAAAAATCCATCCCTAAAAATATGCTTTTGCTTTATTGTAATCGCCAATTTTAAAGTGCTTTTGGTCAATTGACTTTATAACCTAGCTTTTCAAGTTTGGACCTCCATAAAATGCTTTTCCTCCATTTTGAGCTAAATTAGGGTTTGTCTTTTCTCCATGTTCTGACATCTGATGGAAAAATGAAGCATACCACTAGATAGCTCTTGCCAAGATGTATCTATCTACCTTAAAAAGTTTTACCCAAACTATACAAAAATGCTAAGTCCAAAATGTAGATTTGTTGGAATGTGGACCATATGTACATTGACTTCCAACAAATCCTTAGATAGAGCTAGCCATATAAAATGAATATGCCAGATGCATTCACATGTAATTCCTCCTTATGTTTAGCACTACTTGTAGGTTAGTTATCAATAGAAGCAAATGAATTGTTTCTTTCACAAGATGAAAACGCTTGTAGGGCTTTTATTTGAAACTCGAGTTGTTAAGGCATAATGCCATTTGGATAAATTATAAAGCCATAGTCCCATAAACAATTTCCTATAGTTTATTATCTTGCACACACACCACTGCGGACATCAACAAATCTATACAACAATTGACCTAGTTTGCATGCTTTGTTCTTCAAATTATCTTTAAGGCAGATTTGACTTCCTCAAAATTCTGATACAATACATCCAACACATTGGTAGTAACACTTGATTGTGCACTATTGTTTCCATAACACTTAGGCATTTGTGGAAACCACACTGTGACTATATTGTGTGTGGTCATTGTTGATACACTGAGTTCAACCCACAATATTAGATCAAGTCTATTGTGGCTATGTAGAGCCATTGGGGCAACCATGTGAACCATATTCCTTAGTGGTCGATTGTTAAAAATATTATACCATTTGTGCTTGGATGAGACATTTATATTCTTTCACACGATCATGAATATGTGCATCAAAACTCCTCTCCAATTTGGTGTGTATTTCAGATATTTCACAGTGTGCACCATAATCAAATCTGCACAAATTTCAGGAATCTATCATAATCACCCCATCCACATGCCTTGCACATGGTTTTCTTAGTAGCATTATTCATGTGTGGGGTGTGTGCATGCATGTGTGTGTGTGTGTGTGAGAGAGAGAGAGAGAATGCATTGCTATCAAATTTCTAAACTTAAGTAAACCTTGAAAAGGACAAATTACCAATCTCAGCTTTTCATTTGATAGGAAGTTTCAAAAAGCACCTGTTTTGACAGGCAAAATGAACCTTGACAGACAAAATGCATATCAATTTTAGGCCCTCGATCTAACTATAATCTTGAATGAAACTATGCACGAAGACTCATGAAGAATTGAAAATTTTAAGGAACATCTTAAAGCCTTGGATTCCTTATCTGCATGTGAGAAATTGAACATGGAAATGTAATTATGCTCAAGTGTAATATTTAGGAAGCTTGGGATTTTGTCAAACCATGGAATGATCTTTCTTATGGTGATATGAAGCTATGTATAAATTTGTAGAATTTTTGGAGATGTGTAGATGGAGTTTCAAAGTTTTAAAGTCTGAGAGGACATTGGACAAGTTGAGATAGGCATTGAAGAGATAAGCAGATCCACAACTAGGATATGTGGATTTTGAGTTTAGTTTTTGATGGTGATGACATGAAAAATATCACATATAATCACAAAAATCATAAAAAAGGACCAAGATTTGAGCAAGTTATAAGAGTTTAAAATATCCAACCCATTTTCTTTAAAAAATTGACTATCATTTATGAGAATATTCTTTGCTTTGCCTACAATTTCTCTTGAACTTTTGATTATGTTGTATTATTATCTTTGTTTTTTTTTAATTCTTCATTAGCCTTTAGGCAATAATTGGGTTAATAGTCCTTGGATTTGACAAATTAAAAGATTAGATAGTGATCAAAGACATGAATAGTGAAACTACATCGCATGTCTTGAAAATCAAACATCTTTTCGATGCCATTGCCAGGGAGATTAAACCTGGATTGGAGAGAAACATCAATGAAAAGAACAAAGTTGTTTAATAAGGAAGATCATTTATTGGCATTGATAAACACTTGTCGAGGATTGTATGTGATATGCTTTTGAATCTCTCACTTCTCTAAGTATGACTCACAAGGATTTGAGAGAAATTCATGAAGTGCAATCGTTTGATTTTTTGAAAGGAAGTTTTGGAATGCTTTATAACATTCTCTCAAATCTTCCAGTGACATTTGTTTGAATTTCAAACTAAGATTTTTCACTTCTTTGATTCTAGGACAACTTTGGTGAGGCAGCAGATAAAGAGAGAGAAGCGCGACTATCATTAGGAACAATAGTGTATTTGATGTAGAGAGTTGAGAGGTAGGAGAGCACAACTTTGAAGATGGGGTCTCTTGAGTTTTTGGGCTGACCTCTTTACTTGGTTATCTATTAATTTCATGAATGCAAATTTTGCTGAGGAGCACTATGCTTACATTTGAGACAGAATTTCTTGCCATTGATGATATTGGGAGATGCATTCTAGACCATTGGATCATAATAATGCATGGCTTTTTATGGATTAGGGTATCAATAGGTGGGTACTTCTCTCATCCAGAGGCTCTATTTACACTACCAACTACATCAGACTCTAGAGTTCGATTGATCATATTTCCCTCACATGGATGCACCATGTGGATGACACTTAGTAGACACTATTTTGGATCTTGATGCCAAAACACTTGCCATTTATGGATATAGATGGGGCACGATTTACATGTCTTTGGTTAGTTCTGTTGGTTTGGCTTACTCCTAGGTGATGATGATGTATCATTCTTCTAGTACACAACTCATATTGGATGGTGGGTAATCCTTAGATAGAGCTAGCCATATAGAATGAAAATGCCAGAAACGTTCACATGTAATTCCTTCTTATGTTTCGCACTATCTGTAGGTAAGTTCTATCAATAGAAGCAAATGAATTGTTTCTTTCTTTTATTTGAAACTTTGGAGTTGTTGGGGCATAATGCCATTCGGATAAATAGAGCGATAGTCCCATAAACGATTTCCTATACTCTATTATCTTGCATGCACACACACACACACACACACACACACACACACATAAAGCTTATCTTTTGGCTTCTCTTGCCATTCGAAATGTATACAACATTTGGCCTAGTCTGCATGCTTTGTTCTTTAAATTATCTTAGAGGCAGATTTGACTTCCTCATAAATCTGATACAATACATCCAACACTATTGTTCCCATAACACTTATATTGTTGTGCCATGTGGTATGTCTTTGCTAAGATTGGGGTATGGTTTTTCATGATTCCTTAACTCCAGATTGGACTTCTTATTACGTGCATTGTTTCTTACATTTTTAGATTTCTCCTCATGAAAAAAGGAAACAAACCCTTACCTATGAGGATTCCCTTTGCAAAGGACTTTATCTTAATATTCTTTTATCTTTTTTTATTGAAGATTGATTCCTAGAGTGATGAAAATTTCCAGTAGACAAAATAATTGAAATCTATCCTATTTTTTAGTTATTTCAAAAGAAATATCACATACTTGTAAAGGGAAGAATTAATTGGACCTCACATGATTTAACTAGAAGCTTGGATGAAGCTATGC
Organism: Ceratopteris richardii; assembly: GCA_020310875.1. Classification (NCBI taxonomy): domain Eukaryota; kingdom Viridiplantae; phylum Streptophyta; class Polypodiopsida; order Polypodiales; family Pteridaceae; genus Ceratopteris; species Ceratopteris richardii. The sequence goes on along the minus strand of CM035408.1, from coordinate 76,014,539 downwards.
ACGAAGATTCATGAAGAATTGGAAATTTTTAAGGAACATCTAAAAGCCTTGGATTCCTTATTAGCATGTCAGAAATCGTACATTGAAATGTAAGTAGGCTCAAGTGTAATATGTAGAAAGCTTGGAATTTTGTAAAATCATGGAATAATCTTCCTTATGGCTATATGAAGCTGTATAAATTTGTAGGTTTTTTGGAGATGTGTAGATGGAGTTCTCAAAGTTTTAAAGTCTGAGAGGGCATTGGACAAATTGAGAGAGGAGACTGAAGAGAGTAAACAAATGAAAATTAGAAGAGTTAGATGATAATTTCTTCTCATTTCTTCTTGAGCACTCTTGAGAATTAATGAGCTACAAGCTGGTCTTTTCTGTTGTGTGATTTCTCTTGCTATGTTCATTTAGCTCTTAAATTTGTGAGTTTACTTAAGTGATTTAACCCTTAAATCACGAATGTTTTAAGGGAAGTGATGTTAAGAATGGATCTGTTAACATAGATGAACTTAATTCACCATCTTTGCAAAGATTTTATCATGGATCCACAACCAAGATAAGTGAATTTAGAGTTTAGTTTTGGATGTAACATGAAAAATATCACATTTAATCACAAAAATCATAAAGAAAGACCAAGATTTGAGCAACTTATAAGAGTTTAAAATATCCAACCCATTTTCTTTAAAAGTTGACTATCATCTATGAGAATATTCTTTGCTTTGCTTACTATTTCTCTTAAACTTTTGATCATAATGCATTATTATCTTTGTTTATTTTTTTTCATTAATCTTTAGGCAATAATCAGGTTAATAGTCCTTGGATTGGAAAAATTAAAAGATTAGATAGTGATCAAAGACATGAATAGTGAAACTGATTTGCTATGATGGGTCACATGTCTTGAAAATCAAACATCTTTTCGACATCATTGCTAGGGAGACTAAACCTAAATTGGAGACATCAATGAAAAGAAATAAGCTCTTTAATAAGGAAGATCATATATTGGCATTGGTAAACACTTGTCGAGAATTGAATGTGATATGCTTTTGAATCTTTCAGTTCTCTAAGTATGATTCACAAGGATTTTAGAGGAATTCATGAAGTGCAATCATTTGATTTGTTTGAACGGAAGTTTTGGAGTGCTTCAAAACATTCTCTCAATTTTTCTAGTGTCATTTGTTTGAATTTTAAACTGAAATTTTGCACTTCTTTGATTCTAGGATAATTTTCTCGATGAGAAGTTCGGATGAGTGATTTTTTTTGGGCTGGAAGGGATTTTTTTTAGTAAGTTTTTTTTCCAAAGATTAAACCGTATGTTCTAGAAGTTTAGTTTTTCTTTTTTGTTTTATTTAGATTTTGTTTTCAAATTTGCTAACAAAAAATAAAAAAATCATGATTTTGGCTTTAAAGGTTCATGAAAACTTCTTAAAGTCAAATCAAGTGATGGTTTCAACATTTCAATCAAGAGGACATGTATCTTCAATTATGGAAACCATGTTTGATAAGCACTTTAATTAAAAAATCTAGTCAAATTTGTTGAATTTTGAAAAGTTTTAGAAATAGTAAGATCCGAGGACTTTTGAGCAAGAAACAAAAAAATTGCGACTTTCAACATTTAGAAGTGTTGGATGGATTTTCCATATGTGACATGTGCTGCTTGAAGTGTGAAAATGAGAGCCATAACTTAGTGGGTGAGAAAAAGCAAAATAAGATCAAATATTTAAAAAATTGTTTTAACTGTCCACGTTTCGTAGGTGGGTTGGTTTGGCATTGGCCTCTTGAAGTGCAGGCCTAGTGTTCAACCCCTTGGTTGGACATGTAATGGCTTATGCCAGTTTAAACTAGCTGAAACTAGTTGTAACCTTGTCTTATCCCTACTTTGTGAGATAGGGGGTTCTCATTGGTACTATGCCAATTCACTTATATAGTTGTACTTTCAAAGTTGAAGCCAAGGGAGTAGACGTATGCCACCTCTATTTGAAAAGATCTATCTTTCGTTTTCAATAAAAAGCATGAATGATGAATAAACAACTTGTGACTTTCTCTTTCCTGAAAATAGTGAGTATTATAATTTTCATGTTGCATATTTTGGTATCAAAGCATAAGTAACATTAAGACGCATACACATACAAAATAGCAAAGCAAAAAATCATTGCACACTTCTCATAGAAAATCACTACTTTTAGACTTTTTTGGACCTAAAAATTTGTGACTTTACTAATATAGTACGAATTAAAAAAAACCATAAAACCTAAAAAATCGCAAATTTCAAATAATCTTAAATACAGAGAGAGAGAGAAAGAGAGAGGTAAAAGAAGAAAAGAAATGAAGGAAAATAAAAGTAGATAAAGAAAAAAAAAGAATAGGTAAAATAACAAATAGCTTAAGGAGAAAAGAGAGTAGCAAAAAGTGTGCAAGATCTTTTGGTTCGAAGATTCACTTATCATCCTAAAATAAGGTCTCTAATGTCAACATAAGGATAGAATAGGTTTTTCTCCTTTTCTCGCTCTTCCTCTAGGACTTAGAGGAATACTTTCTCTGCCTCCCTCCCTCTCTCTCTCTCTTTCCCTCTTCTAGTGGTCTTCCAAACATTAGAAGCTATGTGGAAATTATGGCTCCATCACTAGATGTCAGCAATCTCATTGGTGATTCCCTTCTACTTTTTGGTTCCAAAATCCCGATAGTTAATATCCTAAATGACAAAGTGGCAAAGAAGAGGGAAGAGTAAAAAGAAAAATCCTTTAATTGGAAAAATTTTTGGCCCTCAACTTCCTTTGGAGACTTTCAAAGTATTCCTTCATAAAGAGTGGTTTTTGCATGTGCTCTTCATCGTAAAATGTCAGTTCCTACTTGTGAACCATATTCTTCTTGTTTGAAAAAATAAATAATGCCCTTCTAGGCCCTCCAATTTGACACATGGCAAGTCTCGCAGACTACCATGTGCTTGTTCAAGTGGTTTCTAGAGTTTGCACATAACAATTCTAAACCTCTCAACTATCCTCTCTGAGTCTAGCTTCCCAAGTTGCCCTTCTTCCTAGATGGTTTTTGTTCTATAATAAACATATCATATCAAATAAATAAACTACCTAAATAAATTAGCAAGACGACCTCACTAAGAGAGAACATGTATCCACGCATCCAACTCCACCCATATATATATATATATATATATATATATATATATATATATATATATATATATATATAGGCAAAGGGGGTGCATGTAGTTGGGTTTGTCCAAGTGTCTAGCCAAGTGTCCTTCACATGGACACTTTCATAAGGTTCATAACATTCATTCTTGTTTCCCAAGGTCTATCAATGCCTTTTAAATCAAATGAAGATTCTTCTCTCATCCACACCTAAGGTGGATCTTAGAGAAGCTTCTCCCAAGACTAAGGTTCCCAAGGCTAAGGATAAATCAAGCCTACGATTTACAACCATTCAATTGGGAGCTCATATGAATATATATCCCAAGGATTAAAACCAAGGGTTCAACCCAAAGTTTCAAATGTGTGCCAAGGGTAAATCAAGGGCTAAAGCAAGGCTAATATACATCATATTCTAACATTTAGAGTCCATAAGTTTGTCCTTGCGAACCCATGATCATACACCAATTTTCTCCCCATAAAGATTTTCGTCCTAAAAAATGGGTAGAAGTATCATATGTGGAGTATTCCTTTGTGCATCATGGTCTATACTTTGAGAATGGTCATCTCTTTCTTTAGATTCATCTCTCGTAATAAACTAAAGTTTACTACCTTCCTCATTATGAAAGGAGAGGAATCATAATCCTTGTCCAAATCATTTTCCTCAATCCAACTAGATATACATGCATGCTTTGTACATATGGACTAGTAAAATGGGTGGATTTCTCTCATGGTCTTAGCTTAATTTTTCCCTTTTGAACTTTCATAAATCTTAATCTCCATAAAGTCTTAGATTTTTGTACGCTGTGTACCTTCTTGGAAACGTAAAATTTTTAAGAGTATGCAATAAAAGTCATACCTCTATCTTGAAAGGGTCAGAAACTTTACTTTGCTTACTCTTCTATAGGCCCTTTCAAATACAAATGTACTTTATTTGTATTTTTTAGGACTCAACATAAGGTATGAACTTAGGAAAGTGGGTCTACTGAGTCCCCGTTTAAACATGCCCAATCACTATGAGGAGATCTTTTAACTCCTCATGCATTGGAAAGCTAGGTGGAATTGTGTCAATCAGTCAGCTATTCCTTAAGCATATTGTTCAAGTATTCTGTGTGATAGAAAAGAAAAACCAATTACTAAAAGTTTATTTACTACTAATGGACCCTTATCTGGATATGCTTAATTTTACCTAGACTGAGCCTTCGAACATTATTGTTTTCTAGGTCAATCCTTAATGAAAATCTTTGATCTTTAAGACTTCATAGATTCAAATACTACAATTACATCTTACGATAGTGGAGAACGAGAACCTGGAGAACAATGAATTTCATATGTGGAAATACTTGTGCAACTAGGATAGAAGAGATTGGATTAGGTTTGATGACGTCAGGAATCCACCCTCCACCCTCCCCCCGCTTGAAGGGTTTCAAGTGGCAATGACAACAAGTTGGAGGATTTCAAAATAATCAAAAGAAATTTTGACTTCCATCACTCTTCAAACAAGAATTTGTGCTTGAACTAGACATGGATTAAATAGGAATTTGAGTTCAAGGGCTTGAGGCACCTACCTATTGAGAACAAGAAATTCCTCAAGTAGTAGATTCTTCATCATGGGATATGGACCAATGTCAATTCCAGTAAAATTTATGGTGTTGCCTCCTGATGTAAGAGATGGTTTGGTGGAAGGGAAGACTTAGGTCAAATTTTCCTCTTCTCTTCCCATCTTAGAGCATGATGAATTAGAAAAGCCTCAACAAGATTTCTTTTTTTATCATCAAGTTAACTAGAAGCAACCTTTGCTCGATGAAGTGATCGATTGCTCTTCAGCTCTATGAAATGCCATTAGGAGTGAACGCTCTAGAAAATCTATAAGGAAAGGTGTGTGTTCAGCTTTGACAAGGCTCCAAAAGTGTGGTCCATAGACAAATCCCTTATTTGTCTAGGTAGAAGGATTTGTGGTTGTAAAAAAAACCCCTCTAGACACCACAAAGTGTTCATTCTATAAAAGAACAAGCTAAAGAACAAGTGGATCTCTCATGAAAGGACAAAAAGGTTTTAAACCTTCTTTGTAACTCTCTCTAGCTTTCTTGTATCTTTTCCTTGTTTATAATTTAAAGCTCTTTTGTAAAAAAAGATGAAAAATTATCTAATTTTAGACATATCTTTTAGGACAAAATGTGCAAATCTATAACCATAAAAATCACAATTTTCACTCTTCTAAAAAAATTCAAGAAGTAAAATTGGGAATTTCAACTTCTAAAAGTCTCACTTTAGATTAGGGGAAATACTTCAACAAACTTGCACAAAGAAAAGGAAAAACAAAAAAAAAAACCCATAAACTAGAGGGAGAGTACCTTGCCTCTTCAAACACTTCAATAGATCCTCAAAGTACAAAGGAATTCATAAGAGAGGTGGATCCAAAGATGGAATAACTAGAGACATTTGTTAATGAAGATTATAGAAATATATTAAACTTGAATTTACCAAGATATTTGGAGTGCACGTATGTAAAAAAGGATTGGATAGGTGTGTGGAAAGATTAAGATCAAAGGCCCCATTTAGTATGATTTCCATAACTCAAAAAAGAGAGATCCGAAAATCTATATCTTGTCCAATGCTGTTAAAAATGTCAATGATCAGGGAGAATAAGGCAATGAAAAACCATTAAGAGAGGAATATCTACCTGGTAATATGATGGCTCAAAGGAGAAAATCCATTTGTGCACATCAAGAACAAGAAAGTAGAGTTATGTGTGATCAACCTAACACATCTTTACATGAACCATCACATCATTGGTATATTGGGATATGATACAAGAGTTTCATTTGGCCCCAACATGCAAAAATCTAAACCTAATGAAGAATAATGAACTAGGAGAATATTCAACTTATATAGATTGAGAGGGTAAGAGAATTTTGGAACTCATAGATGAGTTAAAAGGGTCCTATACTTTCCAAGATGAATTTCATTTCCAAGAATTCCACAAGCCAAATGCTTTGATGAGGAATGCATTAAAAAAACCTTTTGATAAACATAACAAATTTCAGAATTTGTAATCACAATGAAGCCCAAATCTATAGAGGGATAATAGAAATGAGGATCATGTTGGAGTTTGAGGTCCATGAAAGCATGCGAACATCACAAGGAAGAAAAAGAAGAAGCTTAGAGCACAACACACAATGTTGAATGTATTACCAAGAGATGTACAAAGATAAGTGACTGACCTGTTAGGGTTATTATAGGTGTATATACAAGCCCGGGGAGAAAACCTCCTAAACAAGGAAAAAAGTGCCCTAATGGTGCTAGTGTGTTCACACGCATCACTACCAAAATATATCAACAAATCCCCCCTGGGATTCATGCAGTGAACAAGGAACTGACACTCATATATATGGAAGTGCCAAGCTATGTGGAATCAATCCACAAAACAAAGTAAGTTCAAATCTTTGCGGAAATCTTCAAACTTCTCCACAGGCACAACCTTTGTGAAAAGGTTTGCAATGTTCTCCTGTGTGGGCACATGTGCCAAAATTATCTCTCTAGTGCAGAACTCTCCGTGACATAATGATAGTGCAACTAAATGTGCTTAGTGCAAGCATGGAACACAGGGTCCCTTGCAACTACAAATGCACTCTGAGTATCAGTAAAGATGGTGGTGGCAGAAGACTGACCAACACCCAAATCAGCCATAAGGCATCTGAGCCACACACACTCAATGCCATGAAAGCTGCCCTATACTCAGCCTGAAGTGGCCACAGTGGGCTGCTTTTTTCTCAACCAAGATATGCATGAGCTACCAAGCATGAAGTAAAAATCACAGTGGATACACAAGTGTCATAGTAACCAGCCCAATCAGAGTAAGAAAAAGCATGTACATTTGTAGTGATCCCCTCTTGGGATAAAAACTATCCAAGTAGTTGGGTACCACTCAAGTAGCAAAAGATGCACTTAACCACCAACCAATGCTCGACACGTGGGCAAAGCATAAGGCTACTCATCTATGAGACAACAAATCAAATATCTAGCCAAGTAATGCATAAGTAAATCAAACATCCAATAGCCTGCTGATAGAGAACAACATCAAATGCATCTCCAACATCATGAAAACTCTACCATAGACATGTATCCATACAAATGGGAATAGGTTTGCAGTATTCAAGGCCAAAACACTACGATAACATGTCAATATATTTTCTTTGACACAAAGCTATTCCATCATTCTGGCATAAAAGGGATGCCCAAGTAATGATGCAAATGCACCAAAGGTGACATCTCAAATGAGGCAGGCAAATAAGCCTTAAAATTAGCAACATGCTTTTCATAAGGACCAGTCAGTAGCATGTCATCAACATGGACAACAATGATCAGAAGCACATCATTTGCATGCTTAACATATAAGGTGCTTTCAATCAGACTGTTCTCAAAGCCATTTGCAATCAATTAGGCATGTTTCTTTTCATACGAAGCACGTGGTGCTTGCTTCAAATCATATAATGCCTTTTCCAACCTACATACTTTGTTTTCATACCTTTTTTGCACAAAACCATGGGGCTAAAAAACATACACTTCTTCATGCAAATCACCATCCAGAAATGTTGTTCTAATGTCCAACTGATGTACATTCCAAGCATGATGAGCTGCAAGTGCACAAATGCTATGAACAGTAGTCGTTTGGCAAGTAGGAGCAAAGGTCTCATCAAAATCAATGCCTCTTTCTTGAGCATAACTTTTCGCAACAAGCCTAGCCTTATACCTATCAATTTCTCCATCATGCTTATGCTTCAGCTTGTATACCCACTTAGTGCCAATGGCCTTCTCTAGGAGGCAATTCACATAGAGACGAGGTACCATTCTTCACAATAGCAACATATTCTGATTGCATAGCAGCTATCAATTTTTTTTTATTTTATGCTCCATCAACCTCAAAAACAAGCTCATTCTCATCACAAATACTAGAGGCAGCCATAACATAGCAATCAGATGCAAAAGAAGCACTATGAGAGCTGGAACGAGTACAATGTGATAGAGGGGCATCTAATTTGCTATGTCGCAAAGTTTGCACCGGCCATTTAGGCATAATTTTGCCTCCTCTATATCAGTACTCTCATCAACAAGTACATCATGTAAATCTACATAAAAAATGAAATGATTTGCATCATCATGTGGAACCTGCAAAGGCTAAGAAATTCCCTCACTTGGACCAACACTAGAATGTCCACCTATAAAAGAGGTAGCAAAGTGTCATACACATCTTTGGAGTGAACTCATGTCTCCTTAGTACATGAAAGTAATGGTTGAATTGCATCTTCCACAAAAACAACATCACAGCTAACCAAAATGCGTCTAGTCTATTGATGATACAGATGATAGCCTTTGTTTTTAGACTATACCCCACAAGAAAACATTTCACTACTTCATCGTCCAATTTCTTGCATTGTTGTTCACGCACTAATGCATATTCTGGACAACCAAAGACACACAAATGAGCAATAGATGGCTTGCGACCATGTTACGCCTCATATGGAATGATAGAGTGCAATGCTTTCATGGGACATGTATTAAGTAAATATGTTGGACACATAACAAGCTCAAGCTAGAAACTATGTGTTAAAGCCTGACTCTTGACCATACACCTCGCCATCTCCATGAGTGGCATGTTCATCCTTTTAGCAACTCCATTCTATTGAGGTGTATATGGCACTATACACTGCTGCTTTATCCCACGTTCAGCCAGAAATATATTCAAATTAGAAGACATATATTTGCATAATCTATGAGCTTATATAGCCCACAACATAAAATGCCAAAAGCAATAATGATGTCGCCATTTGACACATCATGAATTGTATATCTATCATCAACAAATTTCACAACCAAGACCATCTTGGCTAATGTTGAAACTGATAAAATATTTTTCTTGATAATAAGCACGAATAAAGCATCCAAAAATGTGAAAGAACTACCATCAGCAGTAGTCAGAGTGATCTTACCAACTCCGATGATAGGATAAGAGGAGTTGTTGCTACATGTGATAGTATTCCCTATAGGGGCAGGCTCAAGTGAAGTGAAGAAATTGTGCTGCAAGGTAATATGTTTGATTGCCCCACTAATAAAGTGCCAAACACCTGAGTCTACTACAGACATACATTGTTCATGAGAACATGGGTCATAACTGCAAACAATAGCAAATGCCCATTCTTCATTCTACACAAGATTTGCAGACTTTGATTTGGGTGTGGAGGCCTCTACAACAACCATTCTAGCCTCTTTTTTCTTTGCCTATTTTGTGAACAATTTTGGACAACTCTGTATGACATGAGCATTTCCTTTATAGTATTTGCAAAACAATTTTTTATTTTCTATTTTCTTCTTGTCTTTTTCGTCCTTCTTTCATTGTGCAAAATTAGCAGATTTCTCTTTACTAGTCGATGAGCTCCATTTAGCATTGCCCTTTTGACTAGCCAGGAAAGCTTGATGTGCAACATGCATAATGGACCTATTCTGCCTAGACTGATCTTCATGCAGCAGAATAGAGACTAACTCCTTAAATGCTAAGGCATTTGGATTGCCTTTCATCATCAATTGAAGAATAGAAGCAAAACTCTGATATGAATCTGGAAGACCATTTAGAATAGTTTACACAAGTGAACTCTCTCGCGAGCATTCATCAGCAGAAATCAATTGCTCCTTCAAATCTTTGAGCTTTGTCAAAAAATTATCCATGGAATCTCCTTTATTCATGTGCTCACTCTCCAACTGTTTTCAAAGGTAAGCAACACAAGCCTCATTCCTTGCCTAGTATAAAGTGGTAAATGTATCCCAAACATGCTTTGCTATTTTGTAGGAGTGAATGTGAGGAATAATGTCATGTTTGATAAACAAGGCTATCAATGCATGTGCATGAGCATCTTTGCCATCCCAACAAAGTTTTTTTGTGTAAAATTCCATAGCTCTGATGACTCCCCTCATTTTGCAAGCCACCATGCATGAGTCCGAAGGACCAAGATGATAGAGATGCCGATTGTAATTACAGAACTAAAACGGAGATGTGTGCTTGCAATAATCCTCCCAACCATGTACCATCCCCCCTAGATGATCTCTCAACTTACTTTACAAAGGAGTCCTCTCATGGCTCCACACATGGATGACACATGGAACTCATGTGTGAGCCCATCAAAATAGATATAAGAGGTAATTCACACCTCTCTCCCAAGAGTTCTCCATGTAACATTTATCAAGCATCCAACAACTTATTGATAGAGAACAACATCAAATGCATCTCCAGCATCATGTTGACTCAATAGTAAACATGTCTCCATAGGAGTGGCAATAGGATTACAAAACGCTACAATAATGTGTCAACATATTTCGTTTGACACAAAGCCATTCCACCATGAAGGGCAAAGGTAAATGGATCTCATCTACTAGTAAGCAAAGATCTGCAAATGCTACACATTCTAAGAGGGAAGCCAAAGATGAGAAGAAATCAGAAAAGCAAAAATTTTTTTGCAAATACTGTAAAGCAAATGATCATGTCATCAACAGGTGTCCAAAACTGGATGCTAAAGAGGCAAAGAAGAAAGAGGCCGGAATGATTGTTGCAGAGGCCTCTACACCGAAAACAAAGTCTCCTAATCTTGTGTAGGAAGATGAATCGGCATTTACTATTGTTTGTAGTTTTGACCCATCTTCTCGTGAGTAGTGCATGTATGTAGTAGACTCAGATGTTTGGTACTTTGATAGTGGGGCGACTAAACATATTACCTCGCAGCACAGTTTCTTCACTTCACTTGAGCCTACCCCTACAGGGAATATTGTTACATGTGCCAACAACTCCTCCTATCCTGTTATGGGAGTTGGTAAGATCATTTTGACTACTGCTGATGGTAGTTCTTTCACTTTGTTAGATGCTTTGTTTGTGCCAAGGATCAAGAAAAATCTGTTATCATTTTTTGCATTAGCCAAGATTGGCTTGGTTGTGAAATTTGTTGATGACAGATGTACAGTTCATGATCTGTCAAATGGAAACATCATTATTGCTTCTGGCATTTTATGTCATGGGTTGTATAAGCTCATAGACTATGAAAGATCTGTAAATGATTTGGCATATGTAGTACATCATTCTCAGGCTATGCCAGATGCAAAGATTTGGCATGCATGCTTTGGGCATCTGAATTTTGCTAGTTTGCTACGCCTGCAAAAATCTGAAATTGTGTCATCTTTGCCCAAACTTGAGGCACCCGGAAAACATGTTTGTGAAGGTTGAATTTTGGGAAAAATGCACCGTTCTTGCTTTCCAAAAGATGGTTCAGTTCCAGCTACTAACAAATTGCAACTTGTACATAGTGATGTCTGTGGTCCTATGCAGACACCTTCTTTTGGGAACTATCTTTACTTCGTGACTTTCATCGATGATTTTTCCAGGCATGCATGGGTATATCCATTGAAGGCAAAGTCTGAAGTGTTTACGTGCTTCAAAGAGTTTCTAATTTTGGCTGAAAATTTATCAGCATCTAAAATGGGCACATCGTACTTGGTCAGGCTCTCATAGTGCCTCTTTTGCATCAGATTGCTATGATATGGCTGTGTCTAGTCTCCATGATGAGAATGAGCTTGTTTCATTTGAAGAAGCACAAAATTCAAAAAATTGAATGGCTGCTATGCAATATGAATACGATGCTATAATGAAGAATGGTACCTGGTCTTTATGTGATTTGCCTCCTGGCAAGAAGGCCATTGGCACATAGTGGGTATACAAGCTGAAGCGTAAGCCTGATGGAACATTTGATAGGTATAAAGCTAGTCTTGTTGCAAAGGGTTATGCGTAGGAAAGAGGCATTGATTTTGATGAAACCTTTGCTCCTACTTGGTGAATGACTACTCTTCATAGCATCTATGCACTTGCAGCTCATCATGGTTGGAATGTACATCAATTGGACATTAAAATAGAATTTTTGAATGATGACTTGCTTGAAGAAGTGTATATTTTTCAGCCCTGTGGCTTTGTGCAAAAAAGGCATGAAAAGTAGGTGTGCAGGTTAAAGAAGGCATTATATGGTTTAAAGCAAGCACCACGTGCTTGGTATGAAAAGATACATGCCTATCTGATTGCACATGGTTTTGAGAACAGTCCAACTCAAAGCACCTTATATATTAAGCATGCTAATGATGTGCTTCTGATCATTGTGGTATACAGTGTTGATGACATGCTGCTCACTAGTCCTCATGACATGCATATTGCTGATTTTAAGGTTGATTTCCATGCCTCATTTGAGATGTCTGATTTGGGGCATTTGCATCACTATTTGGGCATTTATTTTATGCAAATTGAACTAGCAAAGAAAGCTTGATCTGCAACATGCATAATAGACCTGTTCTGCCTAGACTAGTCTTCCTGCAAAAAACAGAGACTAACTCCTCAAATGACAAGGCATTTGGATTGCCTTTCATCATCAAACGAAGAGCAGAAGAAAAACTCTAATATGATTCAGGAAGACCATTCAGAACAGTCTGCACAAGTGAGCTATCTGGTATAACTTCATCAGCAAAAATCAATTGTTCTTTCAAATCCTTGATCTTTGTGAGAAAAGTGTCCGTAGAATCACCTTCGTTCATGTGTCACTCTCCAATTGTCTTCAGAGATAAGCAACACGAACCTCATTCCTGGCCTGGTACAATGTGATAAGTGTATCCCAAGCATCCTTAGCTGTTCTTCAAGAGCCAATGTGAGGAATAATAGCACGTTTTACAGACAAAGCTATCAATGCATGTGCCTGAGCATCTCTGCCATCCCAAAGAATTTGCTCTATAGTAGGTGCAACAAAAACAGCAGCACAAACAGGAATCTATAGAATATCATCATCTTCAACACCATCTCCATCAGCTCCAACACCTATATTTACAGTACCTTTATTCATAGGTGTAACAGGACATCTTTCAACACCCTGCACAATATTGCACATTCCTTTTGCGACCAATACATGACGCATCATATAAGCCCACAATGGGTAGTTGGTACCATCCAACTTATCCTCAACAGCCAACATATGGAATACATCACTGCTTTCAGTCATGGCCAATGACTAAAATACCTTGATGCAAAAAATTGACTATATCTCAAAAAGTTGAATAGAACTACCAAGACAAATTTTGCTAAACCTGTAGCAGACTTTGAGATGCTTATACTGGCGAACCAAAACTGGTATATACCTTTGGCACAAAAAGGTGAAATAGCCTACACAAGCGCTACAATAGTGCATTTGGAGGCCGAAACGATCCCTGAAACACCCTGAGTATGCTTACCAAATTTCATGCAAGTCTGAGACTACAACTGGAGAGGTGTAGACAATTCCCTAGATGAAGCGTCGACCTGCTCTGATACCAATTGTTGGAGTTAGACATCTACAGAAGCACACGAATAGCACAAGGAAGAAGAAGAAGCTTGGAGCACAACACACAATACTGAATGTATTACCACGAGAATGTACAAAGATAAGTATCCCATTAGGGTAGTAGGCGTATATACAAGCCGGGGGAAAAAACCTCCTAAAGAGGGAAAAAAGTGACCTGGCGGTCGTAGAGTGTTTAGATACATCACTACCTAAATATATCAACATTATGAACCAAAATTTTTCCAAGTATTTGAATCAGCAAGGTATTCAGCACCAAGCAAAGAAGGATAATCCACAAGGTATTGCTCAATAGAGGATCCAAAGTGTGATCTACATGGCCAAGACTATGCTTCATCAAAAACAATGTCCACAAAACTTCTAGGGTGCAGTTGTACATACAGTAGTATATATTCTTAATAGAGAGTTCTCACATGTTTTGAGGAACCAAACCCCATTCGAGGCTTACTTTCAGAGGATACCTAGTGTGAGTTGTTTCAGAGTCTTTAGTAGTGATGCTTGTGTGCAAGGCCCTCATGATGATAGGCCTAACCAATAAAGTTTCATTGGTTATAGTGACAGTCAGAAGGCATACAAATTGCATGATCCTAAGAGTCACTCAGTTATAGTTACCAAAGAATGCACTTTTGATGAATACTCTAAGTGTTCATTCTTTTTGGATTCTTCTTAGGATCCGAATCCTCCCATTTCCTCTTCAGAAGGGGAAAAATTCTACTACTAGATAGTCACACTGCATTAAGCACACACTCTTTGTATATGGCTTTCCAAATCATTGTACAATTTTGGAGCATGAGGATTCAAGGATTTAGTCTCAGTTTACACATCAGATGGCTACACATCCCATTGTACCATTGAAGGTTGACATTTCTCCTTTGCTTCAATTGGGCTTTACTCTAGGTTTAGTGGCTTGTTATTTTCCATTCATCTCTTTGAGAGTCCACTTACCTCATTTATAGTGGCATTCGTAGGCATAAAGTGTTCCATTCATGGAGTTCAACATCTTTCCTTCTCTGCAAGATACTTATTAGCAATCAACAAAAACTCATCCAAAAAGGAAGCCTTAGACCAAGGGAAGCCGTCAAAGAGAAGATAGTCAGAGAGAAGACCAAGGTGGACTGAGAAGACAAGGTAGTCAATGCAGATCAAACAATGAATTGGCCTGGCCATATTTTTTCAAAACAATCATTTAATCAACAATGCTTTTTATCACTTCACCTCATTGTAAATACTAGTTTTTTATTAGTTTGACTCCATTTTGTTCAATCCGTGGATTCAAGCTTGAGGATTGTTAAAAGATCCCATGTATTCATTTTCATAATTTTTCTCATTTGAGCCTCCAAATCAACTTAGGAACCTAATTTTTAACTAGGCTAGACACTAGGTCTAAATTAGTCCAAAAGCTAGTGAAAAACTATAAAAGGAGCTAGAGAGCTCATTTTCGGGGTAATTTGTTTGCGATTTGAGCTTTGTAAGAACTCGATTGTATCTTGAAGTTAGAGAATACAAGATTCCATTGTTCTACTCTTTGTCTTGCTTTGTATGCATGTGTATGTATGTGTGTGCATGTTTTGGTGCTTCTCAATCTCACACATGTGCATTGCTCTCACTCACGGTCGTCATTCCATCTTCATGTCTCCATGGATTGACATTTATGAGGTTGCTCTCCTCATGTTGGTACTTCCATTGTGCTAGAGTGACACCAAATTTTAGCACTCTTGTTGGGGAGCACAATTTGAAGATGAGCATGTGAGGATAAGACATAGAGTCTTGATGTTGAAATCGTATATAAGTAGGTAGATTCTCTATTTTCTTTACTTTTTTCATCTTCATCACCATATCTACCCTTTATACTCACCTCCTACCCCATCTCCTTCATCGCAAAAGATTTAGCTTTTTGTTCATATCCCCATCTCCCACCTCATTTCCCTCATTTTCCTTGTGAGAGAGAGCTTGTGTGATCTTTATTTTTGTGTGCTTGTGAGCTTGTTTTGTAGATGTTGATACCAATAGCAACATCAACAGTGACACTATCTATTGTGGTAGACAAATAATCATGATAGGCATCATCTATCGCAATAGACAAGTCTGTCATATAGATAGGATTATCACGATAGATAGACCCTTGTGACAGTGCCCATCTATCGTGATAGATGCATCCATTGCAACAAACTACATCCCATGATAGACGATAGATGATGGACATCATCTATCATGATAGACCCAATGATAGAGTCCATCTATCACGATAGACCCATCCATCATGATAAACAGAGACTAAGAGAACAAGCCCTTGAAGGTCCCTACAAGTCTCAATTAGAGTATATTCAAACCAACTGCTTAGGTGCTCACATCTATGAGGATGGTTTGAGAGGATCCATTTTCCAACAAAGAAACCCAAATCAACCCTTTGGAAATTGAGCAGCTTGTGCTCAAGTTCAAAGAGGGCTCCTACATAGATAAGCAAGGAACCATGTATGTGGTAACAAGTTTACCAAATAGGATAGATGAGTTTGGATTGATCATGCTCAAGCATAAATAGGAGACTAAGATGAGGATAACCAAGAAGAAAGCCTAGAACACCTAGAGGTAAGTTGATCATGTCAAGGATAATCATGTCTGAATGGAACCCCCATGAGAACAAAAGTATAGAACTCTTTGTTAGCAAAGAGACTGATGAGGCATTTTGAAGATTCAAGCCAAATAAGCCTATTGAATTGGACGGAGTTATCATATATGCATTCAAAGATCTAGATGTTCCAAGGAAGGTTATCTATCTAGATAGCACATCGGCAAGGATGTTTGTGGTTATGAAACATAACAGACATGCCTATACATGGAAGGGTGAACCAATTTTCCCTCCACACAATTCTATTGATTCTCATAGTCAGCATGGAGCTAGATCCTCTCATGCCTTAGGGAGTCAAAAGGAGAAGTCCAAAGAATGATCAAAAGTAAGTTTTACGAATCCTTTAGGAAGAGAGAGATCAAGACTAGTCATAGATAGAGCAAAACAAGAGAGACATAGAGGAAACAGGCACCAACAAGGCATGAATGAGTTCCCCCTACTTAGACCATTAGAACTATTACACTTATGTGTTCGTCAAGTAGCTTTGATGTGAACCTTTTCCCTATACATGGGCCATTTTTACCCTAGTGTTGGCTAGAGGTTCTTCCCCATGTTACCACATACATGATTCACTCATATGTCGTGGTACTTTGTATTTAGGGATATTATTCAGTTCATCTCCTTCTCAAGTTTTGGTTTTTCATGTCTCGATGTGTGTTGCACTTTTAACAGTGCAAATCAACTTCGGAACATAGAACAATGATTTTCAACAGCCAAGAAACATTTCCATTACTGGCACTTGGATTTTACCCCCATTTAAAAGCCATTCATGCAGTCGGAATCATCATCAAAGTGTCGGATTGTGAGCTGAAATTTCAGCATTCGTTTTAGCTTTCATTGAAGTAAAGATCTTGTCATGTTCTTGTTCTTTAGTGAAATTGAGGGTAACAACGACTTGTTTGGCATTCTTTAGCTGAAGATAAGATTGATGGGGCCAACTACCAAATGTGGTCTTACATGATAAAACATGTTCTTGTTGCAAAACAACTATGGAAAATAGTGGCCGATGTAGATCAAAGACCCCCAGGTTCTTCTACTTCATAGTCTACTCTCATAGATGGAGCTTTTTCTTCAAGTACAATGGTTAATCTTTCTCCACCTACACAAGAGCAACTTAGATGGGATGGAAAATATGATCAAGCTCATGCATTGATTGTGCTTTCTATGAAGCATCATATAGCTCCATACATTCAATCACTAGGCATGAGAAATTCTTGATTCTTTGTATGCCATGGGTAATGAAGCACGTGTTTCATACTTGAGGATGTATGTATGTCCAAAAATGAATATGTGGATGTGTATGTGACATGCATCAAGGACTTGAAAGAGCAGTTGGCAAACATAGATGATATTATTATGGATGCATCAGTCATCTCTACATTGTTGAAAGGATTACCATTATCTTTTCAAAGCTCTACCACTAAAATCCATTTGGTTGCAAAAGGGAACTCAAATATGTATGCATTTGATGAGGTTGTGTCTTTTCTTTTGCGAGAAGAGAAATCTAGAGTGAATAAGAGTGGTTTAATTGAGGGAACGCAAGCACTTGTTATCTCAACAAAAGGAAAAAGCAAGTATGATTCAGGTTTGGGTTCATCAAAACCAAAGCCTCAATCCACTCATTCCTCTAATGATGTTGATTTGCAAAAGACAAAGAGATGCAAATATTTTCAAAAGGTTGGTCATACTAATTATGAGTGTGGAAACCTTGTGCAATGAAAAGAAGAATGAATCTAACATGTCTATTGCTGAAAATTCTTCAAATGTAAAGAATGATGAAGCCAACGTGGCTCAAGATTTTTGGGCATGTGTTGTTCATGTCATTGTGATGCATCATTGCATTCTAAATGTATGCTTAGAGGCATATGATAACAAGGAGCAAAGGAGATGACTTGACTGAAGAAGAACAAGATTTGATTGACTTTTTGAGAGAATATAGAAATGTGTTTGCATGGAACTTTAAGAACCTAAAAGGGGTGGATCCACACATTTGTTCTCATAGGATACCAATGACTTTAGAGACCAACCAACCAACCAAGCAGAAGCCATACACTTATAATGATAATTATTTGATAGAAGTTGGATCATCTATGAGATTGAGCATACTAAATGCATATCTCCCATTGTTATAGTGTCCAAAAATAATGGAAAATTGTGTGTGTGTGCAGTAACTTGAAGAAAGTTAACACCACCACTATTCGAGATAATTATCTGCTTCCTATCACTAAACACCTATTAGAACAAGTAGCGGGCAACAAAGTTTATAGCTTCCTTGATTGGTTTTCAAGTTACAAACAAGTACCCATTTCCCGAGAAGATAAAAAAAGATGGCTTTTGCCATTGAATGGGGTATCTTTAATGCCCTTTGGGCTCACCAATGCACCTACTATGTTTCAAAGGCTGGTGTGTCATGTGTTTAAGGAATTCTTGAGGAAGAACTTAGAAGTTTATGTGGGTGATCTCTGCTCTCATTTCCACATAAGACAAACACACAGTGTGGAGCGCATGAAAATCTTTGATAAATGCAGAGAATATCGAGTCTTCTTGGACTTAGAAAAGTATGTTTTCATCATTAGACTAGGAAAGTCTTTCATCCAAATAGTGTCAACGCATGGAATCTCAATAGAAGAGGATAAGGTAAGAGCTCTAGTAGAATTTTCTATACCAAAGACAATCAAGGAAGTACAAGCTTATATGGTTCATTGTGGATACTATGAACCATATAAGCTTATGGTTCATTGTGGATACTATGAAAATCTTTGATAAATGCAGAGAATATCGAGTCTTCTTGGACTTAGAAAAGTATGTTTTCATCATTAGACTAGGAAAGTCTTTCATCCAAATAGTGTCAACGCATGGAATCTCAATAGAAGAGGATAAGGTAAGAGCTCTAGTAGAATTTTCTATACCAAAGACAATCAAGGAAGTACAAGCTTATATGGTTCATTGTGGATACTATGATTGCAAAGCCCTTGTACAACCTATTGACTAACTTCAAATTGAATGAATAATGTGAAACATCTTTCAGTGAGCTGAAAAGATGATTGTGCTCAACCCCTATTTTAACAATGCCAAATTGGAATAAGCCATTTCATGTTCATGTGGATGCATCCAATTTTTCCATAAGGAGTGTGCTAGCACAACCGACAAGTGAAGGGAACATAGATCTACCCATCACATATTCAAGTAAATAGTTGAACACAATAAAAAGAAAGTATACAACCATGAAGAGAGAAGGATTAGGCATGGTATATGTCATTAAGAAATTTAGACATTATTTGCTTAGAAATAAGTTTAAATTCTTCACAAACCATCAGAAACTACTTTATTTAGTAAACAAACCTTAAAATACAGGTAGATTAGTAAGGTGAATTCTCTTACCAATGGAATACGATTCCAAAGTAGTTGTGAGGAAGCATAAGACTCACCTTTGGGTTGATCACCTTTCTAAAGTCACTTCAAGAGAATCACCGCAAGGAGTATCAAATGAACTTCCTAATGCTTATTTTTTCAAATTGGATGTAATATCAAATCGGCCTAAAACACTTTTGCCTACTCTTACACTTGGACCAAAAATGTAGTGGTTAGGACAAAGGACAAGGAAATTGTCTAATCACAAAGATACCATATACTCGTAGGAAGTATATACAAGTGGAACAATCAAGGAATCTTATCTAGTTGTATGGAAGAAGAAGAGCACTCTGAGTGGTTACAAATATCACATGAAGGTGCACTAGGGCAACACAATTCTACACAAAACCCCACAGACTCTAAAATGATTGGGTGTGTATTTGCAACAATGGAAGAAGACATCTATAGGTTGTTGAAGGAATTCCAACGTCTATTAATGGATCCCCTATTGAGCATACTACATTATATATAGTGTCATTAACACCAAATAGGAGTAGTCTATTGGTTGACTTTCTGAGGATGAAAACTTTTCCTCAAGAAATGACTTCATCTCGACAAAGAAGTCTAGAGAACTAGGCTCAAGCCTACACACTCATTGGAGATAATCTATATAGTTGTGGATGAGACGGATATCTGAGATTATGAGTACATACTTGAAAATCCTAGAAACAACACACCAAGGTGTTGTAGGAGGACACTTTGGACTTGATGGAGTAATCAAAGCAATTATGGTCTTTGGTGGTGTACCCTTCATGTGGATGCACATACATATGTCAAGAGATGTGAAACATTCTAGAGGACTCAATATCCCATTCGTAAAGATGAGACGCAATTAAGACCCATGATAGGAGGGCGTGCATTCTCTAAGTGGGGCATAGACCTTGTAGGTCCTATTAATCCCCTATCTAAGAGTTCACATGCCAAATATATTATCATAGCAATAGATTATCTTACCAAATGTGTAGAAGTAAAAGTGACTAGGAAGAATTACACACACACGACAGCTAATTTATTTTTTTAAAATGTATTCATGAGATAATGGGTTGCCAATTGAATTAGTAAGTGATCATGGAACCCACTTCTTGAATGAGGTCATTGGATATCTTTGGAGATGTCTAGTCAAGCTCTATCAAGAGCCTTTGATAGAAGAGATGATAAGATGAATTAATGTGGCTAAGAAACACAAGGAAAAAGATAGAAGGATACAAGACGAAGTGCAGATAGAAGCCTTAGAATATATCAAAAAGATGAAGTTGAGAAGACAAGGCTTAGACTAGACTAGGAACAAAAATCATCATCCTTACTCTAAAATACATAGATATCACATGTGTCAGAATAAGAGAAATCCCTATCCTAGCATAATCAATCAATGACCCTTTATTTCAAGACATCTAAGATGGTCACAACATTACTTGATTCAAGAGCAGCAACTAGTGCTACTCAATATTCTTGTTATCAAGACATGGATTTACTATGAATCCTATTAAGGATTACCTTGTAGGATTAGGAGGTGTGGAAACCCCTTGCATGGGTGAGATAGAGCTTCCAATCTCAATTCAAGATTTCCCTATGACAACTAGAGTACTATTATATTGCCATGACGAAGACTTCGCTGAGTCTCTTATCTTGGTTCAAGAATGGATCTATGATCATGCAGTCAACTTATCTCATATTAGCTTCATACTAACTCACACTCTCACTACATCATGCACTTATTACTCAGATGATCACTAACTTCACACATAGGGATCAAGGGAGACATGTTAGTATTATAAAGGGAACAAGGTCTCATAAAGTTTCCTAGACAATACTAATATGGTTCTTCTTATTGTAGAATATCAACACAATCACTTATCTTAGTGGGCTATGGCCAAAGCAAGACCCAGTTCCCAGCCCATGGACATCAGCAATCTCCCCATATCATAACCTCCAACAGAAAGTTCAATAGAATTCAAATAATTAAGAGTTGTTCCAATTCAAGATCCCCTTGCAATTCAAAGAGAAAAGGTTAACCCCCAATCACATTGGTTCAATGAATTAGTGGGACCCCTGGGGGATGTGGCCCACATGTGGAAATCAAAGTGCAAATTTAATAATGTATGGGGTAGATACCAATTTTTGACATGTGAGTTCGACCAACTCTAGAACTCATTAAAGATCCAAGCTATCTGGCAAAGAGTTGGATTGTTAGAGTACTTCAATGAACCACTACCAAAGCCAAATTTTATGAGGTGTTATTATCTGATCTTTACTTTACAAGCAAGTAACATGAAGGATGTATTGGGAACCTTTGTCATTCCCTCCCTATTGCATAACAAGAAGATGAAGAAGTTCAAGCTCAATTTGAACTTAATATGGGAGGCCCTCAACATGCAAGGCATGCATATCCCCTCAGATAAAGAGGTACTAATACCAGAGAACATGAAGAACAGAAACATAACAAAACTCAAGGACATGGTGGCTACGACACCAAACATTCCAGTACCACTTTGACTATTTAAGCAACATTTTGCTTTCCTTGGACAAGATTTCTTTACTCATCCATATAAGCGGATAGGGTTCAGTCTCTACTTGGTTGAAACCTCAAGTTTGAACATCAACCTCCGTATCTAGATAATTGATCAAATCTATGCAATTAGTAGCCAATGGTTCCACAAACCCATCTTGAATGTGAGTTATGCCATTTACATGTATTATCTACAAGTTCTTGTCATATGATGTACTGAATGAGAGAGCTCTGACATGATCCCAGATCAAACTATTCAAGAGTCATGAAGCATCAACATCCCAGTCAAAGTGGATGAGAGGCACTCTTCCTTTTGGACAGCCAAAAGATTTTGTTATGACTCTTAGAAATGGAGCTTCCAAGACGCATTAGAAATGGAGCATCCACCACACAACCAACCACTCCTTCTCTACCGGTAGATTTTGGGTTTCAAGTACCAATTGGATTGGAAAAATTAGGCACATTTGATTTTGAGCAGCTTCTCCATGATGTTGATTTGAGAGATTTGAACATAGAATCTAAAACAAAACATGAAATAGAACAACAAAAAACTAGGTAGGGGGAACAACAACAATAGAAAAGGGAAGAAAAAAGCACAACAAGCAAGAGTAGGTTGACAAAGAAGAAGAAGAGGAGTAGGAAGGAGCACCCACCTATATAACTCAACACCATAGAATATGAGAAACACTAGAGAATGTTCAAGCCTGAGGTAGAATCTTCATGAGAAGAAGCCGTCTACTTTAAGGAAAACTCGTTGAGGTCAAAGAAGTGGGTCAATAGTTCATCAATTCTTTACACGCTGTAATAGAGACATGTGGTCTCATCGAAGCAATTGATTACATGTTACAAAGACCGAGAGTTCAGTATGACGAAAGATAAATCCACGCCGGATAGAGTTCTAGGAAAAACATCTAGATACCCATCATGATAGCATAAGCATTCACATCGGTCAAAGTTACAATTGAAGTTTCCACCATTGCCACACCCATAACTAATGCAACAACCACTAACTTAATGATGGAAACCAATGTACATACTCCACCAATCTCACCATTTCCCATTCCATACCCCATTCAAACCCTTGAACCTCAACCCACCACCATCGTAGAAGCCATCACCCAACCTAAAGAACCAATCTTCCACACCCCACCTCACTCACCCCTTAGGACTGAGGAAGTCACATTCATCACTGAAGTTGCCAGTGAAGTACCCACCTTCACATTCTTCAATCGTGTTTCTCATTGGAGACTTTTCTCCTCCATTGTCAACCCTTGATAACATACCACCTCCACCATAGGCTCCCTATCTAAACCCATCTTAGGTCATCCTACCATTGGCCAACTCATAATGGGTCACTTTGCCTCTCAATCAACCATAATAGGTTATCCTGCCACTTTAGCACCTTGAGCTTCAAACCCATCGATGCCTTACTGTTCTCCTTAACTCTCATCCTTCGTTCAACCACAACCACCCCTAACTTCACTCCCACCTACTCTCCATTCTTTCACTTAATATTTTTCCTCTACCTTCCAACACCGACCCCAACTGCCTTCTTGGAGGGATAGCTCTTCCCAATGCCAGCAACCATTTACAACATCAATTTTTTTACAGACAACACAATCATTGTACCCACCATGCCACTTTTTATGGTGGACACTTCACATAGATCCACATCTGAAGCAATGGACATATCACCACCCACTACACCTCCCCCACCCCCTACTTTCACCTTCCCCAATCCCCCTCCACCACCCTCACCCGCACACACCACACCATTATGCACAACATTCACTTGTTTAATCCCCATTCCGTTCACCCCTGCATTACCTTCTATACATATTGCATCCATGACTATAGATACAATGATTGATTCAATGATAAATTCTGCCCATAAATTGAGGCACAAATACCAGCAACTCATAGTGCACAATGACGTTTTCAATGAGTAGTCCACAACCTTAGAGGAACGAATCTCTAAGATTGTCACAAGCAACATTGCCTTCCATGATCAATACAATTCCTTGCAACAATCCCACAATGAACTCGAGTTCAAGATTCAAAACATGGGTCAAGAAGTTGTACGAGTAGTCAAACGCCATTTGCACATCCAACTAGAACGTAATGTCAGTCTCGAATGCAATATGGCACTACTACGAACACATTCAACAATAGCACACAAAGAGAACAAGAGGTTGAAGTAACAAAATCAAGATAACTTGGAGACTACAATCAAGAGCACACTTGGCGCATTGATCAACCTATAGAAGTTCCAACCTATTTCACCAAAAAATATATGAATCATATAAGAGTACTATGCCAACCTACTGGAATCACATGACAAACTATCAAAGGAGATAGCTCAATTACAATGGCAGTAGGCAATGCCCCTTCAACTGATACCTGAACCCATGATCTCTCTCACAGAACCATTTGAACTAGCAGAGTTACAAAGGCAGGTATAAGAATTACAAACTAGAATTCTTCAATATGAACAAACTTTCTCACCTCGTAAAGTACTAGCATTGGAAGAGACAGTTGAGGTCCTGATGGAAGAGACACTTGAGGAAGCATATGAACCACAATTGATACTTGGTGGCCATGTTATGGACGAGGGATGAGAGACATACAAAGCTCTATGACACCATGAATAAAACATGTAAAAGAGATTGGTCCAACACATGAAAAATGGGTAGCAATTCAGATACAAGCAATGGCCAACATTGAAGATGCCATGCTTAATTCAGAATATTTCAAGAATCTATCTCATAGGCACCTTATCATTACATCCCAACTACAATATCAGCGATATTTTGTGCTATTAACCAATTACAATGTAGAAGTGAAGTGCATCATTCACAAGGAACTAACATTTGCAACTCAATTTCAACACCTTCCAGAATGTGAAAGAAACATACATCTCTGCATCCGATTTCGAAGAAGGAAACTACGATTTAGTGTATGATATGAGCACCATGCGGCCACTAAAGACTATCCATGCTTGGCATGCAACAATAAAATACTTACCGACATGCTATAAAAAAACCCTTGAAGAGACGTTCTCGATCGAATTCTGGGAATACCACTATGATGTATTCATATTTAAGCACACCCTTCTATTGTAGCTATTTTCTTTGGAACAAGCCATACATTCATAATATTATAGGATGCCACATTCAAAATTCCCTGGTGCTATCAACTAGGAGTGGCTAAAGATAGATCTAGCACATGGACTTTGGCTAAAGGAACACGAACTAGTTGCACATTTTCTTCAATATTAGAGGGAACATCCCCTCCAACAAAGGTCTATCAAGGACATCATACTTAAGAGAGAGGGACAATATTAGTAGTGAGCAAGGACTCAGTCAAGAAGGAAGCCTTAGACAAGGGATTCAAAGAGGAGACAGTCTTAGAGAAGACCAATCCGGACTAAGCAGACAAGGGCGTCAACCCAGATCAAGCAATCAATAGGCCTATCCATATTTTCTCAAAATAATCATTTAATCAAGAGTGATTTTTATCACTACACCTCATTGTAAATACTCATTTTTTATAATTTCACTCCATTTTCTTCAAACCTCCAAATTAGCTTAGGAACCTAATTTTTACCTAAGCGAGATACTAGGACTGAACTAGTCCAAAAGATAGTCAAAAAGTATAAAAGGAATTATAAACGTTTCAGACTTTTCTTTTAATGGATATACCCATGCATGCCTAGAAGAATCATCAATGAAAGTCATGAAGTAAAGGTAGTTCCTAAAAGAAGGTATTTGCATAGGACCATAAACATCACTATAAACAAGCAGCAATTTATGAGTAGCTTGTACTGAACCATCTTTTGGGAAGGAGGAACGCTTCATTTTGCCCAAAATATAGCCTTAACAGATATTTTTATGAGGTGCCTCAAGTTTGGGCAGAGAGAACACCATTTCATATTTCTACAAGCATAGCAAACTAGCAAAATTCAGATGACCAAAGTGTGCATGCCAAAGCTTGTCATCAACAAGTTTCACAACCAAGCCGATCTTATCTAATGCTGAAATCGATAACAAATTTTTGTTAATCCTTGGCACAAATAAACCATCTCAAAATGTTAAAAAACTACCATTAGTAGTTGACAGAATGATCTTATCAACTGCGAGGAGTTGTTGGTGCATGTGACAGTATGCCCTTGTAGGGACAGGCTCAAGTGAAGTAAAGAAACTATGTTGCGAGGTAACATGTTTCGTTGCCCCACTATCAAAGTACTAAACATTTGAGTCTACTGTAGACATACATTGTTCATGACAAGATGGGACATAACTACAAACAGTAGTAAATGTCATCTACGTACTCACCTACTTGTTGTTTTGTTCTTGTTGTTGAAGTAATAATATTACACATGTGAGATTTGCTATGCTTATGATTTGTGAATCTAGATGCACAAACTATATCTTATGAGATCTCAATCTACGTACTCACCTACTTGTTGTTGAAGTAATAATATTATACATGTGGGATTTGCTATGCTTATGACTTGTGAATCTAGATGCACAAACTATATCTTATGAGATCTCAACCTATTAGAATCTGTGCTACAAACTTTCAACGATTCAAACAAACTCTAGAGCAAATGACTTGGGGCTTGGTCAATCCCAATGGAAAAGACGTTAGAAGGGCAAAGAAGAAATGGATATCGGCTCTGTTTCTGTACCAAGAGCTCAACAGATATGGTAAAATCTTCATGTTATTCGACACTCCACAAGCACTATTTGACTAAACTTGGCGCTACTTGCAGAGCGGCCGTCTGCTGCTTCTCACCAATATGGAGTGCCCTTCGAGAATATAAATGGAAAACCTTCACATATCGGAAAGCAACAGATTCTACAAGTAAAACTTTTTTTATACATTTTCAAAATTTGGCCTGCCATGATGGGAACTAAAACGAATTCCCTACACAAGAGATGAGAAGCTTTGCCTGATACAGCTCTCTGTATTCCTTGCAACTCCCGGATGAAGTCTTCCTAATCAATTTCAGACTTGACGAGAGAAGAAGAATATGAAAAGAGCTATTTGCAGTGCTTTTGCGAATCAAAGATATGAAAAATGATGTTTTATAGAAAGTAGAGGGTGCTTAATTGCCTATCTAACATTGAAGCTAAGTGAAAGGGAATGGAAATAGCAGATAATTGTACCTCAAGAACAGATGCACATTGCATCCGTTAGATCATTCTGAATAAAATTTCCATTAAATACTATTAGATTGTAATCAATACATCACTATACACACAGAATATGTGGAGGAGTTCCGCCTTCTGGTCCACCTGCATACAACATTATGTATACCCTTTCCTCAGTTTACTTAAAATCAGAGAAGAAGGGTAGTGCCATCTATCCTGAAGGAGGTGAACCAATGCTCTTCATTATCGAATTGAATTGACTGGGAGTTAGCTTTTCTGTGCGCCTGCTATCCTAAAGGTAACGTAACCATTCACCTTGTCCGCTTGCATTGGCCTGTGTAATGGTTTTCTCTAAAAGCTTGACTCCCAACTTTGTCAGTAGTTGATGTCATACGTCAGATATTTGTCTGCCTATGGAAAGATTTCTTTTACAGACCACAACTATTTGTTTTCTGGAGAGCGCTTCGTGCTGCAGGTACTCCATGGTTGTGCTTTCCTTCGTATGTTGTAATTACAAACTTTATGTCTGATGCGCAACGCTCTACTTGTTTCTTCACCGTACAGCCACGATTAGAACACCTGTAGTAATTCCTGCACAAGTAGGAAAGAGGATTCACTGTGTCAGCTTGCAATTAGCAGTGGCGGAATTAACGAAAGTAACTTATGTGCAGCGATGGCCTGTCGTGCCTATTAAGAATGCAAACCAGTATAATATCCGTTACGCAGATTTCATGGCCCTTCTCTAGTGCTGTACAAACGTACAAATGCATGCACCGCGTTTCTATTTTGTATAACCAAATTTGTTATCATGTTCCAGGTTCTAAATGGACCGTGCTTCATAAACGCAAGCTTGGTATTGATGCAACGGACCCGCAGCACTAAAGCCATGGCAACGAGGGTTATGCAGAGACGACAACAGCTATGCCTTAGGAAATGAAAACGCTGAAAGAAGAAAGACTAATACCGTGGATAGCAACCATCCTTGAGAACCTTCTGGCCATACTTCTGCCACCTATAGCCATCATCAAGAACGTCAAGGTCACTTTCCGTTTGCACCACGAATCTTGGTTCACGATTTGACCCTGAGGGTTTCAGCTGTTCGTCTTCAGTTCGTCTGATAAACGACACGTCAAAACTAAGCCGAGTTCAATTTGCATGTGTGCGCGCGCACACACTCTCACACACACACACAGAGGGGATATTTATGATTACCTTCGTTTAGAATCACGAGTACTGTCAATATCGTTCGCAATGCGCGTTCCTCCTTGGTCATCATCGTCATGTGCCATGGATAATAAATCATTGGACGCGGATATTGGGTTGTGTGGGAACTCGTATGAGTCTATAAGAACCTTATCATGATTAATCTTACATACTGTATTCGATGTGTGCGCAACCCTATCACATTGTGTTCCCATGTCATCAGCTGTGGATTTGCTACCCCTAAAGCCTCTTCGAGTGCACAGCGGCTTCTCATGGTTGTGATCTCCTTTGTAGATTATCTGAGTTAGGGCTCCTTCCTGCGTGCATTCTACCTGCCTCTTGGCGGGGCAATGCGGATGCGTACACTTATAGTAACTGCGTGGATTTTCACTATCTTTCAACTGCTTTTGTCCATATTTCTTCCAGTTATATTCATCAAGGTTTAATCGCGTAAATGAAATCTGTGTTTTTGAAGGTAGGTTCGAAGCCTGGAACGCAGATGAACCCTGAATCTCTGCCATATCAGATGAAACGTCACTTTGGAGATCGGATGCTGACATTGAACTCCGTAATGCATCAGATCTTTGAGTTCTGCCATTTATATCTGCAATCTCCTCAGAGCACGTAGCAGCATTGATATCCTGAAAAATGCAAGAATGTTTCTTAGTCAATGAACTGCTTTCAATTGAAGAGAACGCTTCAAGAAAATGGTCTCAAATCCATGAAGGAAGAACGTGTAAATTGACGAAAATCTGATCCCATAGTGAAGCCAAGGATAGATCTATTCCATACTTAACCCCTATTCATTAGCAAAACCGGTTGCCCTCTACTAGTAAACAGAGGAGTGTTCCATGGAGATTTTGAGCTCACGTGAACTTGCAGGGAGAACCAGACTGAGTAATGCGATTCGCATTAGGGAGAACTCACCGACGATCGGCGATCATTCAAGTCCACCCTTTGTCGCATAATATGTATAATGGCGAAGCTTCTCGAAGTACAGAAACTTATTTGATGATCCTCGAGAACTTATCTGTTTCAGCCTTGACAGTCGGTTCAGCTCTTTCTTTCTTTCCACCATGGCAAGAAATGAGGAGCATGCCTTAGATAGAGGCCGGAGGGAAAACGTTACACTATCGGATCCATTCATTTCCTTGTTCTGAAACGATGCATCACCTCATAATTCTAAACGCAACGAGAATTGGCACTTCGAACTGCACCTCATGCTGTGTGTATAAAAGTCCCCTTCAGTCAGCTAGGTGCCTGGAACTGGTAAATTTTGCAATTAGCATATATTTTCCCGAATTCCCTTCAGCAGGCAGTGTTATTTGCGTATCTCACAATCTTAATGTCCATCAAGCTATCTATCAAGTATGTACTCAAGGCCGGAGGTCCGAGCCCTATCGTTGAAATCCGGCCACCGCACATCAATGTGCTCTTGGTACACTTTTTAGGTGACCCAAAAAAATGACCAAAAAGCGATCTGCAGCCACCCAAAAACATATCCATGTGCTACCTCTAGAAAGTACAAGGGTGCCTAACATTTTTTATTCGTCTGTCCATGCTGGCGTGGAAGGTTGGTACCTTCGCGTCTTAGTGGACATGTGTTCAATGCCGACGGACTAACGCAGGATGCACGTGGAACTTGTGCTGAGATTAATGTGTACACCTTTGGCCTGTTCATACCAGATGTTGGCCTTTGGACAGTTCAAACCAGTCAGACCTTGGGGCAGTTCAAATCGATTACCTCATCTGGCCTTAGAGCCAATTACTACTTAGGCGGCCTTCGGGCTTTATCACTAGTTGTCTCTACACATCTAACCCTAACTTTGTGAGATTCAGAGCTTTGTGAGATTCAGAGGGTTCCATGGATCCTATGCTCATCTTTCCTTGTAGCTTAACCGGTGGAGTAGATATCAACGATCAGACTTCCTTTACAAGTTTTTATTTTTCCGCAACAAACCTGGATTTACATCACAGGTTTATGATACAAGAGCCAAGGACAATATTCGTTTATCTAAATCTGCTTAGCAATGTTTAACAACTGAGGTTGACACCCCTTTGGGAGATATTTTTCATAACGAAGCCTTTCTCGGGAAATAAATACATGACCAAGAGAAAGCTTACCATGCCAATGCTGCAATTTGACCACTCGTGCTCCAGGGGAATCATGTATGGGGGATCGAATGAACCGCTGTAGGTGAGTTCTAGTTCAGAGTTAGCCATATCTTTTGTGAAACTTCCCTTAGTTGTCTTAATTTGCAATCGGACATCTGTACCACCTTTCTGTATTGATAGAGAACCTGTTGTAGGAGAAGGATCAGCCTGCAAACCAAATTCAGTTAAGAAAGTGAGAAGCAATAGATGGTATATTGTCATCAAGCAGGAGGTAAATATTTACAGAATCAGTTACAAGGTGAAGATACCCATGCAATACTTGTGTATGAAACAAGTCATGACATAGCAATACGTGCACTTAAGATTATAACAAGGCAGCTAAGGGTTACCTGCTGCATGCTAAATAGAATTGGAGACTCTAGCAATGAAGCAGGACTGATTCCAGACGAAGCTTTGAAATGCATTGCTGGAAAGGAATTTGATATCGGCAACCTGGTCGGCATCATAGCCTTATAAGCAGCGCTATTAATGGAGGTTGGATAATTATCATCAGACTCATTCCCCTTCGTCTTTTCATTTGGATTGGTGTAGTTTGGCATATCAGTAAGATCGCTGATGCAAGTCATTGTAGATTGCTCTAGGAATGAGGCAGAATTGGCTCCCGGTGAAAAGACAAAATCCATCGATGCCGGTAACCATGATGGTATCACAACTTTATGGCCAGCAGTTTCATTGCTTAAGGAATTGTCATCTCCAGAGCTCGGCAATTTCAGATCTAGCTCAATGCCATTCTTTTTTCCATCTGTATGGGTAAAATCTGGAATAATATCCCTAGTACTAACATTGTTTCGATTTGGCGAACCAATGAAGGACGATATGGACTCCGAATTTGGCGTTCCCAAAGCGTCCATCAGCAGTTGCGACAGGGATTGTCTTCCCTTGCAAGAATCATCACTTGTGAACATGCTAGAGAGAAATGCCATTGGAGTTGGTGTTGCGCTGTTTAGTCCTCCACATGCGAGTTCCATAGATGGATTTCTAGGTGCAATCACAAGTTTTGGACATGGCGGACTTGGTGTTGCGAGTGATAACATGCCGCCTTCTTCCATTTAACAATGTTGTTTCTTTTAGCGCTTGCAAAACGAAATCAGAGTTCTGAAATGGTATCGATCAGAGTACAGCAGCAGCACCTGAAAATCAAAGAAAATAATTGAAGTTTGGTAAAGAGAAGAAAACGGAAACCAATTATCAACAGTACACAGCTGAATGGATGTTTACATGAAATAAGCTAGTAGTAGAGATGGTTTAACCAGACCGGATTAAATTAACGTTCGTACAGATTTCATCCGAAACAACATTAAACTATGTTATGCAGTATTAATTCCGAATAACTAGAGATGGCGGACGATCTTTCGCATAAAAACGTTCTGAATAACCACTGGGAAATGGAAATGTACAGAGAAAAATGAGACACTGACCAGACAGCACAACGGAAGAAGGTTGAACAAACGACACGTCTGTTAAGCTCTCATATCAAGAGAGAACCTCTACGCTGTAAGCGGAAATCTTTGCGAAAGAACAACACGAAAGAGAGAAATTTAACGGAGGAAGGGAACGACTGTTGTAAGGTATATCTAAAGGCGCCAAAGCCACGCACCACCTTCTTCGAGAAAGAGGATGAAAACTCGATTTAAGGTGGGAGGCCGAGCAGACTCACGGCAAGCAGAAGCACATGTCTATGGGGATTCGGAACACGGCGTCAGATAGACGCGGTAGTCCGCGAGCCCACGACTCTTGCGAGAAATCAATGAGCCGCCTCTGATTTTCAACGCTGGACCGCAAGAAATCTACGCCTTCGAGTCAGCTCCGAATTCCAGTGAACAGGAATCCAACTAGCTTAACAGCCATCCTCGTGAAAAAGCAAAAATGCAAAAGCTAAACTTCGCTCCGCAACAAACCACTTTTTTACCCCCCAACAAACCACTTTTTCTTCATCCAGATTTTTCAAACACCTTGATGGAATAATGCAAGTGGTAAAAAGAGTCAAACCCATTGGCACTTCATCATCAGTTGCATATTGCTAAAGGCCGAAGGTGCTAGCTTTTTTTTTTAAGAGGAAGTACAGCCGAAGCTTGCTTGAATAGATTGAAAGAGCAATTGTACACTTGAATGGGCATAGTACTCATGGGACCTCCATATCCCCAAAGCAAGGGTTAGACTCCCCGAAGGTGACACTCTCGGAAAGGATTGCCCAAAGGCAACTGGTTTATCAATTGATTTTTACACTGGTCCAGGGCCTACATCTGTCCTGTCACAGGGAGGGGTTGAACCCTCGCCCTTGGCTCAAGAAGCGAAAGACCCAAGCAGACAGCTTAATGCGCGTGAACAAAATGCTAGCATTTTTGGGTCCTCTTTCAAACAAGTTATTGAGCGAAGGATCACATGGCTCTTCAAGCTTTTTTTCTTAGAATTGTAAAATGTTTAAGCAAAAAGAGAAGGTATAAAAAAAGAAGAGATACAAAAAGGAGACCAATACGCCTATCTTATCTACCAAGAGGGATTTGTCAAGTTCACTATGACAGACTACAAATTAAAATTGAAGGAGATTATTTATTTTCACATCTCCTTCATGCAAGAGTCACTTCTTTTTGAGCTTATTGTCTCTATAACAAAAACTCCATGGTGCTTGAAAGGAGGGGGAAAGGGGGAGAGGGGCGGGGGGGGGGGGGGGTTGTAATTTCTAATTATTCTTCTAACTAGGAGGTCAAGGGAATTCTCTATGAACTAATCTTTCGGCCAACTTCTGAAGTTTGGAGCACATCTCTCCTTTCAAATTTTCCAAATGATTTTGCTTCTAATAACATTCTAAAGTGCTCATGCTCAGCCAATTTTCTTGCTCAAAAAAGCTTGTTTCTAGTCGATTCATGTGGGTCTAGCTTGAGTTGCTCAGTTACTCCCCTCCAAACCAAAGTACTTTACCTTAAGATCAAAGATCTTTGACATCCTCTGATGGAATGCAAGAAAATCCTCTAGCATGGGATTTGGACCAATGTAAAAGCTGTAAAAATTAGCAATGTTGTACCTTCGTGTAAGAGATGTCATCAGGAGTCAGAAGGTATCGTCCAATGTTTTTCTTGATATTCTTTATTTTTTGGTTGTGTTCTACACTGATATTCTTTGTTGGATATGAGATTGGCCTTACAGACCGTGAAAAATATGACCTATAAGTCATATGTTGCCCATTATGTCAACTCAGCATGGAAACCTTCCCTCCAAATAGTTATAAACCTACCAAAAAGTAGCTCCAATGTCCAATTAATTTGATGGAATGAATTTGAAATGCATCCACCACCCAAACATATAAGATGTATTCCTCAAGCAGCTTTTAGCTTGTAACTATCAAAGATTCTAGCTCATTCTCAGAAGAGACCTTCCAGGAATGAAAGTTCATGTTACCTACTCAAAGAGGTGATATACCTTCATTATGTAACACCTTGGCATAATGATTGAGATCTTAAATTTTCTAAGATCTCCATTGAATTATCTTGTTCAGATAAGGGAGCTAGCTCATGTATATTATACACGCTCATTGTATACTTGATAAGTATAATGTGCCAAACTTTTCAAAAGAATGAAAAAAGCAATAAAAAGATTCACTTTTCTTGTGATGCATGTTGGTCCGGCATGGACTTGAAAATATGTAAAGTAAACATGGAGACCTCCAGAAATGAGTCTCTTGGCTAGTTGACTCATGTACTTCTCTTTCTCCTTGAAGAGAAGTTCCTAAGATGGACCCACAACAAAGAAAAATGGAGCATCTTGTTTCCATCTCTTAGTGACACATGAATACAGCTGAAAGGTTCAAACCTTCTAGAACTAGGTTGACATGATACATGGAGCCAAGCCATGCTCGAAAAGGTACTGTTGATGTTCAAATATGACAGGGAATGCAAGAAGGAGATTTCTCATCAGAATTTGGATATGATGGAATATTTCCAGTACCCTTCTATAAAAAGTTGGGTCTTTATAACTGATACTAAAGTAAAGCTTGGTACAAGAACTAGAGCTTCCAACTGTGGTTTTAGGTATAGACATCATAATCTTCTGAATTTGGAAAGAAGGGTAATATGTATCTTTTAAGATAAACCTAATCAAATGATGCCAATGACATCAGAAGACTATATAGCCTTAGTTAAATCCAATTGAGTACCTCATATTTCTTAGTAATGTGTTTTAATTTATTCACTACAATAGATCGATGGTATACCGAGGTTTTTACCGAGGAAAATGAACGCGGCTTTATTTGCCGCGACGCCGGTGTAAAGGTCGGTTTCCGCATCGGTACCAAAAAGTCGGTATAGGCGTCGGTCTAGACGTCGGTAGCAGCGTCGGTATATGCGTCGGTAACCGGTTTCTGCTGCATCGCCTCCTGGGTGTACCGACGGTTATTCCGATGACACTACTGGGAGTACCGTCGCTTATACCGACGACCATACCTGCAAAATTTGTTTTGGGCAGAATGTTTTGTCTTTTGCTACAGCAACATTACCATGATGTTGTTGAACAAGAGACAATACACTCTGCCCAAAAAAAACCGAGTACATGTGATGTGTACTCTAATGACAACCGAAATATGATTTCATGAAACAGAGTATTATTGTATACAAAAGAGATCGATAATCAGAATGAACAATGAACCATGTACAAAAGAAGTTATATATTTCAATAATGAAGCATGTACAAGAGTGTGGCAAACCACTGTCATATATGACGCTTTTACAAAATGTGGCAAAGCAATGTATTGCCATATGGAAATCAAATACAAAATATTGGTCTTCCATTGCCATACACATGCAAAGAATGTTCCATATCAACAGTCCTGCAACAAAGAACATTAATGGAATGAGATAAATTCACATGAAAATTACAAACAAGTAAAAACCAAGTTTATAAATTAATTACCTCATCGCAAAAGCTCCCATGAAACTACCGCACCGCGTCCCTCCAAGTCCTGCAATAGTGCAGTCAACCCATGACTATATCCATAAGACTCCTCCGATCGTGTTGGAGGACGACCCATTGTCAGCTCCTGAAACAAATATAAAAAGATTAGAGAAATATATATGAGAAATTTAACACAAATAAATTCAATAAATGAAATGGTACTTACAAACTCATGACGCATCGTGTCATATCCGCCGCTGCCCAAATGTGACGGTCCAATCGTGTCTAGACGTGTGGCTGCGGCATTTCGCTGCTGGCGATATCGATCAGGAGTCTGTTGCTGCTCATCACAAATCATGTCCCACTCCTCAGCATCTAACCACACAGGCTTTGGTAAGCCTTCTCTGAATGCATCACGAGCCTCGGATCGTCGATGCGACATGACCTCACGCGCGGTACGCAGAATCCACTCTGAACTGACAATCGACTGTCCATCGGCTGGTCGGAACTCCTGGTAAATCGTCTGTGTGATATAATTCTTCCGATCTTTATCTTGTTCACTCCATTTCCGCATGATGGAGTGTCCAAACTGGATGGAGCAAAGCTGTCGTATGCGTGCATGCATTGCTTTGCCAGCCGCATCATCACCGGAGCTCCATCTCGGATACTATACACCTTGGAGTCATCATGGTCATGAGCACCCCAAGGTGTACGTGGTGTACTGCGTGGTGTACTGCGTGGCGTACCTACATCTGAGGTACTCATCCTAGGAGTAGAAGCAGGCGACACAACGTCCGTCGCACTGCCTCCACAACAACCGCCTCCAGACCTACCTGCAGATCCACTCCTAGAACCTCCTGCTCCAGAGTGTGACCTCAATCTACGAGAAGGGCCAGACCCTGTATCGCGTTGAGGTGTCGAACGCACATGTCTACTAGTAGATCCAGTAGCAGATGGCTGCAAAGATGGTCGTGGTGGAGTTACAAAGCTAGGAGACATACCTCCTACGAGAGTAGCACCACCCTCAGGAGTGACACCGGCAGGAGTGACACCGACAGGAGTGACACCGACGGGAGTGACACCGGCGGGAGTGACACTGGCAGGAGTGAGGCCAGCGGGAGTGAGGCCGGTAGGAGTAAGGCCGCCAGGAGTGAGGCCGGGAGGAGTGCTACCACGAGCGATCCAATACTGTGATGCAGTAGCCATATACGCAAGAGGAACCTGAGAGATGAACTCCAAAAACTTCTCCTCTGTCATGGACTGTGGAGTGACTGGAGGATTGTCTCCCATCGTGCTCTGTAATAAAATATTTCAAATAATTAGCATGGGATAAGAAAAATAATATAGGAAATAAACAAAAAAAAACCAAAAATTAGTACGTACAAGTCTTTTATTCAAAAGTCCTCTATTGTAGCATCCTCTTGAAGATCCGATGCACCGAGAATATCTATCTCTAAATTGATGGCTTCTAAATCGCTTGCTATGCTGGTTTCCTCCTGATCATCGTCTATTGCTTCGTCTTCTCGAACAATGACCTCTTCTTCAATGAACTCTTCTTCTCGAACAATGATCTCTTCCTCCTCAACTATCGAATGAATCTTTGAGTCCACTAGAGATGGACTTTCTTCTACATCTACATTTTCAAAAATTTGTCTACTACGTGGAGCGACTTGTAAAACAAATAGCCACTCCGGGTCTTTTGAATCTGGTATAAAAACAACTTGCTCACAGTGTTCGGGAAGTACAAATGTATCCCTTTCATCTGTCCATAATCTTGTGGAGTCGACTTGAAGCAAACCGCTCTTATCTCGTCTCACTATTGCGTTTCTTCCAGAGATGACTACTTTGAACCATTTCATGTCAAAAACAAAGTAATCAAACTTTCTGAAAGATAGTTTCAAGATGTCTTGAATCACATCACAATAATCTAACTCGCCTTCTAGAGCATTATCATCTCTTGCACTCACTCTACTTTTTTGCAAAAAATTCACCATCACTCCACTATCAAAAGTAGACCGGTTTTGATCGATTCGTGCGATTCGAAAGTGTCGTCCATGAGACCATAGTGCACCGTATTTGATATACTCCCAATCACATCCTTTTGCGAGTTCTTCTTCTTCTTTAGAGATATCTTCACCCACTACCTTTGCTTGTGAAACCGCTGCATCTAGCCATCTGCTCGTTGGAAAAGGTGGGAGAGGTCGAAGATTTTCTGGAAGAGGCAAAAATCGAGTGGAACAATTTCTTCGAAACAAAGCTCTTTCCTTTGCGTTAGTCTCCTTGGCAAGTTCATACCTTTCTAACCACTTTTGCATAGGCTCAGAGTTAACTATGCAAAACTTCATTGCCTTCTCTCTGAAAGCTGCATCCATTTTTCTTTGCAATCCTTTACCTTGTGGTTCATCGCCTACGAGACGAACATCTTCATCATCGCTCCATAAGCGAGGCATTTTGGGATCCGATATACGTAGAAACTCAGTAATGAATACAAGAGATTCTTGTACAAGCCATCCCTCTGCCATGCTACCCTCTGGACGTGCTCTCTGTCGAACAAACCCTTTTAATGTCTTCATAAAGCGCTCTAAGAAGAACATCCATCGACTATGGATAGTTCCTGCTATTGCAACTTCATCTACTACATGAACCAGTAAATGAAGTTGAATAGTGAGAATACTTGTGGGAAAGTATTTCTCTACCATACAAACAGCCTCGATAGCATTGAGTTTCGCACTCTCTATGCTATCTCTATTTATCTCTTTAGAAGATATCCACCGTACTAAAGAACTAATTTTATAAATGGTTTTTCGTACATCCTCTGAAAGACAATCTTTTAGGGCTACAGGGAGCACCAACTGTAAAAACTTGTGCCAATCATGAGACTTGATTCCTGCAAGATCGTCGTTTCGTGTAAAAGCAGTCTTTAGACATCTCATGCATCTAGTAGGTGTATATAATTATCTTATTTTATATATATATAGTTATATATTCAGATTTTTT
Source organism: Ceratopteris richardii (assembly GCA_020310875.1). Taxonomy (NCBI): domain Eukaryota; kingdom Viridiplantae; phylum Streptophyta; class Polypodiopsida; order Polypodiales; family Pteridaceae; genus Ceratopteris; species Ceratopteris richardii. The sequence goes on along the minus strand of CM035408.1, from coordinate 75,976,041 downwards.
TTCCTTACGTAATCCTATTTTTATATATTTAATTTTATATATTTAATTATATATATTTAATTAAAACCCTAATCTTAAAATTCTAGATCTGAAATACTAAACCCTAATCTTAAATATGTAGACCTAAAATATGTATATTTTTGTATACATGTGTATATACATGTATATATGTATTACATGTGCATGTGTATGTGTGCATATATCTTATGTAGGTGTTATAAACCTAAAACCCTAATCTTAAAGATTTAAATCTAAAATATGTATATTTTTGTATGCATGTGTATCTACATGTATTTATGTATTATATGTATATGTGTGTTTGTGTATATATGTAATCTACGTATTAAAATCCTAAAACCTTAATAAAAAAGACTTAGACTTAAATCTAAAATACTAAACCCTAAAACCCTAATCTTAAATATGTAGACCTAAAATATGTATATTTCTGTATACATGTGTATATACATGTATATATGTATTACATGTGCATGTGTATGTGTGCATATATCTTATGTAGGTGTTATAACCCTAAAACCCTAATCTTAAAGATTTAAATCTAAAATATGTATATTTTTGTATGCATGTGTATCTACATGTATGTATGTATTATATGTATATGTGTGCTTGTGTATATATGTTATCTACATATTAAAATCCTAAAACCCTAATCAGAAAGACTTAGACTTAAATATGAAATACTAAACCCTAAAACCCTAATCTTAAATATGTAGACCTAAAATATGTATATTTCTTTATACATGTGTATATACATGTATATATGTATTATATGTGTATGTGTATGTGTGCATATATGTTATGTAGGTGTTATAACCCTAAAACCCTAATCTTAAATATTTAAATCTAAAATATGTATATTTTTGTATGCATGTGTATCTACATGTATGTATGTATTATATGTATATGTGTGTTTGTGTATATATGTTATCTACGTATTAAAATCCTAAAACCCTAATCAGAAAGACTTAGACTTAAATTTGAAATACTAAACCCTAAAACCCTAATCTTAAATATCTAGACCTAAAAACCTAAAACCCTAATCTTAAATATTTAACCCTAAAACCCTAATCCTATTTAAAACCCTAAAACCCTAATCTTAAATATTTAACCCTAAAACCCTAATCCTATTTTTATATATTTGATGTAAAACAAAAACTTCAAAATAAAAATAGGATTATATGTGTGTATGTATGCATGTGTGTATATATGTGTGTGTATGTATGCATGTGTACATGTGTGTGTGTATGTATACATGTGTATACATGTGTGTGTATGTGTATGTGTGTGTATGTAGGCATGCATGTGTGTGCATGTGTGTGTACGTGTGTGTATGTATGCATGCATGTATGTGTATGTGTGTGTATGTGTATGCATGCATATACATGTGTGTGTATGTATACATGCATGTGTGTATATGTGTATATGTGTATATGTGTATATGTGTGTATGTATGCATGTGTGTATATATGTGTGTATGCATGCATGCCGGTATATGTGTGTGTATGTATGCATGCATGTGTGTATATGTGTGTATATATGCGTGTGTGTATGTATGTGTGTATATGTGTGTGTGTGTATGTCTATGTATGCATATGTGTATATATGTGTGTGTATGTATGTGTGTATGCATGTGTGTGTATGTATGCATGTGTGTAAATTTATGTGTGTGTGTATGCATGCATATGTGTATATGTTGTGAAGAGAGATGGTGGATGCAATCCAAAGATGAGTAGGTGCTGCTACAACCAGCTTAACACCAGCCAACTGAGACTTCAGAGTTGATTAGTAGACCCTTTAAGCTTCCTAAGTCCACCAAAATATCAGCCAAGTACTTTGGAACATGTATCCCAAAAGTTTAAGTCAAGACAGACTAGTTGCGAAATGACTAGCTCCCAAAACTTGCTATTTTTGGACATACACCTGCTAGAAAAAATGAACAGTGCTCTCAACCTGGTAGGAATTAGAAAAATTCCTTTTGGGCATAGCAAATAGACTTAGCAAGCTTCCCAATCCAAGTTAAAACACTTCAAATGATGGACTGAGCACTAAGAACAAGTTTCATCAATTTCTGGAACATGCCCACCATTCTCGGGACTCTGCAGAGATAGACCAGTAAGTAGTAAAATGCAGATATCTTCAAAAGTATTAATTCAATGACCTTGAAAATTCATATGTAGAAAGTAGACAGTAAGAGCTATCCAACACACTTCAAAACACTGAAAAAGGTTCAGTAAAACTCGAGATATGACCTTCTGAAGGTACTGCTCTGAGTGAGTATAGCAGAGAACAAAACAGAGAAGTAAATGGTGATAGATGTATAGATTCACATATGATTACAACCACATTGGCAATGAATCTTTGCAAAATGGGAGTAGAATGATAGAGCTATGGAGTAAGCTCTTCAATCTCTACAAAATGACATGAAGTGGTCACGTACTAGGCTTGCTAATCGCCTCTTCCTTCTTGCTCTTTTTATAGCTATTCTTGGAGGGAGTTTTGAATTCGAATTTGAATGGCTCCACTTAAAAGTGATCCCCAAAGTTAAGAGATATTCCCTCAGCTCCAAAATTCGTGATTTTAGGTAGATAGGGCCACGACTTTTCTTTTACATCATGGATGAGGTAAGCTATACTCTTCCTTTTTCTTCTTTTCAATTACAAGAGATAAAAATGAACTCTTTTACAAGAGGTGTTCACATGACTACTCATGTGACTTACAAATGAGGATGATATCAAATATATCAAGCATGTAGGCTTGGGTAAAATGCACCAACAGCTCCCCCTCAAGCCTAACATGCTTGGCCTTCAAATAAGCCTTCAATTTTCCTTGATTTCCTGCAAGCCAATCATCAACTTGAATCTACTTAATTTTGTACCATCAAGAGCTTTAGTCAACATGTCGGCACATTGCATATCTGTAGAGACATAGGATAGTTGAATATCCTTGCTCAATAGCTTCTCCCTTACGTAATGGTAGTGGACTTCAATATGCTTGGTTCTAGCAAGTATACCGGATTAGCTACTAGATGTAGTGAGCTTGTGTTGTCACCAAAAATATGAGGTGTTGAAGAATGAAGTCCAAAATCTGTGTACAAAGACTTTAACCACATGATTTCTTGAGTTGCATTAGGCAAACCTCTATATTCTGCTTCAGTAGAAGATAATGCCACGGTTGGTTGCTTCTTCGATGACCAAGAAATGATTTTTGAACCTGCAAATGATATATACCCTGATGTGCTTCTTCTATCATCTCTAGATCCGGCCCAATCTGCATCTGAGTAGACCTGTAGCTCAATATCTAAAGTATATGAATAAAACAAACCTTCATTCATGGTCCCCTTTAGGTACTTGAGGACTCGCTTGGCCGCTTCCATATGTGGTCTTCTCGGCTTATGCATAAACTGAATCAATATGCTAACACTATAGCATATATCCACCCTTGTGAGTGTTGCATAGTTCAAACTTCCAACCAAGCTTTGATAGCTTGTGATGTCTTCAATTGGCTCTCCTTCATAAGCACTAAGCTTATGATTTTGCTCCATAGGTGTACCTGCACACTTGGTATTTTCCATCTTGAACTTGACGAGCATGTCATGGACATACTTCCTTTGTGTGATGTATATACCTGAATCTGTGTAGATCAACTCCAATCCAAGAAAATAAGTGAGTGGTCCGAGGTCACTTATTTTGAACTCCTCCTTCATTTGACTCTTTACTTGTTTGATTCCTTCAAGATCATTGCCTGTGATAATAATATCATCAACATACACACATAAATAGATCACTTCAGATCCATTCCTCTTTATGAACAAAGAGGTATCCGCCTTGCTAGCTTTGAATCCTTGGTCCTGCAAATAAGTCACCAATCTGAAATTCCAAGCTCTTGGAGCTTGCTTCAATCCATACAAAGCTTTCTTTAGTTTGCATACATAGTTAGGATGATGTGCATCCTCATATCCAGGAGGTTGTGCCATATACACTTCCTCAGAAATCCATCCATTCAAGAAAGCATTCTTTACATCAAGTTGATAAAGATTCCAATTTCTATATGCAACAAGACTAATGAGAACCCTAATTGTAGGCATTTTTGCAACAGGAGAGAAAGTCTCCTCATAATCAATACCATGGGTTTGAGCAAACCCTTTTGCAACTAACCTTGCTTTGTGTCTATTTATACTTCCATCTGGATTCCTCTTGATTTTGTATATCCATCGAGATCCGATCATCTTCATAGATGGCTTGTTAGGTACAAGCTCCCAAGTGTCATTCTCCTTCAAGGCGTCCATTTCTTCATCCATTGCATCTCTCCAAGCTTTCTTGCTTTGTGCTTCTTCAAATGTGGTAGGTTCTTCATTGGTTGAATCCTTTGCAATGTAGATTGAGTGCTTGGTGACCAAAGAAGTATCATAACCAAACCTCTCTGGTTTCTTCTTCTCCCTTGAAGACCTTCTAAGTGGTTGATGTGAGCTCTCGGGTCCATATGTAGAATCCTGCATCTTTGCTTTACCTTTGTTCTTCCATAGCTTTAGTCTTTCCAAGTCTTCTAGGTCAATCTCCGAATCACTTTCTTCAATCTGCTTTGGCTCCTTTGGTTAAAGTGATGGAAAATCTTCATCCAAGTCATAAGGCAACTTCACTTTCCTATCATCATCAAACCATGATTTGTTTTCATCAAAAATTACATCTCTACTCACAGAAAATCCTTTATTGGTTGGATTGTACAATCTATATCCTTTTTGGTTTTGGTCATAACCAATAAATACGCACTTCTCTACCTTGGGATCCAATTTCCCTCTTACTTGAGAAGGAATGTGAGCATAGGCTAAGCATCCAAAGATTTTGCAATGCTCTAGACTAGGTCTTCTTCCATTCCACACTTCATATGGAGTGGTTCCATCTAGTGACTTAGATGGAAGTCTATTTATGAGATATGTGGCTGTCGACACAACCTCTGCCTATAGGTAGTTTGGCAATCCCTTTTCGTTGAGCATGGACCTTGCAACTTCAACAATAGCTCTGTTCCTCCTCTCTGCTACACCATTGAGTTCGGGTGTATACCTTGTAGTGACTTCCCTTTTAATGCCTCTTTCATGCAAGAAGGCATCAAATTCAGAAGAGAAGTATTCTCCTCCACCATCTGATCTGAGTCTTTTCAAAGTCCTACCTGTTTGATTTTCAACAAGAGCAATATACTTCTTAAAGCAATTAAACACTTCATCCTTGTGCTTCATGAAAAACAGAATGGTCCACCTGCTACAATCATCTATGAAAGACACATAATATCTTGAGCCTGATATAGATGGCTCCTTACTTGGACCCCACACATCCGTGTGCACTAGATCCAAAGGATTTTGATACATATATCCTTTCTTATTGAAAGGTTGTCTATGAGCCTTGCCGAGTTGACAAGCTTCACACTTATAAATCATGTGTTGCCTTGTGATATTAGGCAAACCAAGTACACTTTGGTCCCTGCAAATCTGTTTGAGTGTCCTCTCACCAATGTGAGCAAGCCTTTTGTGCCATATCTCCAACTCTGTTAGAGTTTGAGATCCATAGCTAAACAAAGCTATGTTATCCAAATCGATTGAATCTAACCTGCAATCCTTTTTCAACAATCTGTCCAACACTTATTAAATTTTTGGTAATTGTAGGGACATACAAGACTTTGCTTAAGAGGTTCATATTCCCATCTGATGTCTTCACATTACCTATCTTCTCCACTGAGTGCTTTGTGTCATCTCCTGTCTGCACTTCATGCTTGTTATGAGGATCTTCCAAATCAGAAAGTAAAGCCACATTTCCTGCTACATGGTTCGAGCATCCTGAATCAATGTGAAATATGTGATCATCATCCTTACCCTTCTTCGCTGATAGATTCATAATCAATAACGAATCTTCTTGACTTTGGTCCTTTGCATAGTTATTGTAGTCTCTTCTTCCTCTATGGCCACTTTGATAGTTGTTGTTGTTGTTGTAATTGTTGTTGTAGTAGTTGTTGTTGTAGCCTCCATTGATCCATAGCCACCTCTATTGATTGGTCGAGTTCCTTGGATTCCTGAAACATTCTTCAGTAGTATGGTTAGATAAGCCACATATGTTGCAAGGTTGAGATGATTGGAGTCTCCCCCTGCCTTGCTTTCCACCTCTGCCTCTTCCTCTAGCTCTTCCTCTACCTGCAAAGTTTGCTTGGAAAGAGCTTCCTTCATCTTCATTCTTCCTATTCTTTGACTTGTCCTTGACCTTAGCTTTATCAGAATATAAGGCAAAAGTTTGATTACCTCTTGAGGACTCACCACCTTTGCTAATATTTGCTTCATGAGTGAAGAGTTGGCCCATGAGTGTATTGAGGTCGGGTACATGCATATCCATGTATAAATCCATGGCTGTTGTGAATGACTCCCACTTGTCGTCTGCTTTGATTCCATTCATGATTTGTCTTATGATTTGCTCCTCTTCAATTACCTCTCCAATGCTTCCAAGTTGGTCGGAAATCTCCTTCATCTTTGTGACATAATCAGTCACATTTTGCTTCGGGCTTTTCTTCATTGTTGTGAACTCCATCCACAATTGGTTCTTCCTTGCTCGAGTGTTGGAAGAGAAGAAAGAAGCAAGTGCATTCCAGGTTTCTCTTGATGTCTTGCATCCCTTGACATGAGGTAAAAAAAAATCAGAGATTGAGTTTAGAATATAGGACCTTGCAAGTGCATCCTTCGAACACCAATTCGAAAGTCCTTCCACTTCTTCATGTGATGGTTGCCCTTTGTTCCTCATGGTTGGCATTGCTTCATCTCCGGATATGAATCCATATAGATTCCTCCCTTGAAGGTAAGCCTCCATCCTTAGATACCATGCCGGGTAGTTGTTTCGATCCAATTTGTCAATTGTTGATGGAAATCCATCTCCCATGTTGCTTGACTATGCTCTGATACCATTGTGAAGAGAGATGGTGGATGCAATCCAAAGATGAGTAGGTGCTGCTACAACCAGCTTCACACCAGCCAACTGAGACTTCAGAGTTGATTAGTAGACCCTTTAAGCTTCCTAAATCCACCAAAATATCAACCAAGTACTTTGGAACATGTATCCCAAAAGTTTAAGTCAAGACAGACTAGTTGCGAAATGACTAGCTCCCAAAACTTGCTATTTTTGGACATACACCTGCTGGAAAAAATGAACAGTGCTCTCAACCTGGTAGGAATTAGAAAAATTCCTTTTGGTCATAGCAAATAGACTTAGCAAGCTTCCCAATCCAAGTTAAAACACTTCAAATGATGGACTGAGCACTGAGAACAAGTTTCATCAATTTCTGGAACATGCCCACCATTCTCGGGACTCTGCAGAGATAGACCAGTAAGCAGTAAAATGCAGATATCTCCAAAAGTATTAATTCAATGACCTTGAAAATTTATATCCGGAAAGTAGACAGTAAGAGCTATCCAACGCACTTAAAAACACTGAAAAAGATTCAGTAAGACTCAAGATATGACCTTCTGAAGGTACTGCTCTGAGTGAGTATAGCAGAGAACAAAACAAAGAAGTAAATGGTGATAGATGTATAGATTCACATATGATTACAACCACATTGGCAATGAATCTTTGCACAATGGGAGTAGAATGATAGAGCTATGGAGTAAGCTCTTCAATCTCTACAAAATGACATGAAGTGGTCACGTACTAGGCTTGCTAATCGCCTCTTCCTTCTTGCTCTTTTTATAGCTATTCTTGGAGGGAGTTTTGAATTCGAATTCGAATGGCTCCACTTAAAAGTGATCCCCAAAGTTAGGAGATATTCCCTCAGCTCCAAAATTCGTGATTTTAGGTAGATAGGGCCACAACTTTTCTTTTACATCATGGATGAGGTAAGCTATACTCTTCCTTTTTCTTTTTTTCAATTACAAGAGATAAAAATGAACTCTTTTACAAGAGGTGTTCACATGACTACTCATGTGACTTACAAATGAGGATGATATCAAATATATCAAGCATGTAAGCTTGGGTAAAATGCACCAACATATGTGTGTGTGTATGTCAGCATGCATGTGTGTATAGGTGTGTGTATGTAAGCATGCATGTGTGTACATGTATGTGTGTATGTATGCATGTGTAAATTAATGTGTATCTTCCTTTCTCTTCTCTCTCTCTCTCTCTCTCTCCTTCTCTCTCTATCAATAGCGAATAAAAGAATCACTTACAAGTATGTCTCTCTTTGAATCGTTGTCGTCAAAGCGTAATGTAGGTCGTCTCTCGTCCAATTCCAAACAATCGATGTCAATGAACTTCTGCAAAATCAACGAAAAGAGAAATTAGAAACCCTAAAGCATAGAGAAACACAAATGCTAACAGTACGCGCAGCACTTACCAAAATGTGAGAGCTAAGCCGAGAGAGAGTATGTGTGTGTAGAGAGAGAGATTCGTGTTTGTGTGTGTGTGTGTGCACAAGACAATGCAGGTTCGCGCACGCAAGTTTGACAGTAGATCGACAGTACTCAAACACGCGCAAAAATGTGAAGTTTTACTCTCGGGTTCACGGTATGTTTAAAAATTTGCCGCCGGTATAGGCGCCGGTATGGACGTCGGTATACGCATCGGTAGTTTCCAGTAAATTACCGACGCCTATACCGACGCTTATCCCGACGGCTGCGGGCCACACCGACGATCCGTTTAAAACAGTCATACCGACGGTCACTTGACCGTCGGTATCTCTTAGTGAGATTTTCCGAGGGCTATACCGACGCCGACTATGACCGTCGGTATATGCAGCGTCGGTATGCCCCTCATATGTTGTAGTGATTTTTTACTTTTACCATCAGAAGTATATTGATTCAACAAGAACCAATTATTGTGAAATGCGGTAAAGCACCAACAGAATGGAGAACTACTGCACAAAATATCAAGAGATTCTATGATGCATGCTTTATGAAGTTTACCATGGTATAGCATGCAGCATAGAGTCTTAATATGAATTCATAGTATCTTCTTATTTTTCCTTGATACTGGATTTCACTCTCATTACTTGCTAGTTCATAAAATTTTAAAAGGCTTTGATTGAATTGTCATTAGATGCGTACATGATCTTTTGTAAATCAACAGAGAGTGATGAAAGAAATTGAGAGAAGTTAATCAATCTTACTAGCTGTACAGCAAAGAGTTTCCAATGTGGATTTTGATGTATTTAAAGAGAGATTATAAGGACACAAGAGACAAGATTTTCAACGTCCTAGAAAAGTTCCTACATAGTCAAGGTGGCATATTTTTATAGAATTTTTTATTGTCTATTTTAAATAATTATTATCCATGCATAATAATTGAAATAAAAATACAGTATCTTAAAATTCTAGTAGGCTTTGACTCTTTGGCTAAGCGAGTATATGCCATTCTTTGGCTAACCTTAGCCTTTGAGCTAGCTAATGAGTTGATCTCGAGGTCATAAACAGACTATCTTTGAGTCATTTCACCTTAGGCTATTCCTTGCACCTCTGTTGTGGCATATTGTACTGTATTTCATAGCTATTTTGGGAGCTCATATTATATTTCATGGGTCCTATCTCCATTCTGCATGTCCTTGAAAATACACAAAAAGGTAGAAGCTTTTTGAACACGAGTATCAGGACTTGTTCGATAGTTATTATTTCCTTCTCTTTGACTATATGTTCACTTGATGGACCCACAAAAAATTCACAATGTGTCATCTTGTCTAGACTCTACTCATATATGGAGATCCTTGAAAAGTTCAAACTTTCTAGAACGAATGAGGAAGGTTCATGGAAAGAGGCGATGATGAAAAGGTTAAGGGGATGTACAAAGTTCCTATGAAATGTAAGAAGGCGAATACTCATGTGAATAATCTTTTTATTTTATGATTTTATATTCATCGAAGTTTATAAGAGATTTTTGGTTTTACGACTTATGAAGCGTTTTATTTTTTTTTTAATCAAATTATGTACCTCGTGATAGAGTTTTTTATTTTTTATTTTTATTTTTATATTTTTGTAAAAGAGGAAGTTATGTTGAAGCCCAGTCTCTCTTGCTTGAGTTAATGAAAGAACAATTGTACAATAAAGCATCATAATGCCCTTGGGATCCTTAGTATTGCATCGAGCAGGGGCACAATGGCCCAAAGGCGCAACAAGCATGATGGCCCGAAAACAACAAGAGATTTATGTTTTTGAGACAGTTATAAAGAAGGTAAATGAATTTTTTGTTGCCCTCGTGGGTGGCCCACTTATGTTTGATCTTGTTATTTTCAAAGTCAAAAATTCTATGGCATTTGAAGGGAGGGGACTTCTTGCAATTACCTATTCTTCTACCTAACATGCATATGTGTATATGTGTGCATATGTGTATGTATATCTGTGTGTATGTATATGTATATGCATGTGTGTATATATATAAAACCATAAAACCCATACCCTAAAACATGTATATGTGATATGTGTGTATATGTGACTTTATGTTTGTGTATATGTATGTGTATGTGCCTTTATGTGTGTGTATGTGTATGTATGCATATATATGTGTGTATGTGTGTGTATGTGTGTATGTGTGCATGTGAGTGTGTGTGTGTATATGTGTGTGTCTGTGTGTATGTATATATGTGTGCATGTGTGAAAAAATGTGTGTATGTGCATGTGCATATGTATATGCGACATGTGTGTGTATGTGTACGTGTCTGTATGCATGTGTATATATATCTTTATGTGTATATGTGTGTATATGTGTGTATGTATGTAAAAGTAAAAAACCCTAATCCTAAAACCCTAAACCTAAAACATGTATTTGTGTGTATGTATATGTGATGTGTGTGTATGTGTATGTGCATGTATGCATGTGTATATATATGTGTATATGTGTGTATGTATGTAAAACCCCAAAACCCTAATCTTAAAACATGTATATTTGTGCATGTGTCTATGTATGTGTGTGTATGTGTATATGTGTGTATGTATGTAAAACCCTAGAACCCTAATCCTAGAACCCTAACCCTAAAACATGTGTATGTGTGTATATATTTGTGTATGTGTATATGTGTGTATATGTGTATATGCATGTGTATGCATGCACGTATGTATGTAAAACCCTAAAACCCTAACCCTAAAATATGTGTATGTGTGTATATATATGTGCATGTGTATATGTGTGTATGCATGTGTGTATGTATGTAAAACCCTAACCCTAAAACCCAAACTCTAGAACATGTGTGTGTATGTGTATGTCTGTGTATGTGTATCTCTATGTATGTGTATGTGTACATGTGTATGCATATGTATATATATGTGTTTGTGACCATGTCTGTCTGTGTATGTGTATGTATGTATATGCGTGTGTATGTGTATATGTGTGTATGTACATGTGTTTATGTATATGTGTGTGTATGTGTAAATGTGTATGCATATGTCCATATATATATGTGTATGTGACCATGTTTGTCTATGTGTGTGTGTTTGTATGTATATGTGTGTGTATGTGTATATGTGTGTATGTACATGTGTGTGTATGTGTGTGTGTGTCTTTGTGTGTGTATACATGTTTCTCTTTTGTGTGTTTATATATGCATGTAAGTGTATGTGCATGCATACGTGTATGCATGTGCATGTATGTATGTGTGTGTGCATGCATGTATGTATATGCATGTGTATGTATATATGCATATGCATGTGTGTATGTATATGTGTGTGTATGTACATGTGTGTATGTATTCATGCATATGCATGAATATGCATGAGTGTGTACATATGCATGTGAGTGTGTGTATATATGTGTGTGTATATGTGTGTGTCTATGTGTAAATGTATATATGTGTGTATGTGTGAAAAAGTCTGTGTATGAATATGTGTGTATGTGTTTATGTGAGTGTATGTGTGTATGTATATGTGTGTCTCTTATGTGTGTGTATGTATGCATGTGAGAGTGTATGTGTGTGTGCATATGTGTATGTATGTGTGTGTATGCATATGTATGTGTATGTATATGTGTGTATGCATGCATATGCATGGGTATGCATGTGTGTATGTATGCATGTGAGTGTGTGTGTGTGTATGTGTCTATGTGTCTATGTGTATATGTGTGTATGCTCTAAAATCAACATTAAATCTTAACAAACATTAATTTCATTTCTCTTTTATCTCTCTCTCTCTTTCTCTCTCTCTTTCTCTCTCTCTTTCTCTATCTCTCTTTCTATCTCTCTCTCTTTCTCTCTCTCTCTCTCTCCCTCTCTCTCTCTCTAATACAAAACAAAACAATACATGCATGTACATAAATCACTTATATTGATGTAATTTTCTTTGGATCGCTCGTCAAGAACAATCCATGTCGCCTCTCCTCAAGCAAAAAACCAATGCCAAAAAGCTCTTGCAAAACAAAATGAAAGAGAAATTAGAAAAAAAAAAACGAATAGAGAAAGAGAGAGGGTGAAGGAGTGCACACATCACTTACCAAGATGTGAGTTAGAGAGAGAGAGAGGTATGTGTGTGTATAGAGAGAGAGAGATCTCTATGTGTGTGTGGCGAGAGAGAGAGAGAGATTTGTGTGTGTGTGTGTGTGTATCGAAAGAGAGGAGGGTGGATGTGTGAGGGAAGAAAAAAAAAGCATAAGATGAGCAAAATGTAGGTGGATGTGTATGACTGAGCACAATGCAAGTGTGTGAATTCAACAAAAAACTGATCACACTTCAAAACAGAGGAATAGTTGACTTTTGACTCTTGGGTTATTAAAACGCATCGTCGATATGCACATTGGTATATGTGTTGGTATGAGTGTTAGTATAAACATTGTTAGTGCCTAGAGAAATACCAATGCTTATATCGGTGCTTATACTGATGCATATACCTATACGTATACTGATGCTCATATCGATTGCAACTTTTTTCGATGCACATACCGACGATAATTTTCCAATGACTATATCGATGCCAAACTGACTGTCGGTATGGTTAGCATGGTTTTTCCAAACATTTTTAATGGTCATATTGATGCTGCGGTGTGACTGTTGGTATGGCTAACGTCGATATGAGACTCATATGTTGTAGTGTTTAGATATGTTCGACATTGATATTCTTTGTTGGATATCAGATTGGCCTTAGAGACCGTGAACAATATGAACTACAATTCATAAATCTATTGAGCTTCAAGTCATGGTAGCCTTGGTCAATTGTATGTTGCTATTCTGCTTAACATAGGAAAAATTTTGAGTGTCTTTTGTATTATTTTTGTTGGCCATTATGTCAACTGAACATGGAAACCTTCCCTCCAAATAGTTATAAATCTACCAAAGACTAGCTCCAATATACAACTAATTTAATGGGAGGAATTTTAAATGCATAATCCACCCAAACATATAAGATGTATTCCTCAAAGATTCCAACTCATTCTCAAAAGAAACCTTCATGGAATGAAAGTTCCTGTTACCAACTCAATGAGGTGATATACCTTCAGTATGTAACACCTTAGCATAATGCTTGAGATCTTAACTTTTCTAAAATCTCCATTAAATTCTCTTGTTCAGATAAGAGGCATCATGTATAATATATACGCTCATTGTATACTTGATAGCTTTAAGGTGCAAAACTTTCGAAAGAATGAAAAAATCAATAAAAAGAATCACTTGTCTTGTGATACATGTTGATCCGGCATGGATTTAAAAATATATAAGTAAACATGGAGACCTCGAGACATGAGTCTCTTAGCTGGTTGACTCATGTACCTCGCTTTATCCTTGAAGAGAAGTTCCTAAGAGGGACCCACAACAAAGAAAATAGCAGCATCTTGTTTCCATCGTTCAGTGACAACTGGAAGGTTCAAACCTTCTAAAACTAGGTTGACATGATTCATGGAGCCAAACCATGCTGGAAAAGGTTCTGTTGATGTTCACATATGACAGGGAATGTAACAAAGGGATTTCTCATCAGGATATAGATATAATGGAATATGTTGAGTACCCTTCTATGAAAAGTTGGGTCTTTATACATGATACTAAAGTGAAGTGTGGTACAAGAACTAGAGCTTCCAACTGTGGTTTTAGGTTTAGACATCATAAGTCTTCTGAATTTGGAAAAAAGGGTAATATGTATCTTTTAAGATAAACCTACTCAAATGATGCCAATGACATCAGAAGACTATATAGCCTTAGTAATATATGATTGAGTACCTCATATTTCTTAGTAATGTGTTTTAATTTATTTTTTACTTTTATAGTCAGAACTATATTGATTCAACAAAATTGTAGGCTGTGAAATGTTTTTTTCTTTTAACAAAAAGGAAGTTCGGCTTTGGCCTATTCTCCTGGACTTTAATTAAAATAAAGGAGAAAACTTTTCTTTAATTAAAATAAAGGAGAAAACTTACAAGTGAATGGCACTACTGCCCATGGGACCCCCCAAATCCCACAATGTAGGGGACAAGTTATGTAAGCTAGAGGGCATTACAAATGAGGCGGACAAATCTATCATCACCCTCATGTGGGAGCCATTTGGGTGTCAACTTGTTATTTTCGAGGCCATAAACACAGTGGTGTCTAAATGGTGGAGATCTCTTATCTCGGGAAATTCTTTTACCTAGAAGAAACAAGGATTTCTCAATTGACCATTCCTTTGGAGTCTGGCCAAAATTGACAGCACATCGCTCCCTCCAAATCTTCCAAAGAGTCTGGCATTCCACAGCCTAGATGAGCAGCCAACCGCCTCACCCAACAGCACCTGTTGCCAATTGATTTGGTTCGTGAGTCTCAAAATCCACGTCACGTGATGCCAGATAACACGAGACTTGGGGCAATCGAAGAAAAGGTGAACTAAATCTTTGATGCATCGATGGCAACGCTTGCACCATGGAGGCACACCACAAATTTTGTTAGGCCTTGCATTGGACCAGATACTCTTATGCAAGATCTGCCACATGTGAACAGACTTTTTGATCTCAATTAGGGGGTGCCAAATCGACATGAACTTTAGTTCCCATCGAAGTTTGGTCCAAGAAAGGCACCACCTCTTGTTAAGGGTGTGATGAACATCTAAGTTCTCTTTGAAGTTGGGGTTTCTGGAAAGTTTCATACCATTGCACCATTTGAGGCCCTCCACACAAGGAATATCCTGTCCGCAGAGAAGGTGGGTAGTTGAGCGGTCCCAAGCTAAACACTTGCCTTGAAGAAGAGTCCATTCCTCGAGGGTAACTCTATGTCTCGGTACTAAGTCATCCAACCTGATCCACTCGTCGGTCCCTTGTTTCCAGAGCTGCTTCCACTATTTGAACCCCTTGTTCCATAGGCGCTTTGCAGTTTGGAGATTCTAAGACTCCACCTCCCTAATGCCGATGATCGGGAACCAGATAGAGTCATTTTGTCTTATCCCAGCCTCCCACTTCCACTCATCACTGATTCTGATGAATTGTTTGGCCTTGTTCCAACTCCTCCATAAGGAACACACAAGGTTAGAGCCTTTAGGGGACACCGGGTGGGGGGAGAACAAAAGCGTGAGGATCCCTATGTCCTTCCAACCAGGATTGCCAAGTAAGGTAAGGTCTTTCATGTTTCTGAAGATCAATTTAGCCCAAGAGGATTCACTGTTGCTCCAAGCCTTGATAAAACACTTTGCCACCAACTTGTCAGCCAACCGAGCGATATCCAAAATACCCAAACCCCCCGAGTCTTTCAAGCTAATGCAAGTTTCCCAAGGCTGTGAAATGTTGTTAAGCACCAACAAAATGGAGAATTAATTGCACAATATATTAGGAGATTCTATGCTGCATACTTTATGAATTTTACCGTGGTTCAGCATAGCATAGACCTTTATTATGAATTCATGGTATATTCTTCCTCTTTTCCCTTGATACTAGATTTTACTCTCATTATTTGCTAGTTCAAAATTTTAAAAGGCTTTGATTGAATTGTCATTAGATGTGTACATGATCTCTAGTTCTTACAGAAATCAAAAGAGAGTGATGAAAGAAATTGAGAGAAGTTAATCATCCTTACAAGTTGTACAGCAAAAAGTTTTTCAATGTGGTTTTTATAGTATATGTATACTGTGGGACTATCACTTTTTATAAGGACTATCATTATATGTATACTGTGGGACTATCACTTTTTAAGGAAGTCCAATCTTGCAATCTATGCTTCCTGCATCTGGAATGAATCGAAAGCACAATGTGAAGGGCATAATATCCATGGGACCCCTAAATCCCACACAAACAAGGATAGAATGCATAGCACCTACTAGAAAAGAATTGAGCCCAAATGTTTGTTAAGGGGAGGAATTGGAAAGGGGCGAACTTAAGGTCCAATGAGGAAACTAGTTTGAACTAAAATCGATCATGTGTTTTTTTTTTTAGAGTACAATGAATTGGAAAGACGCACACCTGACCTCGTAAGGTAGAGGCACCCATCTTGGGGAACATCATGGACACCCATCTTTGGGAACTCATGGATATGTCCAACTAGGATTTGAAGAGAGGACTTCCTCCTTGAGATTTGAAGCATCAACAACTAGGCTATACGGGCTTGGACAAAATCGATCATGTTGAAGCAAGCGCCACCTTTGCAAATTCTAACAATGTCCATCGAAAGTGCTTGGAAACCAACGATTCCCTGAATTATCTCATCATATCATATGATGAGGAGTATCGTGTGAGTGCAATGAAGAGGAATTCAACCCACTCTCTCCTCAAGAGAGGTGAATGAAAATTTTAAACTCGCCACTAATATTTTTATAATTTCTTTTTGTCGTTTTTAAATCATTATTCTCCACGCATAATACTTGAAATAGATATACAATTTTCTTAAAAGTATAGTAGGCTTTGACTCTTTGGCTAAGCATCTGTAAGCCATTCTTTGGCTAACCTTAGCCCTTGAGCTAGCTAATGAGTTGGCCTTGAGGTCATTAAAAAACTATCTTTGAGTCATTTCACCTTAGGCTATTCCTTGCACCTCTATTGTGGCATACTGTACTGTATTTCATATTATATTATTTTGTGCCATCGCTATTTTGGAGCTCACATTATATTTCATGGGTCCTATGTCCATTCTTCATGTCCTTGAAAATACAAAAAAAGGTAGGCGCTTTTTGGACATGAGCCTCGGAACTTGTTTGCTAGTTATTATTTCCTTCTCTTTGACTATATGTTCCCTTGATGGAACCACACAAAGGACACAATGTGCCATCTTGTCTCTGTCTTGTCTAGACTCTACTCATATATGGAGATCCTTGAAAAGTTCAAACTTTCTAGAACGAGTCAGGAAGGTTCATGGAAAGAGGCGATGATGAAAAGGTTAATGGGATGTACAAAGTTCCTATGAGATGCAAGAAGGCGAATACTCATGTGAAGTTTATAAGAGATTTTTGGTTTTAGGAATTATGAATCGTTTTTATTACTTTTAATAAAGTTATGTACCTTGTGAGAGATTTTTTTTTGTAAAAGAGGAAATTACGCTTAGGCCTAGTCTCCCTTGCTTGAATTAATAAAAAAAACAATTGGTAAGTAAAGGGGCATAATACCTTTGGGATCCCTAGTATCACATCGAGCAAGGGGTATAATGGCCCAAAAGTGCAACACAAGGATGATGGCCCAAAAACACTAGGAGATCTATGTTTTAGAGAGACTTACAAATTGAAGGTAAATGAGATTTTTGTTGCTCTCATGGGTGGCCCACTTACTTTTGATCTTGTTATTTTTGAAGTCAAAAATCCTATGGCGTTTGAAGGGATGGGACTTCTTGCAATTACCTATTCTTCTACCTAATATTCCAATGAACTTTTCAATGGACCACTCTTTCAGATGGTCATCATATTTATCCATATCTTCCATAACCATTGCCCCCTAATGGCATTCCACGAGGCAAAGGAGCAACCAATTGCTTCTCCAATTGATTTGACTCTCTAAATTCAAAATCCTTGTAAGAGCCTGCTAGACCAAGTGACTCTTAGGGCACGAAAAGAAGAGGTGATCAAGGTCTTCTCTACCATGGAGGCACTTCTTACACCACTCAGGGGACCCACAAATTTTATTAGTTGTCACACTTTCTTTAATTTATTTAAATGTTGGAGTTCTAGTAGACGGTGAGGCACACAAATAGTAGGGGAAAGAAGATGCTTATGGGTACAATGCATGGTGATAGTATTAAGTGTGTAATGAGTCATAGATTTGAGTTCTTAATGAAAAAATTATCCCATTTAGATTTTGGAGAAATGTTAAAAAATCAAGGTCAAAAAACTTCTTAAATAAGGAAAGATGTAACCCGTTATACCTAAGTGTGTTCATACATTATTACAAAAACATACTAAAGATCCCCCTTTGGTGTGATGTAGTGAACAAACAGCTAACATTCATGTATAAGGGAGTTTCAATCATATATGGAATGTTAATAATGCAAAAAAAAATGATTAAATCCAAATCCTTTGTGAAAAGATCTACAATATTGTCCTACATAGGTACATAAACCTCCTTACCTTAATGTGATTTCTGTGATCAAATCCAAAAGGGATTTTCTAGCATATATGTGGAATTCTAACAATCCACAAGAGGGATTAAATCCAAATTCTTTGCAAAAAGTGTTAGACTCAAGAAATGACATGTAGAAGATGGTTGAACAACACCGTAAGAGGGAGGATACACCCTAATCCTCCCTCTTAGGATGTGGTTCAACCATCTCCTTCCTGTCATTTCTTGAGTCTAACAAAAAGGTCTACAAGATTTTTGTATCTAAGCACATAAACCTTCTTAGCTCAATGTGATATGTGTGAGCATAAAACACTTTGTTCGTCAGTGTTCACATTTTCCAATGCACTTTGAGATGTTTGTGGTAGATGTCCATTAGGGGAAAAAAAGGGGCGAAAATGGCAAATTTTTAGAGAAATTAAAAATATATTTCTATTTTTAGATAATTTCAAAAAGATAAACATAGAAAAATTCTCAACCCTAGCTTTTGTACGATTGGGTTTTTTCAACGTGAACTTCAATGTATGTTTGATGTATGGAAAATCTGTAATCACAATGCAGAGAAGCCATCAAGGATAGCATAGGAAACATTGTAGACGGTGTAGCTTCTCGAGCATAATGCACCTTGTCATGAACCTCTAGTCAGTTTTCTAAAATACAGAGTTTACATGAAGAACATCATAAATCAACCAGCATTCGCTACTATTACGTGCAATGTTTTTATCATTTCCAATGAACAAATCACATCACAATATTAAGATTTTTTGAAAGGACAAAAAGTTGTAGGGATTTATTTTAGAAAAGACATTCAAACTTGTATGCAATTCATAAACACAGAAACCTTCTATCTCATAGTTTGAAACATGCTAAATTTAATAGGGGGATCACAAATAGAGAACAAACTTAAGAGGTCATAGCATGAACAAGAAACTTGGCTGCAAAATCAGCTCACGCTATTGTTAGAAATGTCCTCATGGAGTATCGAGCGGCACCAAACAAGTTATCATGGTCTTCCATTTCCTGGTTCCACCTTCTTGCAATCTTTTCTTTCTGAAGTAATGGACATCCTCGAATTGCGAGAGGCAAATATGTGTGTATATGTGTGCATGTATCTATGTATGCATGCCTATATGCATGTGTATATGCACATGTGTATGTATGCATGCATGTGTGTATGCATGGTTGTATGTATGCATGCATATTGTATGCATGTGTGTTATGTGTATGTATGCATGTGTGTTATGTGTTATGTGTAGCCATGCAATCGTAGTGTGCTTTCTTTCTTTAGCGTACTTGTCAAAAATAGGAGAAAAACACCAAGAAGACATATCCGAAAACATCCATAATTAGTCATGGTGACACATGAGCATCAGAATCTAGGATTCGAATAGAATTAGATAAGCCCTCGATTTTCTTTTTTAAGTGTTGGAAAACGGCACTTTTCAAAGCCCTATAACTCAAAAATGGTGAGGAATTAGCTTAAGCTTGCAAGAGACACTTTTATTCAATCTTGAGATATGCACAATAGTGTTAGAGACATCGGAGATCCAAATCCACCTCCAAATGCCACTTTTGAGCCCTGTAAGTTTCAAAATTCTAGAGAGAGTAAAATCAAGGCATTTTCTTACAATGAACTAAATGTAGGACCCTGAACGAGGTACTTAAAACATGATTCACAAGAATTTCACTCAGGCACTTTTATTCTCCTATACTTGCTCTACCTTTCTCTCATACAAATTTTTTCTTAATTCTTTCATCTTCACCTTCAAAATTTGACTAGAAAACATGATGCAAATAAGGTCTAGAGAGAGAAAATGAAACTTGTCAACCCAAAATTTTTCCTATATGAATAAAATGATCTAATTACTCATTCTAAGCATTATCCCACAATGAAATTCAAAAAAAGTTCAAAATGAATTATTTCACTAGAAAAGAGGCCTATTATAATTCTTCCCCTCTTTAAGAACTCTCTCCTCAGAGTTGGAAAGAAGGATAATGTGTTAGAAAGTCATCTAAATTCACCCAACTCGGATCTTCTACTGGGTATGAGTGCCATTTCACCAAAATTTCTACTATAGATCTATTTCTAAGAAATCTTTCCTTCCTATCTAATATTATTTCTAGTTGAAGCTCAAAAGAGCCATCATCTTTCAGCTTATAATTGTCCTACAAAACATGAGCAACATTAGATATATACCTTTTAAGTAAGCTAACATGAAATATAGGATGCACATTTAAATGTTTAGGTAATTCCAGCAAATAAGCAAGAAATCCAATCTTTTTCAAAACTTTAAAAGGACCTGCATATCGAGGAGAAAGTCTATTATCCTTCCCTAGCAACAAGTTAGATCGGTGAGGATTAACTTTAACAAATACCATATCATCAACTTGGAATTCAAGTGCTCTTCTCTTTAAATCATAGAACTTCTTTTGTCTTTTCTGAGCTTCTTTTATGTGTTTCTTAGTTTTTCCAAGTTCTTCATCCATCTTATCAAGCATTTCTTTGGATACTTCTACTTTATTTGGAAAACCCCAAAACGAAGGTGGAGTCAAACAATTATAACCATACATAGCTTGAAACAGAGTCATTTTTATAGATGCATGCCATGCACTCAACCAAGGGTAAATATTCACTCCAATTATCCTTCTTTTCATTCACATACATATGTAACATATCTTCAACTACCCTGTTAACCCTCTCTGTTTCACCATCAGTTTGTGGATGGAAAGCTATACTCATACGAAGTTGAGTTCCAATCGATTCAAATGGCGCTTTCCAGAAGTTTGACGTAAATCTAGAATCTCTATCAGAAATTATGCTTTTAGGCATTCCATGCAATCCAAATATTTCTTTTACAAAGATTCTTGCAACATTCAATGTAGTATCAGTCTTTTTCATAGGAAAGAAATGTGCCATCGTGGTGAGGCGATCGACTACAACAAATATGGTATCATGCTTACTTCTGGTCATAGGTAGCTTAGTGATAAAGTCCATAGAAATAGACTCCCACTTCTGATTTGGAACATCCAAAGGTTGAAGCATTCCAGGCATCCTCTTAAACTCAGATTTCACATGTTGGCACTTCAAACATTCACTTCCCTTACAGTCTTAGGAATCGGCCAATCAACTATTGTTTTTACTTTATCTTCATTTATAAGGATCCCTTCTTTTGATATTACTCTTCCTAGATACACAAGTTTATCCTTAGCAAAGAAACACTTACTCTTTTTCCCATACAATTTGTGTTCTCTAAGAGTTTGCAAAGTCTTCTTGAGATGTACCGCATGCTCAGAATCATCTTTAGAGTATACAAATATACCATCAAGGAATACTAAGATGAATTCATCTAGTTAATCGTGAAAAATATTATTCATCAAGCACATAAATGTGGAAGGAGCATTTGTTAATCCAAAAGGTAGAACCGTAAACTCATAGTGACCATATCTTGTTCGAAAAGTTGTCTTAGGAATATCCTCTGTTTTGATCCTAATTTGGTGATATCCAAATCTTAAGTCAATCTTTGTGAATACAATCGCTCCACTTAATTGACCTAATATGTCATCTATGTGAGGGAGTGGATACTTATTCTTAATTGTTCTTTTATTCAACCCCCTATAGTCAATGCATAATCTATAACAGCCGTCTTTCTTCTTCTAAAATAAAACAGGTGCACCCCAAGGTCAGACACTCGGTCTTATTAAGCCTTTCTTCAAAAGATCATCTAATTGAATCTTAAGCTCCTTTAATTCATCAATGTTAAATCGATAGGGTGCTCTAGAATATGGTTCACTCCCTGGATATAGGTCAATGGTGTGGTCAATCTACCTAGGTGGGGGTATACCAGGCAAGTCTTCTGGAAATACATTGGCATATTCTTTCAAGAGATTTCCTACGCAATCTGGAATATCTTTGTCATTACCTTCCTCATGCAGATTGTTCACATACACTACAAATGTTTTACAGCCATCACGTATACTCTAATTATCTACATAGCAGAAATAAGAGACATCACCTAGACTATGAATAGATTCATCATCTAGCTTTAAAGTGATCGTTCTTTGTTCACAATTAATTGTCACAAAATTTTTAACTAACCAATCCATGCCTATGATTACATCACTCTGTTTCATCTCAACTTTACATGGAAACTTCCAAGAAAGCGCCTATTAGAAAGAGTAAATTCAAGGTTTTCAACATATTCTTTCGTGTAGTGTAATCGTCCATTGGCCATCTCTACAGGTCTGGTTATCTGCATGTTTAGGGCTATCCCTAGATTCTGTACCAATTTGAAAGATAGAAAACAATGGGTACTACCTGAATCGATCAAAAATATGGTTTTATGCATAGAAATCATACCCGAAATCATGATTATAGAAGCCTTTGGGAAAGAACTAACCACCAAGCAACGTAAAGTAGAGTCAGGGAACTTACCTCCATCATCTGCTTCCTCAATAATAGTACCCTCCTCGATGATGTTTATCGCTTTTGATTGTGCGGGTCGAAAGACTGCCTTGTTCGAGCACTCATATGTCCGATGCCCTTGCTCCCCGCAACCAAAACGCAGAACAAGTCTTTTTGCCCTCTCATTAAAAGTAGGGTCTTGTTGCCACTCGATTGGTTGACGCCTCCTTTGATTTTCCACCTGAGCATGGTTCTTACCTTGGTTATTAAAAGATGCAGTTTTCTTTGAATTGTTCATGTTCATTGCAACAGGTCTTTGTGGCCTATGTCCTGTTGCAATGAATCTGCTTCTATTTGCCTTCTGCAAATTGAACTTCTCCATCTTCTCAAAGTTCTCAGCCATTGCAACAGCATCAAGAAAATCAATGCATCCAGATCCCTTGACTTGATAGCAAAGTTCCTCACGAAGCCCTTCAATAAATTTACTCTTTAGAGCGTTACCACTAACCTCTAATGCATATTTATGAAGACATAGGAAATTCTCTTTGTACTCATCAACAGATAAGCTATGCTTATCACTTTCGTGTTGTCGGAAATTGTAGAACTCCATCTTCTTCTCCATATGGTAGTGTGGAGAACAATAGCGTTTTTCAGCTTGTTCTCTAAATTCCTTCCATAGAACTGGAACAGAACGCGTTCGAGTCTGCATATATGACTTCCACCATAGTTTCGCGATCCCACGCAAGTGCAGGATCCCAACTTTTGCCTTTGACTCTTCACTCAATTGTCAAAGATCAAAGAAATCCTCCAGTTCTTCAATCCATGCCTCAAGATCTTCGCCACTCTTCTTCTCGCCATCAAAATCATTCAACTTTGTGTTCTTGAAGACTTGGTTAAGGGCAAACTCACCTGGTTCCATATCTTCATAATTGCGTTTTTGTTTTTTGCGAGGTACACTAGATGTTCCCGCACCTTCATCTACTTCATTGTTCAGCTCCACAAACAAATTTGTTGCTCATTCTAGTTGCTTTCTTCCTCGTTCTTTGCGCAATTCACCAAGAAGCTTCTGAATAAGCTCCTCTTGTTCACGAATATTTTGTGTTAGACCTTCCATCGTTCCCGAAGATTGATTCTGCTCTGATACCACTTGTAGCATTTCCTCAATCACAATCTATTCCCAATCACGATTTTTCTATCACTCAAAAATAACAGTGGAGAGAAGAACGCAGAGATTGCACAAGGTAAAAGAAAATCTGATGCGGAAGAGTAGAAACAAATATGATGCAGAGAAGGAAGAGAATTTTGATATTATAGATGTCAATTGTTACAATAGCTTTGGACAATAGCTTCTTGACGAAGCCTCTACCTCCCGACCACCCTCGAGCTATCACAATCGCATTCACACTCGCACTCTCAATCACACTCTCACTCTCACTCTCAATCACACTCTCAATCACAAGGTAATTCTCAGATTTTTGTGTCTCCTCTATGTTGATGTGCAGGTCTCCCTATATCAGAGCTTGATCACTGCCTTTTCCAAAGAAGTCTGTGATCCACCAAATTTATAAAAGGTTGAGTTTCTCCAAAACTTTCGCAAAAATCCATGCGATCGTAGTGTGCTTTCTTTCTTTAGGGTACCTGTCAAAAATAGGAGAAAAACACCAAGAAGACATATCCGAAAACATCCATAATTAGACATGGTGACATATGAGCATAAAAATGTAGGATTTGAATAGAATTAGATAAGCCCTCTTTTTATTTTTGAAGTGTTGGAAAATGACACTTTTCAAAGCGTTGTAACTCAAGAACGGTGAGGAATTAGCTTAAGCTTGTGAGAGACACTTTTATTCAATTTTGCAATCTGCACAATAGTGTTAGAGATGTTCGAGATCCGAATCCACCTCCAAATGCCAGCCTTTCAAAATTCTAGAGAGAGAGTAAAATCAAGGCATTTTCTTACAATGAACTAAATGTAGGACCCTGAACGAGGTACTTAAAATATGATTCATAAGAATTTCACTCAAGCACTTTTATTCTCCTATACTTGCTCTACCTTTCTGTCATACAGAGTTTTTCTTAATTCTTTCATCTTCACCTTCAAAATTTGACTAGAAAACATGATGCAAATAAGGTCTAGAGAGAGAAAATGGAACTTGTCGACCCAAAATTTTTCCTATATGCATAAAATGACCTTATTATTCATTCTAAGCATTATCCCCACAATGAAATTCAAAAAAATTTCAAAATGAATTATTTCACTAGAAAAGAGGCCTATTACAATATGCATGTGTGTGTATGCATGTGTGTGTATGCATGTATGCATATGTGCATATATGAGACATGTGTGTATGTATGCATGTATGTTTGTGTGTATGTATGTATATGTGTATGAATGTATGTATGTATGTGTGTCTGTATGTATGTATGTATGTATGTATGTATGTATGTATGTATGTATGTATGCATGTATGTAGGTATGTATGTATGTATGTGTCTATGTGTGTATGTATGTGTGTATATATGTGTGTATGTATGTATGCATGTGTGTATGTATGTATGTATGTATGTATGTATGTATGTATGGGTGTATGGGTGTATGGGTGTATGTATGTATGTATGTATGTATGTATGTATGTATGTATGTATGTATGTATGTATGTGTATGCATGTGTATATGTGTGTATGCATGTGTGTGTATGTGTGTATGTGTGTATGTGTGTATGTGTGTATGTGTGTATGTGTGTATGTGTGTATGTGTGTATGTGTGTATGTGTGTATGTGTGTATGTGTGTATGTGTGTATGTGTGTATGTGTGTATGTGTATGTGTGTATGTTTGTATGTATGTGAATGTGTGTGTCTATGTGTATGTATATGTGTATGTGTATGCACATGTGTATGTATATGTGTGTCTATGCTTATGTGTGTATATGGGTATGTGTATGTGTATCTCTGTGGATGTGCATGTGTGTGAATGTGTGTATGCATGTGTATATGCATGTATGTGTATCTATGTATGCATGTGTATGTGTGTATGCATGTGTATATGCATGTATGTGTATCTATGTATGCATGTGTATGTGTGTATGCATGTATATGTGTATGTGTGTAAATTTTTGATTCACGTTGCTTTAAAGTTATATGGGCATTTACCATTTATTGTTTCATCATGTAACATGGTTGAAATTGCATGCAATGTTTGGGTGCACTTGGGCATTAATTAGGGTCAATTTTGGGGATTAAAAGCATAATCTGCGTGATTATGTGTTTGGTCACACTTACTAACTGTTGAATACATGATCACAATTCTTTACGTTCAACTAAAACGATCATAGACTGTATACTTAGTGTCTAAAGTTCTGTGATATATATATATATATATATATATATATATATATATATATAGAGAGAGAGAGAGAGAGAGAGAGAGAGATGAAGTTGAAAAATAAACTTTCACTATTGAACGCATACAACTGTTGATATATTTAGGTAGTGATGTGTGTGAACACTCTAGGACCGTCGGGGCACTTTTTTCCCTCTTTAGGAGGTTTTTTTCCCCCGGCTTGTATATATGCCTATTGCCCTAATGGGCTACTTATCTTTGTACATTCTCTAGTAATACATTCAGTCTTGTGTGTTGTGCTCCAAGCTTCTTCTTCTTCCTTGTGTTGTTTGCATGCTTCCGCAGACGTCTAACTCCAACAATTGGTATCAGAGCAGGTCGTCGCTTCATCTAGGGCACCGTCGATACTCCTCCGTTTGCAGTCTCAAATTCGCACGATCGCAGCGCTTGTGCAGGCTATTTCATCCTTTTGTGCCAAAGGTATATACCAGTTTCTATTCACCAGTTTAAGCGTCTCGAAGTCTGCTACAGGTCTAGCAAAACTCGTCTGGGCAGTTCCGTTCAACTTTTTGAGATACAGTCAATTTTTTGCATGAAGGTATTTTAGTCACCAGCCATGGCTGAAAGCAGTGATGTATTCCGTATGTTGGTTGTTGAGGATAAGTTGGATGGTACCAACTACCCATTATGGGCTTATATGATGCGACATGTATTGGTTGCAAAAGGACTGTGGAACATTGTGCAGGGTGTTGAAAGACGTCCTATTACACCTGTGACTACAGGTACTAGAAATACAGGTGCTGGAGGTGTTGGAGTTGATGAAGATAGTGTCGAAGATGATATTGTGTAGATTCCTATTCGTGCTACTGTTTTTGTTGCACCTACTGCAGAGCAGATTCGTTGGGATGGCAGAGATGCCCAGGCACATGCATTGATAGCTTTGTCTGTCAAACGTGCCATTATTCCTCACATACGCTCTTGCAGAACAGCTAGGGATGCTTGGGATACACTTACCACATTGTACCAAGCTAGGAATGAGGCTCGTGTTGCTTATCTCCGAAAACAGTTGGAGAGTGAGCACATGAATGAAGGTGATTCTATGGACAGTTTCCTAACAAAGATCAAAGATTTGAAGGAACAGTTGATTTCTGCTGATGAGGTTATACCAGATAGCTCACTTGTGCAGACCGTTCTAAATGGTCTTCCTGACTCATATCAGAGTTTTGCTTCTACTCTTCGGTTGATGATGAAACGCAATCCGAATGCCTTATCATTTGAGGAGTTAGTCTCTGTTCTGTTGCAGGAAGATCAGTCCAGGCAGAACAGGTCCATTATGCGAGTTGCAGATCAAGCTTTCCTGGCTAGTCAGAAGGGCAAAGGAAAATGGAGCTCTTCTACTAGTAAGCAGAAATCTGCAAATGTTGCACATTCAAAGAACCAAGACAAAGATGAGAACAAATCAAAAAAGCAGAAATTTTTTTGTAAGTACTATAAAGGCAATGATCATATCATAAAGAACTGTCCAAAACTGGCTGCTAAAGAGGCAAAGAAGAAAGAGGTTGGAATGGTTGTTGCAGAGGCCTCTACACCAAAAACAGAGTCTGCAAATCTTGTGCAGGAAGAAGAATGGGCGTTTACTACTGTCTGCAATTTTGACCCATCTTCTCATGATCAGTGCATGTCTCCAATAGACTCAGATGTTTGGTACTTTGACAGTGGGGCGACCAAACATATTACCTCACAGCGTAGTTTCTTCTCTTCACTCGAGCCTGCCCCTACAGGGAATATTGTTACATGTGCCAACAACTCCTCTTATCCTGTTATGGGAGTTGGTAAGATCATTTTGACTACTGCTGATGGTAGTTCTTTCACTTTGTCAGATGCTTTATTTGTGCTAGGGATAAAAAAGAATCTGTTATCAGTTTTTGCATTAGCCAAGATTGGCTTGGTTGTGAAATTTGTTGATGACAGGTGTACAGTTCATGATCTCTCAAATGGCGATGTGATTATTGCTTTTGGCATTTTATGTCGTGGGTTGTATAAGCTCATAGACTATGAAAGATCTATGAATGAATCGGCATGTGTAGCTCAAGATTCTCATGCTATGTCAGATGCAAAGCTTTGGCATGCACGCTTTGGTCATCTGAATTTTGCTAGTTTGCTATGCCTGCAGAAATCTGAAATGGTGTCCTCTTTGCCCAAACTTGAGGCACCTGGAAAACATGTTTGTGAAGGCTGTATTTTGGGCAAAATGCAGCATTCTTCCTTTCCAAAAGATGGTTCAGTTCGGGCTACGCAGAAATTGCAGCTTGTACATAGTGATGTCTGTGGTCCTATGCAGACACCCTCTTTTGGAAATTACCTTTACTTCGTGACTTTCATTGATGATTTTTCCAGGCATGCATGGGTATATCCACTCAAAGCAAAGTCTGAAGTGTTCATGTGCTTCAAACAATTTTTGGTTTTGGCTGAAAATTTGTCAGCATGTAAAATGGGCACCCTCCGTTCTGATCGAGGGGGGGAATATATGTCTTCAGATTTTAATGCATTTCTGGCTGAACATGGGATAAAACACCAGTGTACAGTGCCGTATACACCTCAACAGAATGGAGTTGATGAACGGAAGAACAGGTCTCTCATGGAGATGGCGAGGTGTATCGTCAAGAGTCAGGCTTTACCTCATAGTTTATGGCTTGAGGTTGTCATGTGTGCAGCATATGTACTGAACAGGTGTCCCACTAAAGCACTGCAGTCTATCACTCCATATGAGGCTTGGCATGACCGCAAGCCATCTGTTGCTCATCTGCATGTTTTTGGTTGTTTGGCATATGCGTTAGTGCCTGAACAACATTGTAGAAAATTGGATGATAAAGCAGTTAAATGTATTTTTGTTGGATACAGTTCTAAAAGTAAAGGCTATCGCCTGTATCATCCACAGACTAAACGCATTTTGGTTAGCCGTGATGTTGTATTTGTGGAAGATGCTATTCAGCCATTGCTTTCATGTACTAAGGAGACATTTGTTAGCTCCAAAGACATGTATAATACTTTGATGCCTCTTTTTACAGGTGGACAGTCTAGTGCTGGTCCTAATGAGGCAACTTCTCAGCCTTTGCAGGTTTCATATGATGATGCAGATCATTCCATTTCTGATGCAGATTTACATGATGCACTTGCTTATGAGAGAGCTGATATTGAGCAGGCAAAAACTATGCCAAAATGGTTGGTGTAGACTTTGTGTGACAGCAAATTAGATGCACCTTTGTCATATCGTACTTGTTCAGGCTCTCATAGTGCCTCCTTTGCATCAGATTGCTATGCTATGGCTGCATCTAGTCTCTGTGATGAGAATGAGCTTGTTTCATTTGATGAAGCACAGAATTCAAAAAATTGGATGGCTGCTATGCAATCTGAATATGATGCTATAATGAAGAATGGTACACGGTCTTTATGTGACTTGCCTCCTGGCAAGAAGGCCATTGGCACTAAGTAGGTATACAAGCTGAAGCGTAAACCTTACAGTTGACAGGTATAAGGCTAGGCTTGTTGCAAAGGGTTATGCGCAGGAAAGAGGCATTGATTTTGATGAGACCTTTGCACCTACATGCCGTATGACTACTGTTCGGAGCATTTGTGCACTTGCAGCCCATCATGGTTGGAATGTACATCAGTTGGACATTAAAACAACATTTCTGAATGGTGACTTGCATGAAGAAGTGTATGTTTTTCAGCCTCGTGGCTTTGTGCAGAAAGGGCATGAAAACCAGGTGTGCAGGTTAAAGAAGGTGTTATATGGTTTAAAGCAAGCACCACGTGCTTGGTATGAGAAGATACATGCCTATCTGATTGCACATGGTTTTGAGAACAGTCCAACTGAAAGCACCTTATATGTTAAGCGTGCTAATGATGTGCTTCTGATCATTGTTGTCTATGTAGACGACATGATGCTCACTGGTCCTATTGAGAAGCATATTGCTGATTTTAAGGCTGATTTGCATGCCTCATTTGAGATGTCTGATTTGGGGCATTTGCATCACTATTTGGGCATTCAGTTTATGCAAGTTGATGGTGGAATGGCTTTGTGTCAAACGAAATATATTGACACATTATTGCAGCATTTTGGCCTTGAAGACTATAAGCCTATTGCCACTCCTATGGATACAGGTTTACGATTGAGTCTTCATGATGCTGGAGATGCATTTGATGTTGTTCTCTATCAGCAGGCTGTTGGATGCTTGATTTACTTATGCATTACTCGGCCAGATATTCAATTTGTTGTCTCATAGATGAGCAGGTTTATGCATTGCCCAGGAGTCACGCATTGGAAGGCGGTTAAGCGCATCTTTCGCTACTTGAGTGGTACTCGGCTACTTGGGTTGTTTTATCCCAATGGGGGATCACTACCGCCAGATTTGCATGCTTTTTCTGACTCAGATTGGGCTGGTTGCTATGACACTCGTGTGTCCACCAGTGGCTTTTGCTTCATGCTTGGTAGCTCATGTATATCTTGGTTGAGCAAGAAGCTGCCTACTGTGGCCACTTCCAGTTGTGAGGCTGAGTATAGGGCAGCTTTCACAGCGACTGTTGAGTGTGTGTGGCTCAGACGCCTTATGGTTGATTTGGGTGTTGGCCACTCTTCTGCCACCACCATCTTCACTGACAGTCAGAGCGCATTGGCAGTTGCGAGGAACCCTGTGTTCCATGCTCGCACTAAGCACATTGAGGTGCATTATCACTATGTCGGGGAGAGGTTCTCTACTGGAGAGATCAACTTGGCATATGTGCCCACGCAGGAGAACATTGCAGACTTTTTCACAAAGGCTCTACCTAGGGAGAAGTTTGAAGCTTTCCGCAAAGCTTTGGGCTTACTTCCTTTTGTGGAGTGATTTCCACATAGTTTGGCACTTCCTTATACATGAGTGTCAGCTCCTTGTTCACCGCATCACTCCCAGGGGGGATTTGTTGATATATTTAGGTAGTGATGTGTGTGAACACTCTAGGACCGCTGGGGCACTTTTTTCCCTCTTTAGGAGGTTTTTTTCCCCAGCTTGTATATATGCATATTGCCCTAATGGGCTACTTATCTTTGTACATTCTCTAGTAATACATTCAGTCTTGTGTGTTGTGCTCCAAGCTTCTTCTTCTTCCTTATGTTGTTCGCGTGCTTCCGCAGACATCTAACTCCAACAACAACATATTTTTTTCTCGTGATATCTTTTAGGTTTTCCCTTATTTCAAGCTTTGTAACTGTTCATACATTTAGTGGTAGATTAATTATTTAGCCTGACTGATGTTTTTCTCTCACCTTGCCTGCTATACTTTTTATGTCTGCTCATCTTTATACTACTCAACGTGATTAACCCATTCTTTGCTTCCAAGTACATGACCCTCTTCTGTGATTCTGAGATGTCAATACATTTTGCTTCATCAATTTTTTTAATTAAAATGTTAGCCATTGGTATAAATTTTAAATAGAAGGGGTGTTATGAAACTTTTTGCAATGTATACTAGAACTTTCTTGATTCAATTTTCTTATATACATGTTCATTGATCTAGAGTTACATGAAAACTTAGTGATTATTTTCAACAATTTGGATATTTGACCCCCTTGAAATCATTGTTAGACAAAATCTGGTATATTACGCTAGCTTTGTGTGACCCTTTGTGTCTTTGTGGAAGAAACAACTAATGTTGCGTCTGGGGCTATGTCATTATGTTTCCGTGGGTGCTTCTCTTGAAAGGGGTAGTGTGTGTGTATATATAATTATGTATGTACCTACGCGTGTGTGTGTGTATATATATATATATATATATATATATATATATATATATATATATATATATATATATATATATATATATATATATATATATATATTTGTGTGTGTAGGTACGTACATACATACATTTTGGATATATATATATATATATATATATATATATATATATATATATATATATATATATATATATATATAAAAGAAGCAATGTCCATAGGTCTAGCATATGATGCATATCCTTTATAAGAGAAACGGCAGGCATCGTGGCTATGTCAAACTCTCTCAACCTTGTGATGGGAGTTTGATTTCCATCGACAGCCAAATCGTGCAACGATCAAGCAAGTTTTGGCGGACTATTTGCCTAAAAGTCTAAATTGGTAGTGACCACACACATATGACCATGTACTAGAAATACATGGGTTTCAAGGGAGTTTGAGAAATTTCTTCTACCATTACACACATTTCATTTAGATTTTTGAGGAAAAAAATGCTTTTAAGGGGAAGGAAATGTCACATTATATAGCCTAAGGGTGTGAATCATCCCTAAGCCCTAGATGAGTAGGATGTCATGTGGCATCCATCTAGACACTTGCCTTTAGTATGAGGTAGAAGAATTGAGAGAGAGCCTATTTTTTGGGACCCTAGGGCATGGCTCGGAGGAGGAGATGCATCATATCTCGATGTGTATCTTGATAGTACAAGCGGGTTGGGAGCCATGTATGGGCAACAAAAAAAGGTTTTCTAACATTGGTATCAAAGGATTAGGAACTAAACCTCAACTATGTCTTTTGGGGGTAAGTGGTTAGCCCATCATACTCGTATCTCGAAGGTTGTGGGTTCAATTCCCAACATTGCTATCAAAGCCTAGTTGAGGAACTTGGGAAACAAAGAGATAAGGAGTCTCAATCAGGGGCAGTTGGGAAGCACTTGACCATGGATGACTCTAGATCTAGCTACAAACTATCAAGATATTTTGGTAGTGATGTGTGTGAACACACTAGGAATGAAGGGGCACTTTTTTTCCTCCTTAGGCGGTTTTTTCCCCTAGCTTGTACATATGCCTATAATCCTAATCGATTACTTATCGTTGTACATTCTCTTGGTAATACATTCAGTATTGTGTGTTGTGCTCCAAGATTCTTCTTCTTTCTTGTGTTGTTCACTTCTTTTGCAGACCTCAAACTCCAACAATTGGTATCAAAGTAGGCCGTTGCTTCATCTAGGGTGTTATTGACACCCCTCTGATAATAGTCTCAGAATCGCACCAAAATTCTATGTGTGTGTATGTGTGTGTGTGTGTGTGTATGTATGTATGTATGTATGTATGTATGTATGTGTGTATGTGTGTGTATAACTTCATATAAAATTGGATTCTAGGGTTTTTTATGTCTACAAAGATAGGTAGGTTTTAGGAATTAGATTACTATAAATGTATATAAATACATAAAAAATTAGGGTTTAGGGTTTTTATATGTCTACAAAGGTAGATAGGTATAGATCTAAGTTTTTAGGAATCATATATATATATATATATATATATATATATATATATATATATATATATATATATATATATATATATATATATATATATATATATATATATATATATACACGCACACATAGAGAGAGAGAAAAAAAAATTTATGGTTTCATAATTTAGATTAGTATATTTACGTAAATTATTAGAATATTAGGTTTATATATATATATATATATATGATTCGTAATCTCTTGGACAAGCTATTTGCAAGGCTTCATCCTTAAAATCTCTCAAGTATTAGTAAATTATCATAATGAACGTAGAAGATTCTTAAATCATAAGATGAGGGATTTGCGTTCTTAAAAGGCAATTGTACATTTTTTAATTCATGGTGAAGCATGGTTCTTGTACCTTAAACATACTTCAAAAAGATGCTTTAATTACACAAGATTAACCAATAGAAATAGCATCTCTCCAAACTTGATCTCAAGGAAGAACATAAAGACATAGATATCACATGAGAATTCAGTGACATAGAACACTGCAGATGATATTTTCTTCTTCATAAATCCATTTTTAAGGTTAAAGATTGAGAAATGAGCACAACTCAAGCAATATAGTTTGAGGTACTTGTCCAAAATTTTAGGATTCCTTTCAGGGATCTTTAAGAGCTACAATGAATTCCAAGGTAAATCTTTCCTCAAGTAGTGATTCAAATTAATATCCTATATTGAGTGAAAGTCACGTTTCCCTTCTTAAATCAAGTTGGTATCATAAAGATGCCAAATTATATGTAAAGACCTTACACATATTAGAAAAAAATGGGTAAGAAGGTAAAAAGCAAGCTTCTTCCAGGATATTTATGTTTAGCAAAGTAGAAAATATGATAGGAAAATTTTGCTTCTACCTTTCATATGGGAAATTTTGATATGTATATAGAAGGCACATACATATAGATTTATGAAAATGGCATGAAAATTACAAATCCTAGCCTGTCATTTGACAAAAAGTTTTAAAAAAAACTTCTTTTTGACATGCAAAATGGCCCTTGACAAGCAAAAGTTTTTCATCTTATTCACTATGTCTCAGCATCTGTGTGAAGAACATAAATGAATATGAATCACAAAATAAAACCTTGTGAGATCGACATCAAACCCATTCCACTTACAAAGCATATTGACATGCTCACTAAATGGGTCAAGGGAAGATAAAAAAAGAGAAAACTCCAATCTTGATTAATCAAACCTCCACATGACAACTTATACACGTTATGTCTCCCTCTTTCCCTTCTAGAGAAGTCAATGTGTGCTTCCTTTTGTGAGCCTTGAACAAAATCAAGAGGTTTTGGAGCTTTTAGCCTTCATTTGCTTGAGAACCCCAACTCAATTTGAGGGTTTCTACGCCTTGTTCAAGCCTTGTTCAATTTGAGAATCCATCCTAAGCTTCCTTCTTGCTAAGACAAAAACCTTCTCTCCTTCACGCTTCTTCAAAGGAAATATAAAGCAACTCTAGGGTGATTTGTGTGGATAAAAAAGCAAATGGTGGAGTTTGGAATAGAAGAAAGATGGCTCTTCTCAAGACAAAGGAAGGATGTTGCTTTGTAGAGCTAACTCTTTTCAAGTTTATGACTGGTTTACATACTACACATACTTTTAATAGAAATTTGAAGTTTTCAACGAATTAAGCTTAATTCTAGTTGAAACATGATCAAATTAGATTATCATTTCAATCATTCCCTTGCATATAACAAGATTTTGTTTTCAAAGGAATGGTTGCACATAAAAATGAACCCTTGTTGCACAAATCATTTTTCCTTTCTTTAGATTAAGTTTTCAATGCGCCAAAGATATACGTTCTTACATGGTTATGCATCAAAAGAAAGGAAAGAAATGCATCCGTAGCATGTATATCAAATGCAAAGGAATGTTTGCATAATTTTTCATGAATGAAAGTCATAAGCATATGAGTTTAGGTTTATCAATACATGTAGCATGCATACATCCAAGAGGGATGATAGAATGCACATGCATGAAAAGTTGCATCATATTGAAGTTGGTGCATATAGAATTGAAGTTGAAATTAGGTTATGAGACCTTACAAGTGTCATGAGGAAGGAGATAAGGAAGATAGCTCACACACGCTCTTACAATCAAAGAGGATCACACACATAGATTGAGGCAAGAATGAATGATATTCTTCTTCTTTTATTACATAAAAGGAATGTACAAGAATGACCTAAAACAACAATACAACAAGTGCAATATATAAAGAATAGTACATAAGGAAAATCCT
This sequence comes from Ceratopteris richardii, assembly GCA_020310875.1. Taxonomy (NCBI): domain Eukaryota; kingdom Viridiplantae; phylum Streptophyta; class Polypodiopsida; order Polypodiales; family Pteridaceae; genus Ceratopteris; species Ceratopteris richardii. Next base: position 75,940,303 of record CM035408.1, on the reverse strand, counting down.
AATGTCCATGAGTGAGTGGGTTGGCAAGAAACAAATGTGCTATCACTCTCAATAGATAAATCTAGTAACGCTCAATGAAGTATCCTTGACATATACCGGCATGACCACTATACATATCAGAGAAATCAAAAAGTGAAATGTGTCATCTTGGATCATCACATGTTGAGCTTGATATCTCAACACTCCCCCTCAAGCTCAACATCTTTCCTCTAATTCAAGCATCTTCTGAAACTTCTTCAACTTCTTTGCTCCAAGTGCTTTAGTAAAAATATCAGCAACCTGCTCATCTGTCCTCACATAAACAAGATCAATATCACCTGCTAATACCTTCTGTCTGATGAAGTGATAATGTACCTCGATATGCTTTGTTCTAGCATTAAAAACAGGGTTTTGTACTAATTGTATGCTACTAAGATTATCACAATAGATGGTGATAGACTTTTGCACTTTCACATCTAAATTGGCAAGTACATCTCTAACCACCATGCTTCACATGCTGCCATATAGCACCTCTATACTCAGCCTGTGTACTTGACAAAGCAATAGTGGGTTGCTTCTTAGTGCTCCATGTAATAGCTACGCTCCCCAGTGAGAATAGAAAGCCACTAGTAGATCTTCTATCTAGAATGCTACCAACCCAATCTACATTGGTGTATCCATGAACCTGTAAATCTACACCAACTTCATAAAACAATGCATAATCCAAAGTAGCACTCACATAACATAGAGTGCACCTCAGAGCATCTGGATGCGGCTTCTTGGGAACCTGAATAAATTGACTTTCAAGTCCAATAGTGTAGTTTAGATCAAGCCTTGTAATTGTGAGATATATCAAACTTCCCACAATTTTCCTATACAGAGTAGCATTTTCCAATGCTTCACCTGGTGTAGTATCCAACTTCAAATTCTGATTTAATGGCATAGAAATTGGCTTACAATCATCCATACCATACTTTTGCAGCATACTCAAAGCATATTGCCTTTGTGACATCCATATACCTGTTTTTGTATGTATAAACTCAATGCTCAAGAAGTAACATAGTACAACAAGATCTTTCATGTCAAATTCCTGCATAAGGAGTTGCTTTACCTCTTTAATGCTTGATTCATTGTCACCTCCTACAATCAAGTCATTGACATAAATAGCCACAATCATGATGCCATCATCACCCTTCCTTGCATATAATGAATTATCTTCATCACATTTAGGAAACCCAATGGTGGTCAAATAATCTACAATCCTTGAATACCAAGCACAAGGGGCTTGTTTAAGTCCATACAATGCCTTTTTCAACCTGCAAACATATTCTGGATGCTTTGAATCTTCATATCCTTGTGGTTGTTCCATATATACTTCTTCCTATAACTCACCATGTAGGAAAGCATTCTTCTCATCCATCTAATGCAAATTCCATCCCTTTGCTATAGCTACTGGCACAAGTGTTCTGATAGTAGAAATTTTAGCTACAGGGCTAAAGGTTTCCTCATAATCAATGCCATATGTCTCTGCATATCCTTTTACTACCAGCCATGCTTTGTACCTTTTTTATGCTACCATCAGCATGGTGCTTTACCTTGTAAACCCACTTGTAGCCTATGGGTTTCTTTCCTTGCAGAAAAGGAACCAACTTCCATATATCGTTTCCATAAAGTGTTGCCATATCCTCATCCATAGCTTTTTTCCAATCTGCATTTCCAATTGCATCTTCAAAACAAGAAGGTTTGGCATCTTGTATTACCTTTGTCATGTAGGCACAATGACAATCCATGTAACTTTCATATGTCAATCATTGCACTGAATTTCGCATCCTCCCAGATCTTCTTGGTCCTAGGTCACTTCTCATTTTATCATGTGCATGTGCCTTTCTTACTTCTAGAGTCTTCAAAGAGGGCAATCCAAGTTCCTCATCAAGATGCTTTTTTGAATCGCTTGAATCTCCATCAATTTCTTCAACACCTATAGATGTTTTGCTACTAGTAGAAAGCTTTTCTTTACCTTTCTTGGATGTATTTGATGAATTCACTAGATGGAAATTTCCACACAATCTTCCACTCCATGGATTTGATTTGGAAGTATTGCTTTGTGATGCATATAGTCCACTCAAAACTTGAGATTCTTGCACTTTATTTTTCAGCATTTTCTTTGTCTTTTGGTTCAAGATTAATTCCATCTTTGGCATCTACATAGAAGCTTGACATTTCATCCAATACCACATTTTTTGCTTACCTTCACCTATCATGTGAGTGGGTTATAAAATTTATATCCCTTTTGCTCAAGGGAGTACCCAGTTGAAGATACATTTTTCTACTTTTGGATCAATCTTTGTCCTCAACTCATCTGGAATATGTACATATGTAATACAGCCAAAAAACTTTCCTATGTGATGAGTTTGGCTTTTTACCTGTGAACTTCTCTTCAGGTGTAACTTGATGTATAGGAGCTCTCAAAGTTCTGCTGATAATGTACAGAGTAGTGTGCATAGCTTCTGCCCAATAGCAATGATGCATATTCCTCTCTCTCAACCATCAAGGCTCTTCCTATTTCTGTAATATGTCTATTTTTGGATTCAGCAATGCCATCCTATTGTGGTGTGTAGCTGCTTGAAAACTGACGTTGAATTCCATGACTTTCAAGAAAGTTGGTAAAGTCATTTGACATGTATTCACCTCCTCCATCAGACCTTAATGTCTGAATATACTTTCCTATCTTCTTTTCTACCTCCCTCTGCCTCGAAATCGTCCTCTACCTAAGTTGTGCCTTAAACATACTTCAAAAGATGCATCCAAAATTGGTTGCAAGACGATTCTAATTATACAAGAAACAAACATGGATTAACCAAATAGTTTCTCTTCCAAACTTGATCTCAAGGAATGACATAAAAAAATAAATATCAAATGTGATTTTAGTGACATAGAACATTGCAGATGATATTTGTTTTCCTTAAGTCTTCATTTTTAAGGTTAAATAGCAAGAATGAGCACATAGCAATGTTTAAGGTACTTATCCAAAATTTTAGGATTCCTTTCAGGCGTCACTCAAGAAGTGCAATGAATTCCAAGGTGAATCCTTTGATCTAGTAGTGATTCAAATCTCGAATATTGCATCAAAGTAACTTTTCCTTTCTTGATGCAAGTTGGTATCATAAACATACCAAACTATATGTAAAGAAATTACACATATTATAAATTGATATGCGACAAAGTAAAAAGAAAACATATTCCAATATATTTATGTTTAACAACATTAGTAAAGTTTCTATGATAGGATTTTTTTTTTTGAGAGTACAATGAATTGGAAAGACGCACACACCCGACCTCTAAGGTAGAGGCACCCATCTTGGGGAACTTCATGGTCACCCATCTTTGGGAACTCATGGATATGTGCAGCCAGGTTTTGAACTCAGGACTTCTTCCTTGAGATTCAAAGCATCAACCACTAGGCTATGCGGGCCTGGACATGATAGGAAAAAATTTGCTTCTACCTTTCATATGAGAAATTATGATATTTCTTTAGAAGACACATACATACAATATAAATATAGATCTATAAAATAGGACATGCAAATTACCAATCCTAGCCTGACAGGAAGTTTCAAAAAACATCCATTTTTTACAAGCAAAATTGCCATTGATAGGCAAAAAGCGCTTATTAGCTATATCCAAGTCTTCTAAAAACACAACATGGGTATCAATATGAGATGGTGAAGTTACATGACATAGAAACTCTAAAGAATGTCGTGATAAAGTCAACAAGTTCATATGTGATTTTTTGGAAATAAATTGAGGTAATTATCACGTAAATGACAAGACTAGATAATGTTGTGATTCCTTGTGAAAATATTTTATAAATTCAGTATGGAATACTATACAATGACTTCCCAGGTTTACTTTAAGTATGTAAAGTACTTACAATGAAACAATTGAAGAGAATCAAGAAACAATCATGGAAATTGCCTTAGGAATTTAAGGTAGAATATAGTTATGGAAGATAGGATCCCTAAGAATGGTTGCAAACCACAAAATCAGCCAAAGCATGTCCAACTTTACACTTGCCTAAAGGAAAGTGTTGGTAGTGCACAAGGTACACAAGGCCAAGGTCCAACTAGAGGAGGTGGCATGCATAGAAGACGATAAAGCATTTGAAGTGAAGTGAGTGCAAGGATATGTGATGTTGAACCATATTTTTTTCAAACTTTTATATATCAAATCTCAATGATTCTATCAATTCCTCAAAAGTGATTTTCATCCCTAACCCATGTATTATAGACAACCAATTTTGTAATCAAATGCTTTAGAAGCTTTTCTAGAATCGACCCACCAATTTTCATAATTTTTGGAGCCCATTAGATACCTCAAAATAGACTTAGAGCCTATATTTTAACTATGTCATACATTAGGTTTGAAACTCGTCAAAGCTAGTAGAAAACTTTAAATAAAGCTAGAGATCTCATTTTTTTAGGGTAGAATTTTGTAGGTTGGACTTTGAAGGAGAGAAAGCTTGTATTTTGTAAGAGCATTTATAGTAGAGAATCCATTCCCTTTCATTGCTCTCCATCTCATCTCTACCTTGTGTGTGTGTGTGTGTGCATTCTTAGTGCTTCTCACCATCACCTATGGGCACATCACTCATTCAAGATGGTCATATCATCCTCATGTTTCTACGGATTGACAATGGAGGTTAAGCTTCTTGAGGTTGTGCTCATCCTAGTCTAGAGCAACACCAAATTTGGCATCATTTCTAGGGAGCGTCCTTGAGGACAAACATGTGATGGTAAGAGTGTTGAAGGATTGTTGTTGCGGCATAGATGCATCAAGAAAACCCTAAGTTTTTGGATATGTTGTGACAAGCCAAACACATGATAGGCAATATGCATCATTTATAATGACAAGCCCCATCTCTTGCAATAGACTATATCTATCGTGATAGTCCAACCATCTATCGTGATAGACCGACCTTGATGGACACTATCATGACAGACCATCCGTCTATTGGGATAGACCACTCTATCGCAACATATTCATATGTGAATGCCTACATCCCCCACAAGGAGGTCAACCACACTATCTTACCATTCAAGGATATTGTTCAGAGTGTGGAAAAGAGCACATCATATGTGAGTGCCCCAAGAATCCTATTGATGCCTTGAAGATTAACCCAATCAATGTGATAGGCATAGTGCAAAGCTCAAGTGGAACTCCACCCACTTTAGTTCCCATCCAAGTAGTCATTAGAGCATAGGCTTTACAACAGGCCAACAAGGAAAACCAGAGAGAGAACCAAAATCTAGTGAAGTAGGTGAGTCTAGTCTAGTACACAAAAAATCAAATATTAAAAAGACTCCAGACAGAGAATAAATATAAAATAAGCTAGCATAATTAGAAGGTAGCATAAAAGAGACCAAGGTGAAGATTGTAGAATTGACCTCCTAGGTCCCATTAGAGAATCAACCTATTCCAAAGTCAAGTTCTATATTAGTAGATCCTATCCCATGGTGCTTGAGGATTATCAAGCATGAATGAGAGAAGGACCAAATGAAACAAAACTAGACGAGAGCTACCTAGAACAAACCTAGAGTTAGAAAGGACTAAATTGTACATCAAGACTAGTGTACAAACTTGAAAACTTGGCACCTCAAAAGGCTCAATGAGTTGAAAGCAAAAGAGAAGGATTCTTTCCATTAGAGTCTTATGTTCCTAACTCAATAGAGGGCAGAATCCCTCCTTTAGTTAACAAATACTCACAATAATGCTTGAGAGAGATTCAAGAAGAGAAGTGGGATATAGAACACATGAATTCCCCACCCATTCAAGAGATAGATGATCTTCATGGTCAGTTTCCTAAGGACATTCCCTCAATATACAAAGAACAAGAAGACATTCATTCAAGTGAATGGCTAGATTTTGAATCCAATGCCTTACAAGAATTTCCACATTTCACAAGCCCATGGGAGTCGAAGTCTATTCAAATGAGAGCACCCAAAATAATGATCAGAAATGAAGAATCTATTATACTTAGGAACACAAAGGTATTAAAGGACACTGTTTCAACTCACTTTAGGAGAGTTGTTAAAGGTTAAGCCAAAGTTGTGGAAACACATAGCAAAGCAAATGCCAGAAATCATAAGTTCTTACTCACAAGTAGAATCCAAAAGAAAATTCTCAAAGATACCCATAAAAAATATAGGAGATATGAGCGAAAGATAAGAAGGAAACACCTATCTTTCCTATCACTTGTCAAAGATACACAATGAAAGCAATCCTAGATTTTGGAGTAGGAGTTGGTATTTCCATCACTTCCTTATGGAGAGATTGGGGTAAACCAGCTTTAAAACCCATGTAGATGTTGCAAAAGAAAAAGGACACATAGAAAAGTTGCTAGACTTATTAGAAGTAATCACTCTCACTACTTGTGGTGTAGAATTCAAACATACTTTTGCTATATGCGAGTTTGGAAAGAATCATGTCTACAAAATGATCTTGGGAAGACCCGTTATGAGACAATTGCAAATAGTACAAGATTGGGGAACCAATTCTTTGTACTTACATAATTTAGGGATAACTACCAAGGTTAAACTCAAGGACTACACTCATAGAAATGTACCACCTCTACGGCAAAATCCCATCCACAAGACACAAGAGGATACAAAGTCATTGCACCCACAAGTTGTTGATAGCTTGTAACATCTTCAAGTAGTTCACCTTCATGTGAACTTAGCTTATGGTTGATCTCCATAGGAATACCTGCAAATTTAGTGTTCTCCATCTTAAACTTTACCAACATATCATGTATGTACTTCCTTTGTGTGATGAATATACCTGACTCTGTATACATAAGTTCTCATCAGAGTTCTTTTTAATTTTGTATATCCACCTTGAACCAATTACCTTCATATCTCGCTTCTTGGGAACTAGATCCCAAGTGTAGTTTTCCTGCAATGCTTCCACTTCTTCCTCCATGGCTTCTCTCCACTCTTTCTTCTTCTTAGCCTCTTCAAATGAAGAAGGCTCCTCTGCCTTTGAGTCTTTAGTGATGTACAAAGAGTGCTTTGTGACTAAGGATGTATCATATCCATACCTTATGGGCTTCTTACTTTCTCTTTGTGATCCCATTAAAGCGCTATTGGAAGACTTGGGTAGATCCTCTAATTGCTTGTATTTGAAATTGCCTCTTGACTTCCAAGCTTTGAAATCAGTATGCTCCTCATGTTCTGAGTTGATGTCCTCTGCTTGGTGTTGATCTTCTTGAGTTAAGGTTGGAAAATCATTTTTCAAATCATATGGTAATTTGACTTTCCTGCAATCATCTTCAAACCAAGAATTATTTTCATCAAATACTACATCCCTACTAACTATGAATGTCTTGTCAGTTGGATTGTATAGTCTATATCCTTTTTTATTCTGATCATACCCAATAAATATACATTTCTCAGCCTTAGGGTCAAGCTTCCCTCTGATTTGTGATGGAATGTGTGCATAGGCAATGCACTCAAGTATTTTGCAATGATCCAATGAGGGTCTCCTACCATTCCATGCTTCATATGGTGTCATACCATCCAACGATTTGGATGGAAGCTTGTTGACCTAATAGGTAGCTAAGGAAACAGCCTCTGCCCATAAATAATTAGGTAATTTTTTTCTCATTTAACATAGACCTAGCTACCTCAACAATTAACATGTTCCTTCTCTCTGCCACTCCATTCAATTTAGGAGTATATCTATTTGTTACTTCCCTCTTTATGCCTCTTTCCTATAGAAATAGATCAAATTAATGGGAAAAGTACTCACCACCTCCATCAGACCTGATTCTCTTCAAGCCCCTTCCTATTTGGTTTTCAACTAGTGCCAAATACTTCTTAAAACATGTGAATACCTCATCCTTATGCTTCATGAAATAGAGAACTATCCACCTACTATAATCATCAATGAAAGAGACATAGTACCTTGAACCTGAGATGGATGGAACTTTGCTAGGAACCCACACATCAGTGTGTACAAGCTCCAAATAATATTCATGGATGTATCCTTTCCTATTGAATGGTTGCCTATGAGATTTGCCAAATTGACAAGCTCCACATTTGTAAATCATGTGTTGCTTGGTCACATTGGGAATGCCAAGCACACTTTGATCCTTGCAAATTTGCTTGAGAGTCCTTTCTCCTATGCACCCTAGCCTTTTATGCCATATTTCCAACTCAGACAAGGTTTGATCTCTATAGCTGAATAGTGTTATGTTCCTTGTGTCTTCAATTTCAAAAGTAAACAATCTACCTGACTTCTCACCTTTGGCAATTGTTGGGAATCAAACTCACAACCTCCTGGTTAGGAGTGTGATGGGATAACCACTTGCCCCAAAAGCCATGGTTGAGGATTACTTTCTAATCCTCTCTCTTAAGGCGTGGTTCAACCATCTCCTACTAGGATTCCTCAATTCTCACTTGTGGACCTTCTGACTTTCTTGGACCCACTTTCCATGCATGAGTGCTTCCACCAACCTCAAACTCCAGCACATGGACCAAATCCACATTCTTCTAGCGAGGGTTGACACATGAACACTGAAATATCATAACCCTCCTCATCACAATGAGGTGTCCACTGTTCTTCATTGATAGCAATGTCCATTGTGGCTAAGATTTCTACCCAACCATGAGGCTCAAATTCCTCATTTGGAAAGATCATCAATGTGTAGGTTAGGTCTCTAATTGGTCTATCTCCTGCCGAGGTTCCTTCTTCTCTTCCTTTTAACCGCCTTTCCTCTCCCTCTGCAACTTTGCACATCCACAAATGAGTATCCTCATGCATCCAAGATGGATCAGATGAATGTTCAGAATGCATAGAGATTGAATCTTCTGGTGCCTTGTGGATAGGATTCCATTATAGGGGTGGTACATCTCTAAAGGTATAATCTTTTAGGTTGACCTTGGTTGTGACCCCTAAGTGCTGCAAGTACAAAACGTTGGTTCCCCAATCCTGTACTATTTGCAGTTGTCATAGGAAGGGTCTTCCTAGGATCATCTCATAGATGTTATTTTTCCCAAAGTCACATATAGTAAAGGTGTGTTCAAACTCGACTTCACAAGTGGTTAGAGTTATCCCTTCTAGCAATCCTAGAGGTCTTTCAATATGGCCATTAGCCATTTCAAGCTTCATTCTAGTTGGTCTTAATGCAAGTTTGCCCCATTACTTCCATAAGGAGGTGGTCGCAATTGCAACACCAACACCTGAATCTATGATCACTTTGGTTGTGTAACCTTGGTAGGTGATTGGAAGATAAGTATTACCTTCTTCACCTTCACTCATATCTCCTATTTTGTCTAGAGGTGTCTCTGATACCTTCTACTTAGAGCCTGCTTTTGATTTAGTGGAATCAAGTTCTGGAACATGAATCGCCACATGGTTCCATAGCTCAACTTTTACTTTGAGCAGCTCTTCTAAAGTGAGGTGACATTGAATCTTAGTGTTCTTCATAATGTCAGTGTTTCGTGGGACCGCTAAGTCTTCATTTCTTACCAAGATTGTGGGAGCTCTGATCTGAAGAGATTTAGGTTCCCATGGGCCTGTGAATTGTGGCAACTATTGTAAAGAATTAGATTCAAAATCTAATCTTTCATCTCCGTGTTGCTCAGCTTGGTCTCCATAAATAGAGGGAATGTCTCGGGGAAACTGATCATGAATGTCATCAATCTCAAAAATAGGAGGAGGATTACCCTTCTCCTTGGCCCATTTCTCTTCTTGTATTTCCTGCAAGAACTCTTGAGAGTACTGTTGAATTGAAAGAGGTGCTCCATCATCCATGGAATCAGGAACATAAGCTTTAGTTGGTGGTGAGATTTCCTTTTCAACAGCTGGTTGAGCCTGCGGAGGTAAAGAAACTTCTAGTTTGTTTACCAACTGCTCTAGTCTTTCTAGTAAGCCTTGAAAATGCAAACCCAGTTTGATAGAATTTGTCTAATTAAACAATTGATTGGTCTCAAGCGTAGCCTGAGCTAGTTCTACCATTTTAATGCATATTTTCATACGTTCAATCTCTAAATCTGCTCTAGGGTAAATCTTGTTTAGGTTTGCAATTGTTGGCCCTTCTTGAAGTCGAGCCTGGTAGGCCTTCAACATCATGTCCAAGCCTTTTGGGGTTGGATCAACAAGAACAGAACCTGGTGTTGGTCTATTTACAAATTATGGGTGGTGGGGTGGGATGAGATGGTGTGGATGGAGTTTCGACATGTGAAGGATTCTGCAAGGCTTTTCTATCTTTCTTTTTGCATCTCTAAGGCTTTCTTCTAGTTTGGACAGTTTTCTATTCCACTTATGATTGGCCTTTTCTCTAGTATCCTTCCATGTTCTTGTTTTTTTCTTACTAGGCTCTCCAGATTCACTTGACTCTGATTGTTCAGCTAGTTTAGCCTATTGTAAGGCTTGTGCCCTAGTGACTGCCTATATCGGAGCCACATTGCTGTTACTTGAACTTGAATCCACCAGTAAGCCTACCACATTAATTGGTGTATCCTTGGGTGCACTATAGGGGTTCCTTGGACAATCTCTAGGGAGATGTTCTTTGCCGCACTCAGGACAAAATCCTTGTATCGTGATGTTTTTTCGTTGTCCTAGAGTTGATGAGTGGGGGCATTCACGAATGAAATGGTCACCCTGACATCGAAAACATGGTCCTCTAGGGGGCTTGTGGTCTCACTTTTCTCAATTGGGGCCTAGGGTTAGGATTTGTGTACATGACATTAGAGTGTTCTAGCTCCCAATTTTGTTCCATAGGTTGTGGCTCATATGGATAGGAATAAGCCTCACTATACTTTGGTGACTCTGTGTAATAATCTTGTGGACTATCTTCATAGGAGTAGTCAAAATTATGAGCCTGTTGGTCATTTTCTGAGACTAATGGGGTCATTGGTACAAAATCTCTATTCGGGCTCTCCTCTGCATACTTAACTGGAATCACATTGGCCAGAGATGGTGGTTGGTTTCCTAGGACCGGTTGTGGCCTATATGGTGCCTCATATTGTTGTTGGTACTGAGGTTTATATTGCTATTGTGGCCTATAATACGGCTGTTGGTATTGGTTCTGGTACCTACCCTGTTGGTAAGGTTGCTGATAAGTTTGTCTAACAGACTCCTATTGTAGAGACAATCTTGAGCCACATGGTTCGTGTATTTTCTCTCAATAGTGCAATATGGAGCGTGCCTTTCTTTCACATTCAGGTTTTTTATTGGGCAAACATTAGCCATATGTTCCCCTCTGCAAGTATAACATCGGTTCAATGAGGTGACTCTTGGTGTTTGTTTATTTTGGACTCCTAGCTTCTTGGCAACTTGCTCAACTATCTCATCTATTTTCGTGGAGATTCTCAAAGTATGACTAGTAGAACTATCAAAATCCTTATAGAGTTTGGACAATCATAACTCCTCACTCGATTTATCTTCTATGTCAATGCACATATGCACACACTCTTCTATGGATCTAGGCTCTTTCAAGTACACATATGATCTTAACTTGGTGCTTAGTAGGCCATCTAAGAACAAGGCCACTTGTTTGGTCCATGTGGGTAACTCTAGAACAGGGCATCCTTCCAAGTATAGTCTGAACCATCTTCCTACAAGTCGAACTATTTCTTGGGGTGTGTGCTTGAAGATGTGGATCAAGGATGATGTGTTATGCCTGATGCCACTCTTGGAGAATTCTACAATGAATTCTTCTAGCAGTTGACATATGTTTCGATAGTTGTGATTGTTTAGAGGGTGAAACCAAATTAAGGCAGTGAGGGTCAAACCAAATGCCTCAAATTGGGTGAACAAGTCTTCAACCTGTTCAACTCTTAATGCTTGTTTAAACTCTACCACATGATCATAAGGATCTCTTGACCCATCAAAGTAGTTCTTCATTGCCTTAACCACTTGAGAGGGTCTAAGGGTTCTTGGGTACTCTCAGGGTCTAGGCAATGGAAAATCGTGTTCATCTCTTTGATGCCTACGTGCTTGATGTCTCTCTATTGCATGTCTTTCACCTTCAAATCTTGATCTGTCTCTAACCACATTGTGTGCAAAGCTTACCTCGGGTCTCTCTCTAGCTCTTTCCCTCCGGTTTTCATGAGCCTGGGATGATCCTACTCCTTGGAGGCCATGGGAGGTATTAGATCTTGGTGGAGGGAAAACCAATTTTCCTTGCCACATGTAGGCATGCCTATTATGCTTTGTTACCAAGAACATTTTTAGAGATGTGTTATCTAGGTAGAAAACTTTTCCTGGTGTCTGAGGGTCTTTGAATTCATAGATGGTGATTACTGGGTTAGGTTGATCTGGCTTGAATCTCCAAAAGGCTTCTTGTGTTTCTCTATTCAGATATAGTTCTATGTTTTTGTTGTCTTGACACTCTAGAGTGATTACTCTCATCAAGACAGATTTTCCTCTACGGGTCTTGGGTTCCCGTCCTAGGTCCCCTTGCTCTAAGTCTCCTATTTTGTTCTCAGGTATGATTTTTCCACACTAATCTATCCTATCGGGTAAGCTGGTGACCACATACATGGTTCCTTCCTTATCAATGTACGAACTCTCTTCAAACTTGACCACTGGGTGTTCAAGTTTGAAGGGTTGAATGGGATTTTTGAGTTGGACTACCAATCGCCTCAGGCCATCCTCATAGATGCAAGCACCTAATTGGTTGGTTCGAATATACTCTAGTTGTGTCTTATAGGGACCTTCTGGTGTTTGTGAATAGGTAGTTCCTGAGGTATGTGTGGGTCTCTCCATGCTAAAAGACATTTCTGAGTCTCTTGTTTCTGAACTTAGTCTCTAGGGATAACCACTTAGTTGTTGTGCCCAAGACCTAGTTGTATGGTTGACACTAGCCTCAGATGATCTAATGCTTTGCCTATCCTTGCCTAAGTGTCTACCAAATCTCAGGTTCATAAGCTTTGTCTTATAATTCACAATTTCCCTTTGTATTGCTCAAAATCCTTTGGAACCCCTTTAGTTTCCTAATGCCCCTAAGGGTCAACTTCAAAATACTATATCTATAATTCCTGGTATTAGTTTTATGTAACGAGTGGAAGTTTTGGTATTACTCAAAATCAGCTTTCCAAGGAACCCAAAATCATGACAAACAGATTCTGTATGAGAAAGTTATGATAGTTTAGGGTTCTGGGGGTTAAAATAGGGAAACATGATCTCTCTAGGAGTACTTCAGAACAGAGAATACATGATACTGGGTCTGACAATGCGATACCTCTATGCCAAGCACACAAGAGTTCAAATTTAATGGCCAAAAATACCCCAAATATTTTGAAAATTTTTGAAAAACCCTAATTTTAGTGTTCTGCCTGACAGTTGCAGTGGTTAGACACAATCGCGATGGTGTGTCACCATCCCGATGGTGTGTCACCATCCAGATGGTGTGTCACCATCCCGATGGTGTGAACACCAACGATGATCAGCCCATGATGGTCAGAGATCATGATGGTCAAGCCATGATGATGGTCAGACACAGTCGCGATAGTCAGTGACAATTGCAGGTCAGTCACAGTCGCGATGGTCAGACACAGTCACGATGGTCAGTCATAGTCGCGATGGTCAGACATAGTCACGATGGTTAGTGACAATCGCGATGGTTAGTGACAATTGTGATGGTCAGACATAGTCGTGATGGTCAGTGACAGTTGCGATGGTTAGACACAATCGCAATGATCAGTGACAGTCACGATGGTCAGTCATAGTCGCGATGGTGTGTCATGATTGCGATGGCATGAGCCAATCGCCACGACAGTCAGTGACCATCGTGATGGTCAGACACAGTCGCGATGATGAGTGACCATCGCGATGGTCAGCCAAATGTATGATTTCAAAAAAAAAGAGCTTAGATCTATGCAAGCGCTTACTTAGCTCCTCTTTCATGCAAAAATTTCACCCAAATACCTACTTTGGTTTGACAGTCACGATGGTCAACTTCTACAACAATTTCTGAAAGAAAAATGAAGTTTTTACTTGTTTTCCTTGAAGATTCGTGATGTCCAAAGGTTGACTTGCAATGTTAGTGCACCAAAAAATGCAAACAAGCATGTGTAAAATCTCTCTCACACAAGTGAAATGAGGGGAATGGAGTGGGGAAGGTGATATGACCAAAGAACTGAAAATTCAATGGAGATGGAGGTGGAGGTGGGAGATGGTGAGGATGGAGATGAAGTAAGAAAGAGAAAAATTAGGGAAAAGTAAAGAAATTACCTACAAATCCAACGTCGCAACTCTACGTCTTACTATCACACGCTCGTCCTCGAAGCTCTCTCCCCGGCAATAGCACCAAAATTTGGTGTAGCTCAAACATGAGTATCACCTTCTTTACTTGTTAATCCGCGAAGACGTGAGCACTAGTATGAAGGCCATGAGCGAGTGAAGGCACAAGTGCGTAAGTGAAAGCACACCAGCATGCACACACATACACACACGCCCACACGGTAAGAGCAACGAGAGGAAAAATAGAAATCTTTGATTACAAAAGAGTTCTCATACCAAAGCTCAAATCTACAACAATCTAACCCCTAAAATGAGCTCTCTAGCTCTTTTTATAGTTTTTTGACTAGTTTTGGCCCTGTCCAGAGCTAGTGTCTGACCTAGTTAAAAATTAGGTTCTAGGGCTTCTTTGAAGGCTCAAACGAAGTCTAAAATTATGAAAATTGGTAGGATGGTACTTCTAATACTCCTCAAGCTCGAGGACTCCTCGGCTTGAACAAAATGGAGTTACAAAAAGGTGAAATGGTATTTACAATGGTTTTAGTGATCAAAATCACTGTTCTTATAGGGATTTCTTCTGAAAATTTGAGATACACTTCTTGGAGCTCCTTCTTCTTGTGTGTCCACCTCTTTGATGTGCTCTTGTGCTTTGTCCTTGACCTTGAGCTTCAACAACATATGATCCAAGTTCCAAAACTTACTATTTTGGTTGAGACACCTACTCAGAGTTTTGCACAATTCTCTGAGTACAACAACAACTAATAAAATTCCTTTTAGGTAACTTCAATTAGCTTAACAAGCTTCCAATCATGAGTGGAATCATCTAAAATGATAAACTATATGCAAAGAAATATGTTTAGCAATTTAAGCATCCATCCCGACTTTTACAGGCCTTGACAGTCATAGAACAGTGAGCAATGTTTGATTAGTATCTAACAATCGAGTGAAGCATTATCAATGAAACTTTGTAGGATTAAAGTAGATTATGTTGAAGATGTCATGCTTTAAATCACACAAAATGATGCACTATACAGTGAGAACCATCTCAGACAAATTCACTGTTCTAATGGGGTGTGACAGAGATATTAGAGTAAGAAGTAATCATCATGTATGAATTAAATCATGTAAAAGTACAATGTCATTGGCAATAAGGCATTGCTCAATGAGTGAGGAATGAGTGAGCTATGAGATGAGCTCCTCTTCTCAATGAAAGTATATAGAAATGATCTATGAACCTCAAGATACACACAGGCTTTTCATATCCTCTTTTATTGCTTTTGTTGGAGCCAAGGATTTGAATTCAAATTTAAATCTCTATGAATAAAGTGCATCCTAAAGTATAGGATTGAATCTCTCTTGACTCAACTACCAAAAGATACGAGATGATATGCTTCCTAACTCCTCGTGGGTTTATTGACCTTATACAATGAGTAATTATAACTCAAACTTACAAGACATTGTACATATGAATCCTTCCAAATGATACGCTAAGACATCAAGCTTATGTGAAGTGATCAAGTGTGTAGGCTTGGGTTTAATTGCACCAACAATGATCAACTTAGCCTAGCGGTTAAGTCTCATGGGTTTGAGGAGGTCTTGGGTTCAATCCCCATGGCGGACATGGGGAGAGTATTTTTCCCAAAGAGATCTAGAGCCTTCTAGAAGCATCCACTTGAGTTAATGCGAGTTAACTAGAACACTTGGTGCACATGCAATTACATGGATGACACATGGATGGTTAATATCCACCTGCCCAAGAAGGTAGTTCCCTAGAGAGAGCTATATATACAGGCATTTGGTTGGGAGAATGGTCATCTCTCTAGCATGTAGTGGTCGTAATTGTGAGTCTCTTGTATTGTTCATGCACTAATGCATATGCCAGACAACCAAAAACATGCAAGTGAGCAACAGATGGCTTGCGACCATGCCAAGCCTCATATGGAGTGATAGATTGCAATGCTTTAGTGGGACACCTGTTAAGTACATATGTTGCACACATGACATCCTCAAGCCAAAAACTATGTGGTAAAGCCTAACTCTTGACCATATATCCCACCATCTCCATAAGTGATCTTTTCTTTCGTTCAGCAACTCCATTTTGTTGAGATGTATATGGCATTGTATAGTGATGTTTTATCTCACGTTTAGCCAAAAATGCATTAAAGTTCAAAAGACATATATTCCCCCCCTCGATCAAAACGGAGGGTGCCCATTTTACATGCTGACAGATTTTCAGCCAAAACAAAAAATTGTTTGAAGCACATAAACACTTCAGACTTTTCTTTCAATGGATATACCCATGCATGCCTGGAAAAATCATCGATGAAAGTCATGAAGTAAAGATAGTTTCCAAAAGGGGGTGTCTGCCACAGACATCACTATGAACAAGCTGCAATTTCTGAGTAGCTCAAACTCAACCATCTTTTGGGAATCAGAAACACTGCATTTTGCCCAAAATACAGCCTTCACATACATGTTTACTAGGTGCCTCAAGTTTGGGAAGAGAGGACACCATTTTAGATTTCTGGAGGCAGAGCAAACTAGCAAAATTTAGATGACCAACGCGTGCATGCCAAAAATTTGCATCTAACATAGCCTAAGAATCATGTACTGCACATGTCAAATCATTCACACATTTTTCATAGTCTATGAGCTTATATAGCCCACGACATAAAATGCCAAAAGCAATAATCACATCGCCATTTGATAGATCATGAACTGTACATCTGTCATCAACCTTTCACAATCTTAGCTAAATTTGAAATTGATAACAGATTCTTCTTGATCCCTGACACAAAATAAAGCATTCGATAATGTAAAAGAACGACCATTAGCAATAGTCAAAATGATCTTACCAAATCCCATGATAGGATAAGAGGAGTTGTTGGCACATGTGATAGTATTCCATGTAGGGGCAGGCTCGAGTGAAGTGAAGAAACTATGCTACGAGGTAATATGTTTGGTTGCCCTACTATCAAAGTACCAAACATCTAAGTCTACTACAGACATACAATGTTCAGGAGAAGATGGGTCAAAACTACAAACAGTAGTAAACACCTATTCTTCATTTTGCACTAGATTAGTAGACTGTGTTTTTGGTGTAGAAGCCTTGTAACAACCATTACAACCTCTTTTTTCTTCGCCTCTTTTGCAACCAGTTTTGGACAATTCTTTACGACATGATCATTTGCTTTACAGTACTTGCACAAAACAATTTTTGCTTTTCTGTTTTCTTTTCGTCTCTATCATCCTTCTTTGATTATGCAGAATTAGTAGATTTTTGCTTACTAGTAGAAGAGCTCCATTTACCTTTGCCCCTCTCGCTAGTTAGGAAAGCTTGATCTGCAACAGGCATAATGGACTTGTTCTGCCTAGACTGATCTTCCTACAACTGAACAGAGACGAACTCCTCAAATGTTAAGGCATTTGGATTGCCTTTCATCATTAAACAAAGAGTGGAAGCAAAACTCTGATATGCATCAGGAAGACTATTCAGAACAGTCTCCACAAGTGAGCTATCAAGCGAGACTTCATCAATAGAAATCAACTATTCCTTGAAATTTTTTATCTTTGTTAGAAAATTGTCCATGGATTCTCCTTCATTCATGTGTTCACTCTCCAACTGTTTTTGGAGGTAAGCAACACGAGCCTCATTCCTTACCTGCTATAAAGTAGTAAGTGTATCCCAAACATCCTTAGCTATTCTACAAGAGCAAATGTGAGGAATAATGTCACATTTGATAGGCAAGGCTATCAATGCATGTGTCTGAGCATCTCTACCATCCCAATAAATTTGCTCTGTAGTAGGTGCAACAAAAATTGCAGCATGAAGAGGAATCTGTAGAACATCACCATCTTCGATTCCATTTGCATCAGCTTTAGTACCTATATTTGTAGGTGTAATAGGATGTTTTTCAACACCCTAGACCATATTCCACAGTCCTTTTGCGACCAATACATGACACATCATATAAGACCATAATGGGTAATTGGTAACATCCAACTTATCCTCAACAAGCAACATACGGAATACATCACTGCTTTCAGCCATGACCACTGACTAAAATACCTTGATGCAGAAAACTACCCTGTCGAGTTCTACTAAACCTGTAGCAGACTTTGAGACGCTTATACTATCAAACCAAAACTTGTATATATCTTTGGCACAAAAAGACAAAATAACCTACACAAGAGTTATGATAGTGTGTTCAGAGGCCGAAACGAGCTTAGATTGTGATTTTGGCACCACAAGGTGAAGCTGTTTTGATCTCCTAATCAACTTGAGAATGCTAATCAAATTTCATGCGATTTTGAGACTACGACTTGAGGGGTGTCGACGACACCCTATATGAAGTGGCGGCCTACTCTGATACCAATTGTTGGAGTTCGAGGTCTGCGGAAGCATGCGAACATCACAAGGAAGAAGAAGAAGCTTGGAGCACAATACACGATACTGAATGTATTACCACTAGAATGTACAAAGATAAGTAACCGATTAGGGCAATAGACGTATATACAAGCTGGGGGAAAAAACCTCTTAAAGAGGGAAAAAAGTGCCCCAACGATCCTAGTGTGTTCACACGCATCACTACCTAAATATATCAATAGAAAGCTTTAGGACCTTATAATCACAAGCTATGCAATTAATTAAATAATCGATTATGGATATCATCCAAGTATTGTTAATCCATCATTGTTGAAATGTGCTATTTAGATGAGTCATAATTACAAGTGATGATAGGCGAAGCATCAAGAAGATAAAAGTCAATCTTTGACATCAATCCAAGATCTTGGACCTTACTAATCTCAAATATTTTATAGGCACTTAAATAATCTACTCTTAGGTATGTAGTTTATATAGAGAATGTGCATGCTTGGTGTTTATGAAAAGTATGGTGCGAACAATAACACGTTTATTAGCAGCCAAATGGAGGAAATTACAAACTACATTCTATGGATAGAGAGGAAATTGAAAAAAAATACCTATAGGTTGTTTTTTGGAACACTTCCCAATGGAGGAAATCAAAACTTTAAGTTGATTTTTGGAATACTTCCCAGTAATACATCCACCACGAGACCTCATGTTTCTCATGTAGTTGAGGTGCATGAAATTTTCAAAGATGTAGCATCTTTTTGTGGCTAGAAAATTGTTTAGATTCTTAAACACACTTAATAAAGGTTTATTTAAATGTATGGAGGTGATTTGGAAGTGATTTATATTTCAAATCCTTCACTGCTTTTGATTGGGGAGCTTCCAAGGATGATTAGAAGAAGCACAATTGGCTACATAGTCTTGATTAGTAACAAAAAGGGTGTCTTGGTGCTAAAACAAGAAACCAAATTTTGCTTTATCATCAACTAAATCTAGATAGAGAGGTTAGACGTAAGTGAATTGCAACTTCATGTGGCATATAAAGCTCATAATTGATAAGGAGCTGGTTACCAAAGCTTTTTCATTGTGAAAGAATGAATAGCATACACCTAATTTCCAATCTCCAATTTTTCATGTTATGACCAAAAACATTGAGTCGAATTATGATTTTATTAGGGAGAAATCCTTATGAAAATATATAGAGGTGTGATGTATTGGTATTGAGGATTAGAGATCTTATATCTACACCTAAGCTCTTGATAGAATGACACATAACAGGTTTAAAATCCAATTAAATATGAAGGATATATAGGTTGAAGCTTGAGTGGGAGTGTTGAAGATCAAGCCTCAATTCAGAATCCATTTCACATGATCCAAGGACTTGGAGCCATGAGAACAACCACAATCAACCATATTTAAAGGCACAATTCAAATTCAAGTTAATAATTACCTGAAAGAGACTCCCCGGATGATAAGAGAATTGTTCCTAATCATAAGAAGAACTCGGTATTTAGGCATAAATGTGAGCTAAAATGCCTAGCTCATGCATCTTATTGAGTGCATTACTTTTCAATAAATTGTGCTAGGGTGATTGGAGAAATAATTTGGTTAATCTAGATATCTGTAGATCTTAAACTATCACTATCATTATCTTCCTCAGAGAATACTATACTAGCATCACTCTCATTCTTTGGCCAAAATTTCTATGATGATTTCTCTTAATGTACCCAATGCACTATAAGTAGAAAATGGCTCACTTTGAAAGCCGTTTTAAGTGAACTTTGTGGTTATATTATCTTTGTCTTAGAATTCTTTCTTTGTTGTCATATTTTTTAGTGACATCTAGTCAATAAATAAGTGAATTTGTGAGGGTATATTGCTTCCAACTGAAATTAGCAGTTGGAATGAACTCCATTAAAAAAAGCCTCAAGGCACATGCATGGCTAACAAAGCAGAGCACATATATACATATATATGAATGTATCTACAAAGGAATTTCCCAAGGCAAATTAGGTACCACATTGCATATACATGGCAAGAAAAGCCTCAGGGCACATTTATGGCTAACGAATTAGAGCACATATACGAATATATATACAATGGAAATTCCTAAGGCATTAGGTACCGCATTGCATGGACATGGTGAGGAGCTGTCTACAATAGGTTTATGGATACTTAGGTCTGCAAATAAAATAAATATATGGATCCCATGGAACACAATCAAAATGTTAAGCCTTGGATGTGAAAGGGGTAGATGATGAACATGTCTCTGAATCCTCAATACCTATTACTTCTTTGCTTTTTAGATGGAGAGAGTCATCATAAGGAAGGGAGTTGAACCCATGTTATTCTCCATTCTCAGAGCCTCTTATGAGCTAATGAATTTCCGGATACAAGGAAGCTCTTTACACACTCTCCTTCACTCTTGTGACCTCTAAAATGATCCTAAGTAGCATGTATTTATCCTTTGGTTGAAAGGCATGACACCACTATATGTCTCACATGTTCACTTTAGCAATATGTCTTCCATGGGACTCCTCCAAAGCTCTTGATTATTTATGCTAAGGGAGCATCCCATGAGAGTAATGCCCGTTATATATCCTTCTACATGTAAACAAAACTCTTAGGATTTGTACTCAATTAGGAAGAGTAGATTGTGGTGACTTTCAACAACATCGAGCATATAGAGGTAAGGGAGCAAGAATTTGGCTATGACGATAAGAACCCACCTTAGCTTAGAGAAGACCCTAATCAAAGAACGTTTTAGCATGAGAGGCTCAATGAGGTCTCTAGGTGCCCATATGTCTATGAGAGGGCCTATGTTCTCTATGAGAGGACCTATGTTATCTATGTGTTTGAGGAAGACCAATGAGGACTCTAGTTCAAGCCCATATGTCCATGAGAGGACCTATGTTTTTCACAGGACCTATATGTTTGAGGAAGACCCAATCTTTCTTAGTGTTTTAGATTAGAACTTACAAGATGTCTCGTTTGTGGGCGATGTTGAAGAATTCTGTTCATCTTCGAAGTTCTGCAGACCGAGTCAATTTATCGGAATTCGGACATGGATGATGGGAGACCGAGTCAATTTACCGACCATGAATTCTTGAGCAATGATAAATCTAAAGCGGCTGTAGTCCTGAGTGGTACGGAACGCACAGAGAGAGAGAGAGAGATGGAGATGGAACAGACGATCCAAGAATTTCCGGCGCAACATGCCGTAACCGGCAAACATCCACAGGAACGGTTTGAGGTTGTCAACGACAAGTTTCTACGTGTGAACTTGGACGAGGCGATGCCGATGGTGCGGATAAGGATGGGCAGTATGGTGGCCTTCACTGGTGACATCAACTTCGAGCGGGAGAAGATTTTGGAGCACGGCTTCAAGCACGGGAGCGGGGCTGACGCTGGTGACGGTGACTTGCGGAAAGTCAAAGGCACCGTCCCAGCTCTTCCTGACAGAAGAGGGAAGGAATGTGACCCTGTTGCGGCTCCGGGGAGGCAGCAAAACCTTGCTTGTGAAGAGCGACGATCTGCTTGCATTCGAGCCATCAATAACGCACAAGATCAAGGTGGTGAAGAAAATCGTCGGCGTTGCTTCGTTCGGTCTGTTCACTCTGCAACTGGAGGGGCAAGGCGTTGTGGCGATTCTAACTCACGGGCGGCCGGTGGTTCTGCCGGTGGTGCCGGGCCTGCCGCCAGTCTTCGCAGATCCCCAAGCTATTGTATCGTGGTCTGGCAATCTGGAGGCAGAGATCCATTTCGATGTTAGCTTGAGGACGTTCGCAGGCCGAAGCTCGGAAGAGAGCATGCACGTCCACTTCACCCCGTCTGCAGGTCCCGGCTTCGTGGTCATCCAACCCTTCGAGGAGATTCCTGTCTTATGATAGGCCAGAGTCATTGGCTGGCTCTGGCTAGCTGTTAGTTGTTGGTCAGCTTCTCTGGTTCTGGAGTCTGGATTCCCTGAGTGATGAAGACTTTCGACTTGCGAACTCCATGGCTCCTGTCTATCTGGTTGTACCGTTCTCGGTAGGAGTTTTCCATGGGTTCTGTTTGTCCTGTTGTGTCGTTCTCGATAGGCAGCAGGTGCTCATCAGTTGATGGGCTGCCTTGCTCCTTGTATTTTAAGGATATGCCAAACGAATAATGTATCAAGTCTATATTTAGTTGATTTTTTTAATCAATGTTTATAAGTTAGATTTTTGTGTTTAATTTGTGATATTTCTTACGATTTTGATTTTACGTAGATAATAAATCATCAATAAGGCATATATATATATATATATATATATATATATATATATATATATATATATATATATATATATATATATATATATATATATATATATATATATATATATTTTTTTTTTTTTTTTTTTTTTTTTTTTTTTTTTTTTTAAATTTTTTGTGTAACAAGAAAGCATATAAGAAATTGAGAGGGTGGGGTTTAAGTTGCTAACATTAGTTTGAGGTGCATCTTAAATGTAGGGGATAAATGGGGGTTTTATGAGTGTTCTTTTAAAATTTTTAGTCTAAAGCAAGAGCAGGTTGGTTGTAAGATCGCAAGATCAAAGCCTCTTAGAAAAATGGAGAGAGAGAGAGAGAGGGAGAGAGGGGGAGGAGGAGGGGGCGGGGGGGGCCGAGGGGGAGGAAAGGGGGGGAGGGGGGGAGACGGAGGGAGGGAGGGAGGGAGAGGGGAAGGGAGAGAGAGAGAGAGAGAGAGAGAGAGAGAGAGTCTCGAAGAGGGGATATGTTGAGATATCAAGCTAAACATGTGATGATCCAGGATGACACGTACCAGTTTTTTGTTTCTCTAACATGTATAGTGGTCATGCTGGTATATGTCAGGGATATTTTATTTGGCTTTATTAGATTTATCTATCGAGAGTGATGACACATTTGTTCCTTTCCAGCTCACTCATTCGCAGACATTAGGTTTTTCTTTATGTAGTGATCTTTATATATTGCACTTGTATTCTTGGTTTTAGGTCATTCTTGTACATTCCTTTTTATGTAATAGAAGAAGAAGATCATTCTTGCTTGCCTCAATCTGTGTGGGTGCTTCTCCTTGAGAGTGAGAGTGTGTGTTTGAGCTCTCTTCTTTATCTACTTTTTCATGACATGGTATCAGAGCCAGCGTGGCTGTAGAGAGCTTGTGGAAAAGGCAACGGTGAAGAGTATGCGGCAAGGCGTGGAGAAAACGCGATTCATAAATGACCTCCATTTCGGAGCCATCTCGACCTCCATTTCGAGCCCGCAAAGTGGGGCCTACAGAAAAACCGGGTCAGTTTCAGAAATTGTAACTTGCTTTGTGTTCGACAACACTCATATATTCCAGATCGAGAAGAACAAAAGAAATTGTGCAAAAGCAATTGGAGCCTATGGTAGAGACCTGGAAGAAATATAGCTTCACTTTGATGTGTGATGGATGGACAAATATTAGGAAAAGGAATGTATATAATATACTTATTCATTGTTGGAAAGGTACCATGTTCCGACGTGCCATTGATGCATCTACTCCAGGCCTATCCATCACAAGGGAGTACATTTTTTGACATATGAGACAGGCAGTCTTGGAGATTGGAGTGGAGAATGTTGTCCAAGTCACAACGGACAAGGGAAGTAATTGTGTTTCCATGGGGAGGATGTTAGAGAAGGAGTTCCCATCCATTGTATGGACTCCATGTGCAGCTCATAGCATAGACTTATTGATTGAGGATGTTGGGAAGGTCCCTTGGATACATGAGATTTTTTCCACATGTCAGAGAGTGGTCACCCTGTTCACGAAGAGGCCAAAGTTGCTTTCCATTTTCAGATCATACAGTGATTTGGAGCTTCTTAGGCCTGCAAAGACCATATTTGCTTATATGTGCATTGTGATGGAAAGATTGCTTTGAGTGAGGCAATCACTTATGCATACAGTTGTTTCTCAGGAGTGGCTTGCATGGAGTGGCCATACATGCAGGAAAGCAGAGTCAGTATGCATTACATGTGTAATGCTTGAGTGATAGATTATGGAGAGAGGTAGAGGCTTTGGTGGGAGTGATGCAGCCTCTATACTCCATGCTACGCATTGTTGACATGGAGGGGAGTACTATAGGCCTCGTCTACGAGTATATGGACTGCGTTGGGGAGTCCCTTGCTCGATGCACTTATATTTCTTCATACAAGTATGCCATATGCATTTTGATAATGCTACATTCAAATTTTATTATTCTTGTTTATATTACCAATGACATGTCACATGCATTCACATTGATTCTTGATTCTTGACTCTTGGATAAATAGGCTTGATGAGATTAGATCTATATGGAGGGATCGATGGAGTTGGTTCCATCGACCGATTCATGGCATGGCTCACATTCTACACCCCTTATGGAGATCTGAGAGATAGATGTTGGATCATGAGCTTGACACTGCATGGACTTCATACTTAGGTAGACTATATCCTGATGATGTTGATATGCTCTTGACACTTGAGGATCAGCTCCTACTATTCCGGAACTATGGGGGTAGTTTTGGGGAAGATACCGCCATGCTCCGGTCTAGTCAGTTGTCACCACCTGTGTCTTGGTTGGAGAAATATGGCCTATCTGAAGCTGAGTTGGTAAGTAGTAAGTACAAACTTCTAAGTTTCATTTAAATTTTAATTCATAATTTTGAACTCATAATTCATTTATGAAACATGCAGAGATCAGTTGCCATCCGCGTTCTTTCACACGACTGTAGCGCTAGTCCATGTGAAAGAAATTGGAGCACTTGGGCCCTCTTCCACACAAAGAAGAGGAATCGCTTATCTACTGCAGAGTTGGAGCGGCTAGTATATTGCCACTGCAACTTGCACCTTTTGGAGAGCGGAGGTCATATAGCAAATGTGCGACAGGTCAACATTGACCACATTGACATAAACAAGGTCCATGAGATGCCTACTATACCTTCAGAGGAGTTGGACCTTTATAGCATGTTATATCAGGAGTTGACATTGGATATATCATATGTCTTTATGACATTTAGATGATAGTATGATTGTCTTGACTCTTGACTTTTGTTTTAACTCTTTAAGATGACTCATGTACTTAGATTTTGCATTATAATTGATTATTGTCTTTTGTGGCATGTGCTCATTGCTCACTTCCAAGTTCCATCTCGATTCTTGTCACTTGAGTATTTAAGTTTTAACAGTGATTCGTGAATTTATTGAGTATTCTTATGAAATTTGAAATGTGATCTATTTAGTAGTGCTTGATTTAAAACTTAAAAGTTGATGTGCATTCACATTGTGATCAAATTTCTAAGTTGAAATGCAGGTCATGTGTCGACGTCAAATGATCTATATATGAATGTTTAAACGTTAATATATAATACTTATATGTGTTTTTTGCATATATTAAAGTATTTATAAGAGGATTCATACAGTTAAGGTATTGAAAATCTAAAAAAATAATAAAAATTTGATTAAAAAAAATGAATTATAGGCAACTTTGTCGCAATTTTAGGTTCGCAACTTCTTCACATTGCTAACATGTTGCTAACGTGTTGCCTACGATGTTGCCATCCCGTTGCTAACCACATTGCTCGGGGTGATTAGGAGCTCAAAACAACTTTACTTTGTGGCATTAAAATTTTGATTTGAGAGTGTTTCTGCCTATGAACACACTATTGCAACGATTCTGTGCAAGTAATTTCATCCTTTTGTGCCTAATGTATATACAAGTTTCGATCCGTCCATACAAGCATCTCGAAATTTGCTACATGTCTAAGAGTGCTCAACAGGGTATTTTTGTTCAACTTTTTGAGATGCAGCCAAATTTTTGCATTAGGGTATTTAATCATTGGCCATGGCCGAAAGCAATGATGTATTTTGTATGTTGGTTGTTGAGGATAAGTTGGATGGTAATAATTACCCATTGTGGGAATATATGATGCGTCATGTATTGGTAGAAAAAAGGTTGTGGAATATTGTGCAAGGTGTTGAAAAACATCCTACTAGATGCCATTAAAGATGATGACCTTCAATTCCCTAGTCGTGATGTGGCTCCTCTTCTACCTACTGCAGAGGAACTTCGATGGGATGGAAGAGATGCACAGGTACATGCATTGACCTTGTCTATTTAACATGCAATCATCCCTCATATTCTCTCTTGCAAGACAACAAAGGATACTTTGGATACTCTTACAACATTATACCAAGCAAGAAATGAGTCTCATGTTGCTTATCTTTGAAAACAATTGGAGAGTGAGCATATGAATGAAGGAGATTCTATGAATAATATTTTGACAAAGATCAAGGATTTGAAAGAGCGATTGATTTGTTGTTAAAATTTTGCAAATGAAATTTTGCCGGATACTTCACTTATGGAGACTGTTCTTAACAGTTTTCCATATTCATATTAGAGTCTTGCTACTACTCTTTGAAGAGAAATCCAAATGCCTTAACATTTGAGGAGTTAGATTGTGTTTTGTTGTAGGAAGACCAGTCTAGGTAGAACATGTCAATCAAATTATGTGTGTTGCAGATCATACTTTCTTGGCTAGTCAGAAGGGCAAAGGTAAATGGAGCTAATCTACTAGTTAGCAAAAATTTGTTGATGCTACGTAGTGGAAGAAGGAAGACAAGGATGAAAAGAAAACAAAAAAGCAAAAATAGTTTTGCAAGTATTGTAAGGAAAATGATCATGCCATAAGAGTTGTCCTAAACAGACTGCAAAAGAGGCAAAGAAGAAATAGGTTGGAATCGTTGAAATATGTTGGAATCGTTGAAAGAGGTTGGAATGGTTGTTGTAGAGGCCTCTACACTTAAACCAGAGTCCGCTAATCTTGTTCAAAATGAAGAATGGGGAGTTACTACTTTTCAATAATGACCCATCTTCTCATGAGCCGTGTATGTCTGTAGTAGACTCAGGTGTTTGATACTTTGGTAATGGGGTAGCCAAACATATTACCTCTTAGCGGAGTTTCTTCAGTTCATTGCCCCTATAAGGAATACTATCATGTGTGCTAAAAAATCCTCTTTTCTTGTAATGGGAGTTGGTAAGATCCTTCTGACTACTAGTAATGGGAGTTCTTTCACATTGTCAGATGTTTTATATGTGCGAGGGATGAAGAAAAATTTGTTATCAGTTTCAACATTACCCAAGATTGGCTTGGTTGTCAAATTTGTTGATGAATGATGTACAATTCATGATCTCTCAAATGATGATGTTATTATTGCTTTTGCCATTTTATGTCGTGGGTTGTATAAGCTCATAAGAGTATGCAAAATCTGTGAATGATTCAGCGTGTGCAATTCAAGATTCTTAGGCTATCTCATATGCAAAACTTTGGCATGTTCTCTTTGGTCGTCTTAATTTTACTAGTTTGCTTGATCTGAAATAGTGCCCTCTCTACCTAAACTTGAGGCACCTTGTAAACATGTCTCTGAAGGCCGTATTTTGGGCAAAATGCAGCGTTCCTCCTTCCCAAGAGGTGGTTCAGTTCGAGCTCCTCATAAATTGTGATGCTTGTTCATAGTGATGGTTTTGTTCGAGATGCTCATAAATTGCAGCTTGTTCATAGTGATGCGTGTGGTCCAATGCAAACACCTTCATTTGGGAACTATCTATACCTAGTGACTTTTATTGATGACTTTTCTAGGAATGCATGGGCATATCCATTAAAAGCAAAGTCCGAAGTGTTTATGTGCTTTAAAGAGTTCTTTTATGGTTGAAAGTCTGTTAGCATGTAAAATAAGCATATGTACTTAATAGGTGTCTCACCAAAGGATTGCAATTGATCAATCCATATGAGGCTCGGCATAGTCACAATCCATTTGTTGCTTATCTACATGCCTTCATGTCTTTGGTTGTTTAGCCTATGCATTAATGCCTGAACAACGCAAAAAATTGGCATACACCTTAGTGCTTGGAGAACAACGCACAAAATTGGATGACAAAGCAATGAAACGTATTTTTATTGGGTACAATTCTTTGAAAAATTGGATGGTTGATATGCAATCAGAATATGATGCTATTATGAAGAATGGTACTTGGTCTTTATGTGTTTTGCCTCTGAGAAAAAAGGCCATTGGCACTAAATGGGTATACAAGCTAAAACGTAAGCTTGATAGAAAAATTGATAGGTATAAGGTTAGGCTTGTTGCTAAAGGTTATGCTTGTTGCTAAAGGTTATGCTTAAGAGAAAGACATTGATTTTGATGAGACCTTTGCTCCCACATGCAGAATGACCATTGTTCGTCACACTTGTGCACTTGAAGCTCATCATGGTTGGAATGTACACCAGTTGGACATTAAAATTGCATTTATGAATGAGATTTACATGAAGAAGTGTATGTTTTTCAACACTGTGGTTTTGTGCATAAGGGGCATGAAAACAAAGTGTGTAGGTTGAAAAAGCCATTATATGGTTTGAAGCAAGCACCACGTGCTTGGTACAAGAAGACACATGTCTACTTGCTAGCACATGGTTTTGAGAACAATCCAACTAAGAGCACCTTATATGTTAAGAGTGCCGATGATGTACTTCTGATCATTGTTGTATATGTTAATGACATGCTCCTCAGTGGTCCTATTGAGAGGCATATTGCTGACTTTAAGGCTGATTCGCATGCTTTTTTTGAAATGTCAAATTTAGGGCATTTGCATCATTATTTGGGCATGTAGTTTATGCAAGTTGATGGGGGAATAGCTTTCCATCAAATAAAGTATATTGACATGTTATTGCAGTGTTTTAGCCTTGAAGATTGCAAACCTATTGCCACTCCATGGAAATAGGTTTATGGTTGAGTCTTCATGATGTTGGGGATGCATTTGATGTTCTCTATCAACTTTCTATGTTGTTCTCTATTAGCAAGCTTTTCAATGCCTCATATACTTGTGCATAACTTGACCTTATATTTAGTTTGCTCTCTTTGAGATTAGTAGGTCTATACATTGCCCAAGTGTAAAGCATTGGAAGGTGGTTAAGCACATCTTTTGCTACTTGAGTGGTACCCGGCTACTTGGATTGTTTTTATCCCAAAGGGGGATCATTACCACTCGAATTACATGCTTTTTTTTACTTAGATTGGGTTGGTTGCTATGACGCTTGTGTATCTAGCAGTGGTTTTTGTTTCATGCTTGGTAGCTCATGCATATCTTGGTTGAGCAAGAAGAAGCCTATTGTGGCCACTTCTAGTTCTAAGGCTTAGTATAGGGAAGCTTTCACTACGACTGACAAGTGTTTGTGGCTCATACACCTTTTGGCTGATCTAGGTGTTGGTTAGTCTTCAACCAACACCATCTTCATTGAGAGTCAGAGCGCATTGGGAGTTGTGAGAAACCCTATGTTCCATTTTCACAAAGGCTCTGAATAGGGAGAAGTTTGAAACTTTTTGCAAAGGTTTGGGCTTAGTTCCTTATACATGAGTGCAAGCTCCCACATCACTCTGAGGAGGGATTCGTTGATATATTTTGGTAGTGATGTGTGTGAACACATTTAGGACCGCCGGGGCACTTTCTTCCCTCTTTAAGAAGTTTTTCCCCGGCTTGTATATATGTCTATAACCCTAACGGTCAGATATTGTTTGTACATTCACATGATAATACATTCAGTATTGTGGTGTGCCCCTTCTTCTTCTTCCTCGTGTTGATCGTGTGCTTCCACAGACCTCAAACTCCCATAATCATCTTGTTAAGTTGAGCCAAATCAAGGTATAAATTCCAAGTAGAGTATGTAATCCGAGGAAATCGCACTGCTTGATTGGGCCTACCTCACTTATAAGAGGTCGGGGGTTAGACTTTTGCAATCTTGACAACCTCCTTAGAAGCTTTGTCAATGAATTTGCTAGAACAGGGTCAGACATGATCCCTTTTGTCAGATTGCGAGTTTCAAGCAAGAACCATAGGAATCATTCAAAGAGGCAACTAGAAGATTTAGGACATACATGGCACAATCAAAATATTGCCCTTCAGATGCGAGATTGATTGTTCATTTTCAGATGGGCTCTTAATTGTTGAACAGCATCCAAAATTGTATTCGTAGTGATGATGATATTGGCCATCCCTTCTGGTCCTTCAATAGTTCCTGATGAAGAGCCGAAGGACCCATCTCCTCCCATGGAAGAGTTAGTAGATGTTATGTCCCCAAAACTTAATGACATCTGGATGGGCACTTGTAATTAAGTGTCCGCACCTAGTGTGAATTAGGCCACCTCCTCACTAGGACCCATGGGGTCATTTGTGATGGACTCCTCGCATGAGGCACTTGGACTCTTGGCCCTTGGGTAAAGCCTAATCACTCATATTTGTGGGAGGCTGGTGGTATGGGATGCTAGTCCATTAGAGATGGTGGCTCGGCCAAGGGGTGAGCCTGTGTTGGCTCTACGGTTGGGAGGTGACTTTGATGTCTGGCCTTCTATTATTTGTGAATATGGATTGTGTCTTGACGTTTCTAGTAGGGACGATCCTTGAGGATCTAACATTGGTGTCAAAGCAACTCTCTACCATATAGAAAAGGAAGGACACTGCACAAAACATTTGGAGCTCATGTAGCTGCAATGGCTCAGCTGGACATGCTTCTCACCCTCTTGCATGGGGTGGTATGAGATGCTTCTAGCAAGTTTTAAGGAGCAAGAGGAGCATATGCATGCTGATGGTTAGAGAACATTGGTAAGTCCCTCTCTTTTTATGTTTTCCATGTAGGTAGGTGTCTGGATGACTGAGGCTTTCCAACCACACCCTTGCTGGAGTCATGACTTCTCCTTTCTTCTACTGCAGGGAAGGAAAGGATGCAAGAGGGGCCTCCCCTGGGTGAGATTGGGTAGAGAAAAGGGGAGGTTGTGTGGGAGCAGCCATCCCCAATACACTCATGGCAAAGATTTAATGCTAATTGGGATGGAATCTCAGCGTGGGTGATTGGCTTCTGTCAGAAAAAGCCTTCCCAACACAAGGGCGGTGGCTGCTGGCAGCCAACCATCTCTTGTGTGAAGAGGGGGGCGAGGATTTTTCAGAGGATTTTGGCTGGAATGTGTGCAGCAGGGCTGCCACTCTGTTCCCTTGAGAATGGATGCCCCATGTGGGGGCTGGACAGAGGGAATAGATGCCCAGGTGCTTGAGATGGAAGGACTGAATATCCCCCGGACAAGGATGAAGGAAGAAGAGCTTCTGGGCACTGCTATCAAATGGTGGCCTGCCATAAGTTTACTGTTTCTTTCAAAAAGATGATGTCCTGTCTAATCTCAATCTCGTCAATGTGTGCTAGACATTGATCTCTTTGAAGAAAAGTTCACGGTAAATGGAACTCCCATTTCCATAAATTTTACCATCAAATTGTCTTTTCTGAATTGGTGACATCATTATCTTCATCACTCAATATCATGATGAAATAGTGCTTCATATATAGACTTCGGGGACATTAACCTCTGAAATTCTGCAGGCTTTGGATGAAATTAGCAAACACAATGAATCTCTCAGAGATATGCGGCAGAGTAGTTTTTTTCAGTCCATGTGCAGCAGAAATCATGATAGGTATCTTCTAATGCTCTTCTTATTTTAATATCTGTATGCAATAAATTGGGCTTATCACGTATTGGTTGAAGATAACAGAGATCAGTGTTGTCAGATGGGAAGCAGTAAACATAGGAAACAGAGCAGAAGCCTAGACAGGTTTCTTCCACAATTGTTTGTTTCCATAACCTTGTTATGTTTTTCTCCTTATTCTTTGCAGAGTTAAAAATTATTCCTATAATATGGGCCCTAAATGTTCTGAGAGGACAGATACTATCAGCTTAGCTGCAGCAAATGAATGATTTGGGAGGATGGGTACAAGGGAAGGAGTCTGATTCCAAGAGACTCCTCAGGCACAATTTAGAAATATGAATAGAGGTATTAAAATCACTTTGAAATAATGGATAGAGGGATTAAATCGCAGTTCCAAGGCTTGCATAGACAACAGAATACGGGAATACAAAGCTTGAGAACATGTGCATGGAACCTTTTTCTGGAAAAGGGGTTTAAGGGGAAGTGGGTTTTACTTGTCGGCCTTTGCTGAGGAACCTTTTTCTGCAGGGAGTGGAGAGAATGGAGGGGAATGGGATTTCTTGTAGGGTCTTCATCAAGAATAAGTTTACGTAATATCACTGTATGGGGGTTATTCCTACTTTTTAAATAACTGCACAGAAGTCTATTAAAGTACAATGCAAGCACCAAAAATGTGGATAATATTTGAACAATTGGTAGCACTCAAGCAGGACCCTTGGTTCCCTATGTAAAGAAAAGAAATTAAGGAAAGTTCTTTCTCTTCTATGAAAGAGGTGCCTAATTCCCATATTACATGGGTACAGTGAAAGAAAGTTTCATACGTGGTGTATTCAAACCTATGCAAATAGGATTGATTGATTAAATTAAAATATATATATATATATATATATATATATATATATATATATATATATATATATATATATATATATATATATATATATATATATATATATATATATATATATATATGGATGTACATGGCTATAATACATGAGAGAGATGGCATTGATAATTGTGCAATAATTCACAAGTATGCCCCTTGAAACATTCCTGATACATGAACATGATATCCTATTATTGGTCTCATTCTTCAAAGAATTCTTTGTTCTGTTCCTGTCTTCTTTGCAAATGTTCCAGAATAGAATGTATTACTTTTGGATGCACACCATCTCCTTGTGTAACTGTGCCAACATCTTGACATAATTTACAGGCTTCAAATGTGGTCAACTGAATGGGCCTGGCAGGCCGAAGAACTAAGAGGCTGCTCTGACATTTCCGCCCTCTGTTTTTTGCATTTCCATCACTTTGATTGTGTATGTTAATCTGGGGACTCATCATATGGAGAAGGCCATGAACCTAATTGCCTCTAGATGAATCTCCCAGCCAAAGACCTCTTATTTTGTTTGATGATGGCCAAGGCTATATTTCCATAGTGTATCAAAAACATAAATATATGGGGCTGAAAAACATACACTTCTTCATGTAAGTCACCATTCAAAAATGCAGTTTTATTATCTAACTGATGTACATTCCAACCGTGATGGGTTGCAAGTGCTTAGATGCTATGAACATAGTCATTCGCTATGTGGGTGCAAAGATTTCATTAAAGTCAATGCCTCTTTCTTGAACATAACATTCTGCAACAAGCCTAGCTAATTTGTACCTATCAACTATTCCATCAGGTTTACGTTTGAGCTTGTATACCCATTTAGTCCTAATGGCCTTTTTGCTAGGAGGCAAATCACATAAAGACCCAATATCATTCTTCATAAGAGCATCATATTCTAATTGCATAGCAGCCATCCAATTTTCTTAATTTTGTGCTTCACCAAAAGAAATAGATTCATTCTCATCATGGAGACGAGACAGTCATAGTGTAGAGATTCCTGTCCTTCATTTTGATATAGCTTCAGGCCTGCACAGTTATCGATATGTGTACGATATGCGTATGAACCTTCAGAGGTCTCAATCACACGGAGATTCCTTCGCAATTTCGCGCCGCCCAGCTTCGTACGTACTCCATTTTAATCTTTCTCAATTATTGAATGAGTCCTATGAGCTACACATGGGTTCCACATGGCACTCATGTGTAAATCCATCTAAATGGATCTAAGAGGTGGTTCACACCTCCTCCATTCATTGACTCCATATAACATTTCCTTCCCCTTAACTCCATTTTTGTCCTCAAAAATGGTACTGGAAGGTCTAATGGAAAAAGATAATCAATGGAATAGTACTCCCACTAAATCCCCATGCATAAAAATACATGGTCCTGTCTCCGTGTTGTTTCCCCATATCCTTCCCCTTAAGAAGACTCTTGGGAAGGTAATCTAAAGTCAGGAAACCGTCTCTGAACGGTGCTAACCCGCTCCCATGTGGCACTATCTTTTGAACTATCTTTCCACTTTACTAGACACACTTTATACAAGTGACTTCTCGTCTGTTTCTCTCGAGTGTGTAGTATGCTCTCAGGCTCATGTGGAATTGATTGAACAGAGATAGGCTCTACTACCTCACTATCTGGATGGAGCTTGTAAGCCATCTTTCCTATTCTCTTAAGTATTTGGAATGGTCCACAGTACCTAGGAGATAGTTTTGGACAAGGTCTCGTCTTCATGGTTTCAGACCTAGATGGAACTCTAAGATAGACTTGCTCTCCTACCTCAAAGTTGATATCTCTCCTTTGAGGGTCAGCATAGGCTCTAGCTCTATCCTGAGCTCTCCTAATGCTGTCCTTAGCAAGCCTAAGCATATCGTTTATCTCTTCCAAGAAGTCCTTTGCAGCTTGAACTTTCTCATTCTGCAAGCCTACTGCATAAGGAGCTTTTGGCTGAAATCCATACATAAGCATAAATGGACTATGCCCAGTGGAAGAGTGCTTGGCACTATTATATGCAAACTCTACTATAGGTAAGTACTCTTCCCAATTAGTTTGCCTTTCATTCACATATGCTCGAAGCATATCCTCTAGGATTTGGTTAATCCTCTCTGTTTGCCCATCCGAATGTGGATGCTCGGCCGTACTCATGCTAAGTTTTGTATCCAACCTTTTGAAGACCGCTCTCCAAAAGTGGCTAATAAACTTCGTATCCCAATTAGAAACTATGTCTAAAGGAAGACCATATAACCGGTATAGGTTCTCCACAAAAAGTCTAGCCAACTCTGGTGTCTTCACTGTAGTACGTGTCGGAATAAACCTAGCCATCTTGGTTAACCTATCCACAATTACCCTGAGTCGTTCCCTCTCTGTGTCTTAGGTAATCCGACTATAAAGTCCATGGAGATACTCTCCCACTTCCCATTAGGAATATCCAATGGGTGTAGTCGTCCTCCAATCCTCAACCTCTCAGCTTTGTTGACCTGGCATTTATTGCACTTAAGCACATACTCTAGGACGTCCTTATGAAGTCCAAACCAATAAAACTGCCTCTTAACAAGATCATAAGTCTTGTTAACTCCTGGGTGTCCCGCACTAGGTGTGTCACGACACTCATACAAAATATGCCGTCTCATCTCAGTATCTCTAGGGACACACACCTTACCTTTATATAACAGATATCCATCATGGACACTGTAATTCCTCCACTTGAATCCTTTTTGAGTACCCGTCGATACTCCATCCTCACTAGAAACCCGTATATCACGATCCCCATTCTCTATGGCTTTCCAAATCTCGGAATATGCAGGATCAAGCCTACATTTTCCTCTAAGGGACTCGAGTAGCTCACTAGTGATCTGAGTAAAACTCAGTCCATTGAGCATAGGCATGCAGCTAAGTGAATCAGCCACTACATTAAACTTTCCCTTCCTATACCTAAGATCATAATCAAACTCCTGAAGGGTCTCTGCCCATCGGGCCTTACGACCTTTAAGGTCGGTTTGATTAGAGAGCCATTTTATGCTCTCTTGGTCAAACACTATCGTGACTTTGGCACCATATAAATAATGATGCCACTTCTTCAAAGCATGGACTATTGCATACAACTCTTTCTCATAGACGGAGTAATTCTTATGAGCCGGTTCTAGTTTCTTGCTCTCAAAAGCTATTGGTCGACCATCCTGTACTAAAACCGCTTCTATAGCAAAATCACTAGCGTCAGTCTCAACCACAAATGGTTTGTTGGGATCTGCTATATGTAAAAGTGGAGCTGTAGCAATTGCTACTTTCAACTTCTCCATACTTTGCTTCTGTTCGTCTCCCCAATGAAAGGCTTTTCCTTTCCCTTTAAAGCAATCTTGGCATAGTTCTTAATGAATCTTCGATAGAAGCCTGATAAACCTAGGAAGATCTAAAGCTCTTCCAGGTTCCTTGGATGTGTCCATTCCATAATAGCCCTTACTTTTTCAGGATCCATCTGGATTCCATCTTGGGAGACTATATGCCCAAGGTATCTAACCTCTGCCTTGAAAAGTTCACACTTTGATTCCTTAGCAAAGAGTGAATTTTCCCTTAGCACTTGAAATACCCTCCTCAAGTGTTCCAAGTGCTCCTCTTCTGATGTACTATAGATCAGAATGTCATCCAGAAAGTCTACTACAAAATGTCCTAGATAAGGTCGTAAAACACTATTCATGAGCTTGATGAAAGTGGCAGGAGCATTGGTGAGACCAAAAGGCATCACCAAAAACTCATAGTGCCCATATCTAGTCCTAAATGCAGTCTTAGGGACATCCTCTACCCTAATCCTGATCTGATGATATCTTGATCTAAGTTCAAGCTTGGTAAAATACCTAGCTTGATGTAATTGATCAAATAGATCTTCCAATCTAGGCATTGGAAATTTGTTTTTGATAGTTATCTTATTAAGTGCTCTATAGTCTATACATAGTCTCATAGAGCCATCTTTCTTTTTAACTAGGAGCATTGGTGATGCCCATGGTGAGTTACTAGGTTTGATGAAGCCCTTATCTAAATAATCCTGCAATTGCTTCTCAACCTCCTCATGCTCAGAAACACTAAGCCTATAAGGTGGTCTGCAAATAGGGTTAGTGCTAGTAACAACCTCTATGGCATGGTCAATGTCCCCTCTCTCAGGTGGTAGCCCTCTAGGTAAGTCAGTGGGAAAAACATCTCTGTACTCAAACATAAGATCCTTAAAACTTTTAACCACACACTCTTGCAAAAAAGAATAGTAGAAAGTCCTGTTTATATTTACATTCCTAGCATGAAAATATACATCAGATGAGTTGTCTGTACAATGCTCCATATCATGACTATACAATAAAAACATGTCCTGTACATGCTGAGAATAACAGAGACTATACAACTCTAGTGATGAAATGAGAGGTGCAGTAGGTACATCTCTCTCTTCCTGAATACAAACTTTACTTCCATTCTTTTCAAATTCGAGTGTGTTGTTTTGATAACTTCGTTTAAGAGTATCTACCACTCATCCCAATTCCTCCTCATTCTCAGGAAGAAACTCTTTTACAAAAAGAGTCTCAAACTGAGTCAAGTCAGTAGGCATAGAGTTCGCCTCCTTAAGACTCATCCACCACTTGTAAGCACGCGGGCCGAGGGAAAGACTCGCCTCTAGCACACTATACTCTGGTGGGGTGCCCTTCAATTGATGCAAATCATGCCACTTTTGTAAAAAAGTGTAGATTGCATCCTTGTTCCTGTCTCGGTCATCCCCCGTAAAGGTAGGTGGCTTTAAGTCTTTCAGGAGGGGAGCTTCCCTAGAGCTCTCTCCGTTATGCTTACTATCTTTCCTAGTGAGCTCTAGAGGAATAGGAGGGGTCTCTCTTTCCTTCCTAGCTAGGAAAGAGGTGACACTAGTCTCAAGTGAGATCATTTGAGCCTTAACCTATTGTATAAGAGATTTGATGCTACCAAGATCTTTCTATAATTTAAGGGTTTGCTCCTTCAAATCTATGAATTGGTCACGAGTGAAAAATTCATCTATAAGTTCTTCATAAGTGTATTCTTCATGTGAAGGCTCTTTCTCTTCTAAGTTCTCTTCTATTTCTTGCCCTAATTCTACTTCTTCCATTCTAGAATCAGGATCCTCTAGTTGCTCTTTAGATGGAGAAGTGGTTTCAACTACTTGTTTGCCTTTAGTTTCCATGTTTAAGTTCCCTTCCCCCGTTTGCTAACTAGAGTGTATGAAAATGAATGGAAGTAAAGCTCAAATATGCAAGAAGAG
Source organism: Ceratopteris richardii (assembly GCA_020310875.1). Classification (NCBI taxonomy): domain Eukaryota; kingdom Viridiplantae; phylum Streptophyta; class Polypodiopsida; order Polypodiales; family Pteridaceae; genus Ceratopteris; species Ceratopteris richardii. Next base: position 75,902,042 of record CM035408.1, on the reverse strand, counting down.
GAGAAATATATCACAAGTGCACTTCCCTGTTACAAAGTAGAGCTGCGGAAGCGAAATCCAAGTGGTCCTTGAAGCTTCAAATCACTGATTTTGAATCCTCGCCAGACCCAAACGAAAATTGGAAATGTCCGGTTGGTGCGGGGAGTTTCTACATACCATAAACCATCCAAAACAACACCAAAAGCACGTGGGAATAGCCCCGACTGGGCAAACTGAGTGAAACTGAGAAACTTCAAAGATTCGACAATCCTCGCCAGTCCAAAAATGGAAGCCCAACACCTATACTTCAAGAATTTGAGATTATCCCAAGTGGAAAAAAGTGGATTTGGAGTCCGAATGAGAAAAAACTAGGCCCGGGAGTGGCTGCATAGTTCTTGCTGAAGCTCTGCAGAGAGATTTTGGTGAGGCAAATCTCGTCCAAATCCAACGTCGATGGTTTCTAAGCAAACCTTAGGAGTGTAGCTTTGAAACATGACCAAGATTCTTAAAATCCGATATCGTATGAGGAAGCTATGGTGCGGAGAAGTCAGGTATATCACCGATAGGAAGTGAAAAAACTCAGCTTCTTAGAGTAGTGACTTGGAGAAACTCAAAACTGAGGTTTTGAAGCTTTTTTTATCAATTCAACACCCACATCCCATATGCACAGCCCGTATTACATACATGTATCCTCTCTTGGCCAAAATTTGATCTATAGAATCACCTTAATGCTCCAAGATTCTCACTATATCAACCCTCTCATCAACAAGTGCATCATGTGAATCTCCATAAAAAATGGAATGATCTGCATCATCATATCAAACATGTAAGTGTTGAGAAATTACCTCGCTTGGACCAGCACTTGACTATCCACCCGTAATAAGAGGCAACAAAGTGTCATACACATCTTTGGAGCTAATTGATGTCTCCTTAGTACATGATAGTAATGGCTTAATTGCATCTTCCACAAAAACATCACAGATAACCAAAATGCAATTAGTTTGTGGACGATACAGATGATAGCCTTTGCTTTCAAAATTGTACCCAACAAAAATACATTTCATTGCTTTATCCTCCAAATTCTTGTGTTATTGTTCAGCCACTAATGGATATGTCAGACAACCAAAGACATGCAAATGAGCAATAGATGGCTTGTGAGCATGCCAAGCCTCATATGGAGTGATAGACTACAATGCTTTAGTAGGATACCTCTTAAGTACATATGTTGCACACATAACAACCGCAAGCCAAAAGTTGTGGTAAAGCCTGACTTTTAACCATACACCTTGCCATCTCCATGGGTGACCTGTTCTTTCTTTCAGCAACTCCATTCTATTGAGGTGTATATGGCATTATACGTTGATGCTTTATCCCACGTTCAGCCAGAAATTCATTAAAATCAAAAGACATATATCCCTCCCCTCAATCAGCACGGTATTCCCATTTTACATGATGACAGATTTTTAACCAAATGCAGAAACTGTTTGAAGCACGTAAACACTTCGGAATTTGACTTCAATGGATACACCCATGCATGCTGCAATTTCTGAGTAGCTCAAATTGAACCATCTTTTGGGAAGGAAGAACACTCCATTGTGCCCAAAATATAACTTTCATAGACATGTTTACTAGGTGCCTCAAGTTTGGGTAGAGAGGACACCATTTCAGATTTTTGCAAGTGTAGAAAACTAGCAAAATTGAGATGACCAAAGTGTGCATGCCAAAGCTTTGCATATGATATAGTCTGAGAATCTTGAACTACACATGTTGAATCATTCACAGATTTTGCATAATCTATAAGCTTATACAGTCCACGACATAAAATGCTAGAAGCAATAATGATATTTTCATTTGACATATCATGAATTGTACATCTCTCATCAACAAACTTCACAACCAAGTCGGTCTTGGCTAATGTTGAAATTGATAACATATTTTTCTTGATCCATGGTACAACTAAAAGCATATAATAATGTGAAAGAACTACCATCAACAGTAATCAGAATGATCTTAGCAACTCCCATGATTGGATAAGAGGAGTTATCGGTGCATGTGAGAGTATTCCTTGTAGGGATAGGCTCAAGTGAACTGAAGAAACTTTGCTGTGAGGTAAAATGTTTGGTTTCCCCATTGTCAAAGTACCAAACATCTGAGTCTACTGTAGACATACACTCTTCATGAGAAGATGGGTCATAACTACAAACATAAGTAAATGCCCGTCCTTCATTTTGCACAAGATTAGTAGACTCTCTTTTGGATGTAGAGTCCTCTGCAATAACCATTCTAGCCTCTTTCTTTTTTGCCTCCTTTGTAGCCAGTTTTGGACAACTCTTTATGACATGATCATTTTCTTTACAATATTTGCAAAAAAAAAATTGCTTTTCTATTTTCATCTCGTCTTTGTCTTCCTTTTTCGATTGTGCAGAATTAATAGATTTCTGCTTACTAGTATATGAGCTCCATTTACCTTTGCCCTTCTCACTAGCTAAGAAACCTTGATATGCTACATGCATGATCGACTTGTTTTGCCTAGATTGATCTTCCTACAACAAGACAAAGACTAACTCCTCAAATGTCAAGGCATTTGGATTACCTTTCATCATCAACCGAAGAGTAAAAGCAAAACCCTGATATGAATCTAGAAGACCATTCAGAATAGTCTCCATAAGTGAACTATCTGGCAAGTCTTCATCAGCAGAAATCAGTTGCTCCTTCAAATCTTTGATCTTTGTAAAAAAAAATTCCATAGAATCTCCTTCATTCATATGATCACTCTCCAATTGTTTTTGTAGGTAAGCAACACAAACCTCATTTCTTGCTTGGTACAAAGTGGTAAGAGTATCTCAAGCATACTTTGTTGTTTTGCAAGAGCGAATATGAAGGATAAAGGCACGTTTGATAGACAAAGCTATCAATGCACGTACGCTTTTCCAACAAAGTTGCTCTACAGTAGGTGAAGGAAGAACCACAACATGAAGACGAACCTTAAGATCATCATCTTCAATGCCATCTACATCACCTTCATTAACTGTATTTGCATGCGTAGTAGGTTGTTTTTCAACACCCTACACAATATTCCACAGTCCTTTTGCACCAATACATGAGGCATCATATATGCCCATAATGTGGAATTGGTACCATCCAACTTATCCTTAACAACCAACATATGGAGATATGGCCATTGACCAAAATACCCTGATATAGAAAAATGGTTGTATCTCAAAAAGTTGAATAGAACTACCTTGTAAGTTGTCCAGTTCTCCTAAACATGTAGCAGACTTTGAGGTGCTTGTACTGGCGATCCGAAACCTGTATATATGTTTGTCACAAAAAGATAAAATTGCTTGCATAAGCGCTATGATAGTGCATTTGGAGATTGAAACAAGCTCAGATGAAAATTTTGACACCACATAGTGAAGCTATAGTGCATTTAGAGGTTGAAACAAGCTCAAATGGAAATTTTGACACCACATAGCGAAGCTATTTTGAACTTCTAATCAACTTGAGAATGTTGACCAAATTTCATGCCATTTTGAGATTGTGATGGGAGGGGTGTTGACGACACCCTAGAGAAGCAGTGACTTGCTTTGATACCAACTGTTGGAGTTTGAGGTCTATGGAAGAACATGAAGAACACAAGGAAGAAGAAGAAACTTGGAGCAAAACACATAGTATTGGATGTATTACCAAGTGAATTTACAAAAATAAGTAACCCATTAGGGTTATAGGTGTATATACAAGCCGGGGGAAAAAACCTCCTAAAGAGGGAAAAAAGTGCCTTGGCAGTCCTAAGTGTGTTCACACACATCAGTACCGAAATATATCAACAAAGATAGTTGGGAGACCACAAAAGATGAGCTCTACTTGAGTTTTGAGGAAGATATGTTAGAGGGCAAATATGTGTGCTTCGCCATGTGAGGGCATGAGATCGCTTATTGAGTACAAGGGGAAAAGGAGATTAGTGAGCAGAGGAACAATCAAGAAGAGGTGAAAATCAACAAGCCTAGTAGTATGGGGTTTGAAGTCCCTTAGAACTTCAAAAAAAAATGAAATGAAACATAGAAAAATAGTGATTATGATGCCAAAAAGAGAGTTCACTTCAAGTATAACTTATGATAACAAGGAATAAATCAAATAAGTGGTAGTAATAGTTGAAGATGGTGAAGAATTGTGCACCTACATAGGAAAGGATGTCTCAACAGATGAAAAGAGAGATTTAGTAGGCTTGCTATTCGAATATCAAGATATCTTTGCATGGACTTACAAAGATTTAAAAGCTGTAGACTTTGAATCTTGTGTGCATCAAATTTCAACGATAGTCGATGCAAAACCCACAAAACAAAGGCCCTCCATGTACAATGGTGTCTACTTTGCCAAAATAAAAAAAGAGATTGATAAATTTTTGGCAACAAGATTCATCTATGAGATCTAACATACATAATGGGTGTTACCCATCATGGTAGTGCCAAAAAAAGAACGGGAAGTTGCAAGTATGCATAAATCTCATGAAGTTCAATGCAGTAATGACATGTGATGTCAAATATTTCATCCAATAGAACATGCTACTTTGCACCAAGTTACAATAGTCCCTACTTGGAGCATGCATATTGTAGAATATCTAGATGACCATCAGTCGCAAGCCTCTGGTGGCCCACCTTACATGAAGACATGCAAGAGTTTGTAAAAAGATATGATAGGTATCAATGAATGAAATACCTTATTATACGAGATGCCATGCCATTGAGACCTGTGATCAATACTAGAGCTTTTGCTAGGTGGGGAATTTGTTGGTCGAATTAGTCCACCTACATGTATCTTTCACATATAATATATAGTTCTTGCTAGTAATAACCTCACAAAATGTGTGGAAGCAAAAGAGACAATGGAACAATGCAAAAACTACAATCAAATTTCTATTTGAAAATGTTTTCACTAGGTTTAGTCTCCTAATAGAAATTGTTAACAAGAGTGGAACACATTTTATTAATAAATTGATTGAGTTCTTATTCATAGAATTATATTTTTCCAGGAAAAGTATGCATCATACCATCCAAAAGCGAATGAGAAAGTAGCGAGTTCCAACAAAGTATTGTGCATGGTTCTTACAAATAATATTGATAACGGATGGTTTCTGTTATGAATTATGGAATGCGTTGAACAAAGAATTGTTGGAGTGTTAATTTATTAATGTATTGATGTGTTTTGATGTTTTTGATATAGCAGTTGAAGGTATGTGAGGGCATGAAAGGTGTGAAAGGACGGACATCAATAATCCGATTTATAATTAATATAGTTTGTAAATAGACTTACGTAAAGGGTTTTATTATTAGAAACAATTAGTAAAGTAGTGATTAGAATAAAGGTCATTGTCGACTGCAATTTTTTATATTAAGAGCAAAGGCTTTCTACAAAAGTTACCAACTTTCACACATGCTTTTTGAAGCTTCTCTCAAGTAACCACTATTTCGACATAATAAAAAATTCCTATAAATACATGCACTCTGTGGACTGTCGAAATAGAGTGCATGGGAGGAGATTGCACCCAATAATGCATTCTGTCTCGTCTCGTGGCGTGTCTATCTTTTTGTATGTTTTCAACATTCTTAAACTCTGTGTGCACGTGAGTAAGATCCTAATAACAGTGGTATCGGAGCCCTATGCGCATCATTACGGAGGGGTCTGTTTTTGTTCATTTTGGTGATTGATATGTGTTTCATTGTTCTCTATTCGTAATCTAATTTTGATTCTGATTCCACTTCCGATTCCGATTCTGAATCCCTTTTCGATTCCGTTTTCGTTTTCGATTTCGATTCTGATTCTAGTTTCGGTTTTTGTTCCTGTTTTTGTTTCTGGTTTTTGTTTCTGTTCTAGTTCTAGAACTAGAACCTACATTTACTCTTTCGGCTTACTCCAAGGCATAGAACTTAAGCATAACTAAGGCATAACTAAGGCATTACTTTGGTACCTTTGGCACCCAAGGCTCCCTTGATGACCATTGGTAGTCATTGTCTACGCACGAACCAATTTTAATTTATGTGTGGCAATAAGGAGTTTTATATTACCAAGGTGGGAGGATTTGAACCCACAACCTCACTCTCACAAGGAAACTGCTTTACCACTACAGTATCTCTTTGTGTTCTCACTCTAGTTCTCTTTTCTGATATGCAACACAAGTTGCATCTCTTTCTTACTTTTTCAATTCCCAAGAACAACCCTTCCTTTTACATTTGAATTCAAACAATCTCAAAAGTTTTTTTTGCATATCTAGCAAGAGGGTTTTCTCAGGACAAGATCCGACAACGTGACGAAGTGCTTCAAAAGATGCAATATGATGAAGATAACCTTACGAGGGTGTTAAAAGCTATTATCTCTGCTGGCCCTTTAGTTCTTTCATGGTTATCACAGTTTGACGGTATTTATACTGATAAAACATATGCTGAAGTCAAATTTGCCACTAACTATTTAGTAGGAAAAGCCAAGCTTTGGCGGAATTTCTTGCATCACAGTATAGATCGTCCAACCACGTGGAAGGCTTTCCAAGATAAAGTGGAGGATTCTTTTCTTCCTCCTCAATATCATTTACATGTTCGACGTGGACAACCTTGACATGGAAGGAGGGTGACATGGTCACTACCTACACGGAGTGGTTCTAGCAAAATTTATTATTGGTTTGAATGCTCAAAGATGTATCAGAGGATAGCTTGCAGCGGAAATACGAAGATGTTTTGGAGGTGGGAATCAAAGCCAAGATTCACACCCTATGACCTACAACCCTCAATGAGGCTATCTCTTTTGCTTATGATGCGGAGAAGAAGTTCTAGTCCATAACCAAGTAAATTCATCTACAACAACTATGACAATGACCACTTTTTGTTAAACCAATTTTTCCTATGAAGCATACTTTTAATGCCTCAGCTTACTCTAGGTTTCCTCGTCCTCCACAATCCAACTACTCAACTGCACCTATTGCTTCATCTCTTCAACCTATCAAACCACCTACCCTACAAACTTCAATGGTGGATGTCCAACATAAATGATCACGTGTCACCTACTCGAATCATGGTAAAATTGGACGTACAAAAAACGAAGTTCTGATTGCGACCTCTTCACATGAAACCAGCATCCTATAGCATATGCGAGTAGACAACTCAACCATGCAGAAAGAAATCATACCACCACAGAGTGAGAAGGCTTAAGAATGGTGTATGCAGTCAAGAAATTTCGACATTACCTCCTTTCCAACAAGTTCAAGTTCTTTATCGACCATCAGGCTTTATTGTATCTAGTCAATAAGCCCTATAATACGAGAAGGCTAGTGAGATGGTTTTATTGTTGGTGGAATTTGATTTTGAAGTAGTAGTCAAAAAAGGAAATACTCATGCAAGAGCTGATCATTTGTCTCGGATGACACATGGAGAACCACCCAACAGAGTGACTCATGACCTCCCAGACACATACTTATTCAACCTAGAAGTATGTCCAAAGTGGGCATAAAAATTGATTCCAACACTCATACATGGACCACATCATAGAATCAACAAAGATAGCAGGAAATAATTTTTGCAATCACCTAATTTACACATTGTGATAGGAAGTGTGTACTATAAAGAACCAAATGGCATGTTACTCAGATGTGTAGAAGAAGTAGAGCAGAAAGACCTAATCAAGCAAGCTCATGTAAATCAATGGAAAATTCATAAAGGAGCCCATGGAACACTAAGAGAATTAAAAAGATTGGGAGTATACGGGCCAAACATGCCAAAGGACGTACATGAACATATCTACAATTGCCTAGAATGTCAGAAGAACACTCTAGAGGACCATACATCTTTGCAATTCTTGATAGTAGCACCTGACTAGAGTAAGGGATTGGTGAAATTCTTGAAAACATGCAAACATGAGGAAGGAGCTAACCTAGCTAGGAAGCGATCCTTAGAAGAAATGATCAAGGACTATACTATAATGGGGAAGCAATTATTTAAAAGAGAAAAGGACAATCAGCTACACCTATGCATCCACGAAGGAGAATATTTACCCATTTTAGAGATGGCACATGCAGGTTCCACAGGAGGACATTTTTCGACTGAAAGAATCGTAAAAATGATTCTCTTCATAGGCTTGTGGTGGCAAACTCTACATATGGATGCTGACACTTATGTACGAAGTTGTGAGGTGTGCCAAAGAGCTAAGTATCCTATTAGGAGAGATGATATGCCTCTAAGACCCATGATTCACATGAGAGCCTTTTCCAAATGGGGCATTGATTTCATAGGACCTATTAACCCTCTAGCCAAGGGCACACATGTTGAATATATCATAGTGGCCATGGACTATCTAACGAAATGGGTAGAAGTGAAAGCAACAAGGAATAATGATGCACAAACCACAGGAACGTTTCTCTTCGAAATATCTTTACCCATTTTGGATTACCTATAGAGATAGTGAGCGATAGAGGAACACACTTCATCAACAAAGTAATAGAATCACTATAAGTTCTTGGTGATTCACAAAAAATCAACCCCTTGCCACCCTCAAGCCAATGGTCAGGCTAAAAGTTCCAATAAGGTATTCTGCAAAGTGTTGACGAAGATAGTCAACAATGGAAGGTCAGATTGGGACAAACAATTGCATCATGCAATTTGAGCCTTCTGTGTGGCTTACAAGAGAGTTATTGGAACTTCTCCTTTTAACTTAGTATATAGATAGAATGGGATCTTACCAATTGCCTTTTTAGTACCTACTCTACGTGTAGCACAACAGTATGAGTGGACAAGCCATGAATTATTCAAACAATTGGACCAAATTGAGAAACTACACGAAACAAAACTACAAGCAATAATGAGAATTTATGCCGCTAAAAGGATCAGAAAGCATATTATGATGCACATATTATGGATAAATGCTTGAAGGAAGGAGATTTGGTATTAGTGTATACATTAAAATAGCATGTAAAGAAATTGCAGCAACGTGTGGACCATTATTGATAAATCGAATCTCGACAAGCTCAGCAGTGAATTTAGCTACATTAGACGGAGATGTACTTCCCAACTACATTAGTGGATGTAGAGTGAAAAGATATATAAAACCATTAATAGACCAAATGTTAGCACAACTCGTAGGAGCGCAGAGTCGAAAGAAGGAAGAAGAAAGGATTTGAGAAGAAGCTAGAAGGGAAGTTGTGGAGCGAATCAGGAAACGAAAAGGGTGGATGAGGCAAAGAGATGAACGATATCTACAGGGAGAGGAAGTTATACCCATGCAAACTACCAAATAGACAATGCAAACAACTTGAGCTATAGCATTTCCCGACCTTACTTAAACTCTAGGAATCAGAAACACAAAATATCAATTAGTATATGCTTTGATTGACACAGGGATGCCACTAAGTTGTATATGAGTGTCGTTAACCACTCATCTCAAAATGAATATGATTCCTATTAAAGCGTGTATGATCGGAATTGGAGGTCAAACCATCAAATGTGTAGGAGCAGTCCTAATGTTCCTTCATCTAGGAAACTCCACTATGGAGCCAAAAAACTTGGTATGCAAAGATGAAGATCTTATTGAAAATTTGATCCGAGGATAAGACTAGGTCCTTGAGAATGAAGTCAGTATAGATCTTGCACAAGGATATGTATTTGCCAAGGTAGGGCATAAAGAAGTCTTTAGTTTGCTAGAAGACAGGTCGTCACAAAGCCATAATGTCATCGTTCCTAAGGAAGAGAACTCAAAAAAGGAAATAGAAGAAAATTTAGGAAAGGATGTGCCTCAAGAGTGCTCTATTCTAGAATTGCCTGCAAATAAGGAAATACTGCATGATTGTGTGAACATCTCCTGTGAAACTTGAGCCTAAGAGAAATAGTGAGGACATTTTTTCCCAACCTATCGCCACTATGAGAAGGAAACCGCCATGGAGGGAAAGTGCACAAACATCACATCTATTCAATACGTGACCACAATGGGTATGAAAGTATCAATTGACTCAACAAGCTAGTACAATGATGGAACAGATCAATCATTTGGAAAAAACACAACCAAACAACCATTTTTCTCAGCTACGAAGAGAAACTTCTTCATGTATGGCTTCCAAAGTCATTAGTAGAAGCCCAAAAATTGTAGCAATGCATATGGATTCCAAAAGCAATCGGATGGGTAGCAAATCAAAAAAATAGGAAAACTCAACAAGATGGCAACGTGAAGCAAAGGAATCTATAAAGACTCACCAAGAATACCAAAGAACCATGACATATAAAACTCATACCACAAACAAGAAGGAGCCAAAGACCACAGAACGAGGAACTCGACGGAAGAAAATGCCACAAGCACAAACTATCAAGTGGATATGGAGACCCAGAACGTGACAAGGAACTAAAAAAAAGATTCATGAGGATTCTACTTGCACTCATGAAGAATCAATTGCATCCAAAGTGTGCATGATAGGCCACATTACAAGGCCTTGCACTCAGCACATAGTCTCTTCAATAAAAGTAGTGGTGCACATTTCCAAAATCAGAATAGGACTTAGCTTCTATTGTCCTAGGAATGACCATGCAGCGTACATACATAAATGGTTCGACTATCATTAATCTCTTGTTTTCTTTCAGGATTAAAACTTAAGAAAAGTGTGGTAAGATACATTACTTACTTATGCAAGGGGGGACGGAGCAACGAAAAAACGACATGTTAATGAACCACGCATTAACACGTGGAATTGGGATCTTTTGTAATTGATTCTCTACTTTATTACAAGTGCAGATGGCTTCCGAAGATTCTTAAGAAACAATTCAAGAGGAAGTACTCAAATTTCCATTGCAAAGTGTAACAAGAGTTAAAGGACATTGGTTCAGAGAAGACCAGCCAACAGGAGAGCACTTGTTTTTGGTAACACTCAAAATAATGGATATTGATCACACATTCCATGTGATATCCCAAGACTTCAAGGTCTTACATGAGCTTCCAGCAACAGTGGATTTAATGACAAAAGCAGGCATTAATAAGTTTTTTGAGTTACCGATATATACGCCAGATTTCTAGAGATGTGTGCAAGTTATGAACACCCTTCAGCCAACCCTACACAATCCATCTGTGCCAGAAGCGAAAGTTCTCGATGTGGATGGAGAATGGATGATTATTCAGTTCACACATGAGTTGATCAAAGAAGCATTTGGATGGGTCAAAGATGGAAACACTGACCTAAAGGACAAAATCCATGGAACGAAAACCCGAACATTCGTGGAAATCAATCATGTGGATATTGAAGAGGAGTTATTCAAAGCCAAGAAGCAATGGGGTTAGAAAAATTTCTTGAATGGAAGTGTGGCTTTAACAATATTGATATACCATGCATTAGGTATTAGGGAATACCTTAAAGAAATGCCTTCATCAGTGGAAATGGCAATGTATGCGAAGCCGACCACCATTCCAAGAAAGAAGAAAAGAGTGAAGGTGACTAATGAAGCAGGAAGTAGCTCTCAACCAATGATGAGAGGTGTGAAGATATTAAGAGAAGCATTGAAAACATAAGAGGAAACTCCTTCATCAAAAAAGGTACATATGCTTCCAAGATCCAAAATTGAATAGTCCACGCCTATCACGGAGGAAGAATTAAAGGTCGCTACGGTAGATACTCACAAATTCATGGAAGGACAAGTAAATTTGCCGATCCAAGGGCACCATTATCAAAATACTCATAAAAATGCTTTACAAGGAAGGATACTAACGAAGTTCCACAGGTACAAAGAATTGGGATTGGTCAACTCCAGCTCTTCCTCTGAAGTGCAAGAACAATGTGAATCATCCCCTATGAATGTGGACATTAAGAGTGAATCAGACAATGATGGTAAGTGGGATGAGATAAATCAAGTAAAGGATTCCTTTGAAGTAGAAGACACAAAATTGGATCAAATGCAGGACAATACAGTCACAGAGACACCAAAGAAAGGATCATCACAAGGAGACGTACGTACACTGAAGATAAATGATGAGACAAAGATTCAAATCAAAGAGATCCATTTGGACCACAAAGATCACGAAGGAGTGCAAAAACCGGAACAATTCACGCCAATAAGGATTATAGTAGAGCTTTCCCCATTGGATGTAAAATTTCAAGAAAGTGCTACAAAGCCTACCACACATGAAGAAAAGGAAACTCACATCCAGCTGCAAATTAGACAGCCACATAATGAGACAATCCATGTGGAAAAGGGGAAAGATGTGAATACAGGTGAAGCACTGAATATACCAAAAACATGGCTCAATGTTGACATGACAAAGTTAAAGCCAATGGTGAAGCAAATGATACAAATTGCCTTGGATACGCAATAACAATTCATCGAAGCAAATAATGACTATGACAAAGCTTTGATAGAGAGGTATCAATTCAAAACACTAAGTGAAAAGCTATATGTGCAGGTATTACAAGCGCAACAAGCACTTGCAACTCAGGAAAAAGAGACAAAGGAAGCTACGGAAAAATGCATCATACTCACTGAAGCAAGTCAAAAGATAAAAGATCAACTTACAGACGTTTAGAGAAGGTATGAAGCCAATGAGGCAAAAAAGGCACGTGTGATAAATAGAAGCAAAATCTTAGAAAATCAAATCAAGGTATACATGGATGAGGTTGATAGTTTGAGGAACAAAAATAAAGAATTAATGAATGTGATTTTGTGCAATCAACCGGTGGAAGTATAAGAAAGTCAACCAAATGATCCACAGGCATTAGAAGCTCAAATAGCTAAGTATGCATATCAACTAAAACAAGAGCAAACATTACAAGAGGAATGGGAAAGACAGTATATGTATGATACAAATGAGCTCACAAAAAGATGCAAGGCTGCAGAAGCCAAAATTGTAGAACAATGTAAAGAAGATGCAGATCAAGTAGTGGTTCTAGGAGAAGAACTCTTGAAGAGCAAGGAAGCACTCACAACAGTGACTAATGAAATCATGAAGAAAGACGAAATCATTGAAAACCTACGGGCTCAATTATCACATAAGAATCCAATGGGGACGCCATTACTTCAAAGCTCCCAAGTGGCTATGGAGTCTGAGGTACATCCTCTTTCTCCCCCCATGCATCACTCACCTATAAAGGAAGAAGCAGAGCTGAGCACTGATAGACATAAACGGGTTGTTGCAGAACTAACTCGTAATGAGAGGGCACTACTGGTGTCCCAAATTATAGAACAATTTGAAGATCAAGTGGTGAAGGTAATGAAGGAAGCAAAGATCGAAGGTAAGAATTTTGAGCAAATTTTGAAGCCTCTCAATGTACCATACAGATTACTAAAAGAAGAAACTAGGCAGTACATCAAGAGAATTCCACATAAGGAACCTGATCAAGATCTGCAATTCAAAATGTATACATTTTCTTACACACAGGACGAATTTGATAAGGCAGATCTGATCTAGAGAAGGAAATTTCTGGAAAAGAATCCGACCTTACGAGTGCACTAGGAGTCAACACCATATTTACTACAAATCAATCCATCTTTTTGGCCAATCCCTAGAAGAGGAACCTCGATGCAATTATGGGAAGCGCAACACCAGGGCACCATCACTAAGCAGTGGCCAAACTATCCATTATTACTAATCCTGCCACATAATTACTTACCTACAAAAGAGTACATGGTACGCACATTTGAATTTTGGCTATCGAGATATGCCACAGTCCCAGACTCATAGATAGATAGATAGATAGATAGATAGATAGATGGATAGATAGATAGATAGATAGATAGATAGATAGATAAATAGATAGATAGATAGATGGATCTCAAGCTGCCCATGATGATTTTAATGAAAAAGAAAAAATCAGCGACTAAATCAAACGAACAGCCAAAAATAACGATAGCTTTTTATTATCGTAAAAGAATGCTTTTTGTAACGAAAGCTATTGCGATCTCATCATTTGCTCATTAGATGAACAATTGAATCAGCTTTGCTTCAACTATATGCTGAGAGGAACAAAATGAGGTAAAAAAATATTTTTGCACAGAAATTAGGGTTAAGGTTCTTGCCCAAACTTGACCTTTGATCACTTAATGTTATATACCAAATGAAAGCTCTCTTCATTAATGGCTATATACTCACGGTTAATGTTCCTACCGAGTCCATACATGTAGACCTTTGAGGAAGCGTTCCTTACAAGATGGATTTAGAAATTTTTGCAAAAATGACTTTGAATTTAAATGCTAGATTGGTGGCCTACGAGCTTAGTTTCTTTGCAGATCACAGACAGGCACCAAATGATGGAGTAAATTCAACACAATGGAAGGAACTAATGATATGTGAAGATAATTTGTTGAATCAAAGAGAGCAGAAAGTTATTCAAACATACTCACGTCACCAAAAAAAAACTATCAGGGACGACAGAGTTTAGGAGGAGGGACATGTGGAGAGAGAATCGTGTAAAAGAAGAAGAAGAAGAAAATAAAAAAACAAGACTGCTCAATAAAAAGAACCACCTTCTGCCCAAAGCCTCGTAGGGGCACGTATCAGGCTTCACACGCATCAGGCCACTACGCAAAAGGAGGTCCCAAAGAGTGGAAACAAAGAATTACAACAGGACTTTCAAGCACCACCCTCACAAAAGGAGATGAAACATTTACCAAGGGGAGGTTGTACACAAAGGACTTAGGATCGGATAAAGTAACAAATTGTCTAAAGGTCCTAACTGTCTCCTCATCCACTAGGTGCATGCGGTGGAAAGAAATGAATAGGCTAAAGAAAAGCATCAGGTCCCGAAGGATGTGAAAGAAGATTTAAAGACAAAACCTTTGAAGCATCAACCAAATGACAAAAACCGATGCAATGTTGACCAAATGGTGCATGCGGTAAAAAGAAGTAAATAGGCTCTAGCAATACAACAGGGCCAGATGTGTGAGAACAAAGATTTATCCAAAGGCCAAAAGTTAGAAAGAGGTAGAGGTTAAGAAGTTGAAGAGGGTGACTAAGGATATCACATTGTTAGCCACTAGATGCATGCGTGGTAGCCCGAATTATCACTGCAAGCCAGATGTATGAATATAAGGAATACCAAGGGGAGAACGGAAGCATAGGACTGAGGCTCGGATAAGGTAAAAAATTCATTGACAGTCCTAACTGCTTCTTCGACCACTGGGTGTGTGTATTAAAGAACTATAAGCAAGCCGTAGACAAGAAGCAAAGCCTATCAAGGGACGATAGAGACAAAGAGGGGGAAAGTGTTGCAAAGTAAAGAGGCATAGAAAAGGGAGCCCCAAAAATTTCCAAAGTATGGGCACAAATTTTCTTCTTCAAGTTCTTATGAAAACTTCATGAAGCCATGTAAATGCACTAGAGGAGTCCTCTAGATGCATAAACCCCAATTATTGTAACATAATCCTTGTAACATAGAAGGAAATTATAGTTTTTTCAATAAAAGTGTTGGTCTCTTATGTGGAAGGACCAATCTTAAGGCACATGTACATAAGTCACTTGGTGACTCTTGTAAAGAACTTTTTGACATTGTGAGAATTGAAGCAGAATTTCAAATTTGCCTCTTACTTGCTGATTATCTTCTTCTTCAAGAGCTCTTGTGTCTATTTTATGTTTGAAATGTGTGTGTAGGATTGTTGTCTACTTATTCCCATCAGTTTTGAACTACTATAGTGCATGTGTGTGCCATGAAGAGTTGTGGAGTCAGTGTTGGCGTTTCCCACCATTTAGTATTTTGCTCATAACTTGAAGTAGGTTTGTCAAATTTGACTAAAAAATGCAATTAGTAGATGTGTCTCTTCGAGGGCTTCAAAATGAAGCTGCCATTGACCATATTCAAAGGTCGGATCTGAGAGAAAAGTTCGAATTTGTGCTTACTACTGTAAATGGCAACTTGACGTGCATTTTTAGAGAGTTAATGAGTTGGAGAGGTAGTTGAGACAGGTCACATGCATTGTAGCATTGATACTTCACTTACCATCATGTGTGCACATGCCTTCATACACTTGGTACTTCTAATTCTTCGGATTGATAATTAAACGTGTATCATTCCACCACTATATGCACTTGTGGGGCGATTGAGGTACAGTCTCATCAACACAAGTCCCTAAGACTTCACGACTTAGGTACACACCTACCTTTTATGTGATGGGTTCCTTTAGAGGTTGTAAGGAGTTGTAAAGGTCCTTTATGCTCTTCATGTGACGAGAGGCACCACTTTCCAACACTCATGAGTCATCTGTTCCTAAATCTTTAGCTGAAGAGCATACCTCCTCTATTGTTACAAATAACTCAAGCTCTATTTTTG
Source organism: Ceratopteris richardii (assembly GCA_020310875.1). Taxonomy (NCBI): domain Eukaryota; kingdom Viridiplantae; phylum Streptophyta; class Polypodiopsida; order Polypodiales; family Pteridaceae; genus Ceratopteris; species Ceratopteris richardii. The sequence goes on along the minus strand of CM035408.1, from coordinate 75,885,796 downwards.
CAATGTTGGCAAACTCCTTGCCCTTGCTACCTTTTGAAGAGCCATTCTTCTCTTCTACCTTCTTGATTCGACAATCTTGGACTCTATAGCCTTTCTTCTTATAGTGGAAACACTCTCCCTTCAACTTCTTTTTGTCATTCATCTTTTTGTCTCCATGTTTTGAAGGGTCTTCTTTGTCTGCTTTGGCATCTGCTGTGAATACAACATATCCTTTGCTTCTTCCACTCCTTGCCTTTAGCCGCAGCTCCTCCTCCATGACTAAGGCACTGAATTCCTCAAAAGTTATTGGTTGAGGTTTTACTTGAGTATTAAGAGTAGTTATCAAACCATCAAACTTTGGTGGACATATTCAAATACAACACTAAGCTAGCTCCTTAGTTGACTTTTGTACACCTGATCCCACCATTTGATCTCGTAGAATCTTTATGCGAGTGATAAATTCCTCTGCAATCTCCATCAGCAAACTTTTTGGTAGGTAACTAATTCTCCAAGTTTTGAATTTGTATTTGATTACGAGTTTCATATTGATTTCTCAATATGTGCCATGCCTCACATGCCTTAGTAGTATGCTGAATGAGAGTCAGAACACTATAGATAGTACTTTTAACTAGAGCATCAAGTGAATCTGTGTTTCCACATTTCCAAGCACATAGAATATCAACATCAGGAGGAATCATTCAGCCAAGATGATTTGGATCATGTGTTTTTTTAGGGCTCATGATCAGTCCCAAGAACCATCTCTAGAAGCTCATATGAATCAAGGATAGAAGTGATTTTTAACTTCCACAAGGTGTAGTTCGTACCATCAAGTTTACCTTCTATGAAGGCTGATGGTCATATCTGCAATGTTGGGATGATCGGCATCATTGCTCTTCCTGTTTGTGCTCCACCTACTCCTATTGATGAACCACCTTGATTCCCAGTTGTAGACGATGACACACCACTTGACATCTTCTCTCTTTTGTCGTTAAAATCTCTACAATCTCTATGTTTTTACTTCTACACCACTCAGAACCTCTTGAGATCTTATACCATGTAAGAAAATAACAACACAATGGAATAGACATTTAGATAGAGTCGAGAGAAAAATGCAAACAAAGATAGATGCACATTGAGAGATAGAGAACTCAAATTCTCATAGGGCCAAGAGTAATGCAGCTATCTATTGAACATCTAGATTAACTTTCTCCTTTCCAAGTGCTTTAGTCAATATGTTTGCACATTTTTCTTTTGCATAATAGTATTCCAAGTCCATAATATTGATCCCCTATGAGATCATGAATATGGTGTTATTGTACTCCTATGTGTTTTGTATAAGCATGAACTATTGGATTCTTGTGAGGGATATAAAGATTTGTTTATGACATTTAAGTATAGTTACCATTTGTTTTAGTGGAGGAAAGTGCCACTTATGGTCATTTCCTACTCACTTCTAAACTAAGTGAGAAACATAATTCCCCTGGTATATACAAAATATCAAAGTCTAAAGTCCTTGCAATGTACCTTAGAATCCACAAAGTTGCATTTGGATTGCTTTCTTTTGGTTTGTTAGAGAACATGTTCAATACACCAACATCATAACAAATATTTGTTCTAGTATTGCACAAAAAGATAAGACTTCCAAAGAGACTTCTATACTTCTTTGCATCTATAATAAAGTGTATCATCGTCTATTGAGAGTTCAAGATTTATCTCCATAGATATGTCAATGGTTTTATATTCCATCATCCCGAAACCTTCAAGGTTTTCTATAGAATATTTTTGTTGTGATATGAAAATCCCATCTTTTGTTTTTGTACTTCATTTCCAATGTAATATAGAGTAGCTCAACATCTATGATCTCAAACTCATTTCTTAAGCTATCACAAGATTATTTAACGAATTCCATATGATCCCTTGTAATCATCAAATCATTGCATACAAGATGACATTAGTAGTTGGTTATCTTTTCTCATGACATAGAAATTTTAAACCAAAATTACTTCTCTAAAAGCCTAAATTTATTAAAAAAAACTATCATTATTGATACGAAGCTCGTTGAGCTTGCTTAAGGCCATACAATGCCTTGTTAAGTCTATAAAGCTTGTTTTTTTTTATGTACCTCAAAAACTTTTGATTGAGGCATACATGATTCCTCCTTGAGCCATCCATTCATAAGTGTTGAATTTACATCCATCTAAAATACAAGACATATTTTTAAGTGCAACAATTACATGTGTCAGTCAAATAGTACAAGTACCATCTACTTTTTTATATTGGCTTTTTCCAAATTCACTTAGCATCAATTACCTTTCTCTTTGGTGGTAAAACAACCAAGTCCCAATTGTCATTGAGTATGTTAAAAACTCAAATGCTTTTGGCAAGCTCTACCACATTGAATATGTAGTCATTTATGCTCGAAATAGTTATTTTCTTTAGGTTATTTAAACCATGATCGAGTTGTACGTTTCTAGCCTTGGTCGAGGTCGAATACAACCTTTCTAAACACTCCAAATCCTTCATAGAGGCCTCTAAATCTTGAATATGCCCAATCATGGAGTTACCCATATATTGGGAAAGGATGAAGATTACCCTTAAAGCTTTCTATTCCAAATCTGTTTTCCTCCTTTCATTCTCTATTGGGATAATGGGATCTATGTATGGCTTAACCTGAAAACCACTTAGTAAGCCCCATTAGCCTTTTTCGATCAAAAATTCCTAACCCTAAACTTCCAAGGTTGGTAATTTCCTTTTCTAACTTCTCAATCTATGTGTTGTAGTCAACCATCTTTCTTCCTAACCTTTTTTGTGCCTCTTAAGCTCCTCTTGGTGCAATGGAATGAGTACAAGTCTTTGATATTCCCTTTCAATAAGTCTTATATGTTGTAAACACCTCCTTGTGACATAGAATTTATTTTCTCTTTGACACCTTTCTAAACTAAGCAATGTGATCATATGAATCACCTATTCCATCATAACAAACCTTCACGCACTTTGCTACCTATGGAGGTGTCAAAACTTTCTACCAAGATAGGGTGGCCTTATATCTCTCCTCATGCCTATCCACATTGAGAACTTTATGTGGATATCCTTGCATCTTCTCATAGCTCCTTTGACTTTGACCTCTATTCATTTCAAAAATATTGATCTCTATATCTTGTTGATTGTCTTTCTTCCATACCTAGTCATGTTCCATCTCTTATAGGTGTTTGTCCTACATGGCCTCTTTCAAAGTTTGTCCCGTCTTTCTTACTCATGGGTGGGTACCTATAGTCTCCAAAATTTTCATGCCCATGGTATCCTAAGAACTCATTTGGTGATTCCGCAAAATGTAGTTGGGGTTCTCTCTAAGGGTCTAAACTTTTCTCTACTTATCTCTAGCATTCCAAAAGTGTCTATAGGAACATCATTAGTCATGGTTTGTTTCCCCTTCTCATTAGAAGCTTGGGGAATAACAATGGATCTTAACCAAAATGCATCTATTACACACATGTTTAGATGGTGCCTCGAGTTTAGGCAAAGAAGAATCATATTATATTTTTGTTGACATAACAAACTAGAAAAAAGATGATCAAAGCATGTATGCCAAACTTGTGCGTGCAAATCTTGAACCTTATGTGCATAATCATTCACAAATTCACCAAAATATTTGAGCATTTGCATCCCAGCACATAGCATGCCACACGCAATGGTTCTTCGTTATCAAAGAGATCGTGAAATATACACATGTCATCAACAAAACTTGACTACCAAGCCAATCTTGGCTACTGCTAACAATGATAGTAGATACTTATTGATCTCTCACTCATCTAAAGCATCTAATAAAGTGGATATACTAGGCTTAGCAACAATAAGTACAATTTTTCCAACTCCCATAACAGGACAAGGATTTATTTGGACATATAATAGTAATCCCACTAGAGAAAAGTTCAATTGAGGTGAAGAAACTACATCAAGAGGTAATATGTTTGAATGCACCATGGTCTAATTATCAAGCACTTAAATCCATAGTAGACATACAATGATCACGAGGTCATGGATCATAACATATTGTGTAGAAAAATTATGGCAACCTTGGACTCGTAGGCAATCAACCGTCGGACAGATGCCGACGTTCGCATCTTTTGGACTTAGTCCCGTCTTCCGTTGCATCCGGCCTCCAGGCCATCCCGCATCTCATATCCAACTTCGGCTTCCGGGTCACTCAAGGGGATTGTCCCTTAACTCGTGGCCGTCCTTCTCCTTGTGGGGACAAGTTAAAACCCCCCCTTGAACTTGGACCGTCACAGGTTTGAGGAGAATGTGTGTATGCGAATCGGAGGGAGAAAAGGAAATAAAGAAAGATTTTCCAGCAACTCTCTCGTTTCCTTACCCTTGCTATCCTTCTAGGCATGGAGACATGAGGCGTCTGCTTTCGAATTGTGGCAGTATCAAGGAATGACGGCAGAAAAACCTGCATCCTCTTATCCCGCGCATTTCCAATATTTCAAGATTCGGACCGTATGATCTGCGGATCACTCGCTAGTTTGGATACTTGAACAAATAAGGTTATGGATGCTCTGGAATATTTACGAGTACAGGAACACTATGCTCTTCAAGCACAGGCATCTATTCGGAGAGGCCCTATCTCGCAGAGATGATTCTTTAAGGCCTGTTGACCTCCTATACTTGTACTTAAACTTTGATCTATTGGCCTCTCGTACTTGTACTGTTTTTTTCTTTCTCAGGGGCTCTCAGGGTCTCCTGTACATAATAATAATAATAACGCCTCAAAGGAGAGATTTTCCCGTAAAAGAAAGAGCCGACGTTTACCTCAGTAGCTAATCTTGGAGGCTTGCCTACTTGGATGGATGGCCAACTGTTGCAGTTTCAATGTTGATGATTATCATTTGAATCTATACATGCAAACTCCACTAGAAATGAACAGACATGCTCGAGCGGGGCAATGAAGGATCACGTTATGGTACAGCGCAAGTGCATCTACGATTAGTATAAGCAGGCATTAGTGATCTAACCGCAGTTGGTTTAGAATTGGAGCGAGCTTCGCTTCATTATCATCTCACATTCAAATGAAATCCAATCATGTTGCCCATTCATCCTAAAAACTCCGTTGCGACTCTCAATCTCTCAAACACCAACGCAAGCATACATGGGATACCTGCAGAATCTTGAACTGGCCAGTCTTCGAGTTGAATCGAAGCGGGGAGGCGGTAGAGAACTGCAGAAACGCACAGAGGAAGAGGAAGAAAAGCCCCATTGTCCACGAGTGTGCCGCCGCACAGTAGCAGACATTATACTAACCCAGCATATGAACCCACCACAGTATAAACTGTTAACGCACGCTTCGAAGATGGTCACGAATATGCCTTCCAAATAACAACGAAGTACAGTTCCTTTTTTTTCTTTCTCTTACTCGAAGTTACGGAGTTCACCTCGGCAGGACTTGACATGGACGTTCGGCTTGATACTCAACACCGATATCACTATACCATATATATATATATATATATATATATGTGTTAAAGTATTTTGATGACGATGCAATATAGTGCGCTCTTTTTTTCGAGAGCTCCACGACGATATTCTCAGAGTAGAAAATCGAGCTCCAAGCAACGCACATGATACTTGCACAGAGGTTGCAGAGTATGCAAAAATTAACAGTACATAGGGAGCACGAATACAGACTTCTTAGGTGTTATAAACGTGATCGAACTTACAGTCTATGCTTGACCAGACCATTATATGTTTTACTAAAGAACATATACAAAGAAATGCCCGGTGGCCATTTGGCCTTTCAAATGGACACTAACAGTAACAGTCTCCCACTAAAGGCCAATATGGTCAAAGTAAAACTATGGGAGAAAAATAAAGGATGATAAAGAATACCTGAGTGTAAGTATACAAACTATACCTCCCACCTGATGGGCATGTTACACAGTATACAAGTGACGTAACCCCCATCAAGTGACAATAGTGTCGAAAGCTATCCTATAGTAGAGCTTTAGTCAAAGCATCTGTAGCATTATCTTGCGTACAAACCTTCTCAAGAATAATGCACTTAGTGGCTAAGCAATCTCTAATGAAGTGATACCTCACCTCAATGTGCTTAGTCTTTGCATAATATAACGGATTCTTAGCCAAAGCAATGGCACTCTGACTATCATTGAGAAAACGAGGTACATGCTGAGGTAAACCCATATCACAAGCAAGACGAGAAAGCCACAATGCTTCCTTACATGACTCACTTGTTGCGATATACTCTGCTTTTGTGATGGAAACAATTGGACATTCTTGAAGACGAGATCTCCAAGAGATAGCATCTCCAGCAAAATGAAAAATGTACCCTGATTTAGACTTATGATTGTCTACACAACCAACATAGACAAAATCTGTGTAACCAATAATGGATGCTTTCCCTCTACCTAAGCATAGACACTTTTCCTTAGTGCCACTCAAATATCTCAAAATCATCTTGATCGCTTCCCAATGTTTCTTGCTAGGATTAGACATATATCTGCTCACAACTCCAACTGCAAATGGAATGTCTAGTCTCGTAGCTACCATAGCATACATGAGACTACCAATAGCAGAATGATAAGGAATTTCGGTCATGAATTTTGTTTCCTCATCTGATTGGGGCATCATCCTTGCTCAATTTCACATATGTGGGTAAAAGTGTACTCAATACCTTTCCACCTTGCATGTTGAACGTGTGAAGTACTTTGGATATGTATTCTCTTTGAGACAAGTATATGCATCTTTTGCTCCTATCACGAGTAATGCACATGCCAAGAATATGTTTGGCATCCCCCAAATCCTTCATATCAAATGTTTGGCTGAACTTCTTTTTGAGAATTAACAGGTCATAGGAGGACTTCCCAGCAATCAACATATCATCGACATAAAGTATCAAGCATATCGATCTCCCATCTGAGCATCTCTTTGTGTAGAGACAATGATCCTCATTGCTTTGAGAATAGCCTTGAGGCTTCATAAAAGCATCAAACTTTTGGTACCATTGTCTAGGGGACTATTTAAGTCCATACAAGCTCTTCTTGAGCTTACAAACTAGACTTTCCTTGCCAAGAACTACATAACCCTCTAGTTGTTCCATATAGATCTCATCTATAAGATCTCCATGCAAGAAATCAGTTTTCACATCTATTTGGATTAGCTCTAAGTCCTCCATTGCAACAAATCCAAGCAACATGCATAGGGTAGTCATCTTGACCACAGGAGAGAAGATTTCCTCGAAATCAACACCATGTTGTTGCTTAAAACCCTCTGCAACAAGTGAGGCATGTAAGGAAGCATTGTGGCTTTCTCATCTTGCTTGTGATATGGGTTTACCTCAGCATGTACCTCGTTTGCTCAATGATAGTCAAAGTGTCATTGCTTTGGCTAAGAATCTGGTCTATCATGCAAAGACTAAGCACATTGAGGTGAGGTATAACTTCATTAGAGATTGGTTAGCCACTGACCGCATTATTCTTGAGAAGGTTCACACTTGAGATAATGTTGCAGATGCTTTGACTAAAGCTCTACCACAAGATAGCTTTCGACACTACTGTCACTTGATGGGGGTTACATGATTCATGATATTACACAATCACTTGTATATTGTGTAACATGCCCATTAGATGGGAGGTATAGTTTGTATACTTACACTAAGGTATTCTTTATCATTCTTTAATGCATCACAATCTTTCTTCATGTGTCCTTTCTTATGACAATAATGGCATTCAATATCCCTCTTCCTTGATTTACTTCTACTTTTATTCCGTTCGCCATTCTTTCCCTTGTTCTTGCTCCTGCCACATTGTTGATTCTTTCCTTGGTAAGAATCACAAACATTATATGCATCTCCACTTTGAGTTCCAACCATAGATTTTCTACGAATCTCCTCACTCAAGAATGCTCCACATATGTCATCATAGACCAGTTTACCACCAGGTGCATTATTTCGAATAGTTGTGCAAAATGTGTCCCATGATGATAGCAAGGTGCACAACAACAAGACTGCTTTCATTTCACTATTCAAATCCATTTTCTAAGCATGTAACTGGGATAATATAGCATCAAACTCATTTAGAGGAGTAGCAACACTATTTGTGTCCTTCATGCAAAGGTCATATAACTTTCTCATCAGATACACTTTATTTGATGCCGTCTCTTTTTCATATGTAGTGCATAACTTCTTCCAAATCTCCTCTACACTTCCATAGTCTAATACTGTAAAGTAAACATTATCTACCAGGTGCAATCAAATGGTAGACCTAGCCATTTCATCTAACTCATCACAATCATCTTCATCCATATCAATAGGCTTCCTTGAGATTCCATTTACTAGCTTCCATTGTCTCCTTTGAATCAGCACATCTTTAATCTGATTCTTCCATAGAGCAGAGTTTGTGCCATCAAATTTTTGGATCTCAAAATGGTCTTTGCCCTACAAGTTATAGCTCCTCCTCGGAACACTAGCACTGATCCACCAGACATGGCTGAGACCTCTGATGCCATGATGGTAGACAACTGAATAGAATGATAATGGAGTTAGAAGAGTCCAAACACCACTAAGGCTTAAAGAAGGATGACCAAGTGTCAGATTCTTAGGGAGAGTTCAACAATCTTCCCGGAAAAAATAATTAATGAACAGTAATGACCAATCAGAAGGATTATGTGAGAGTAAATGTGCTCACACCAATAAGTGTATCAAGGAGTAAATTGACCACTATATAGTTGACAAAACCAAAAGATCTGGAAAACTTTTGCTAGAGTATCCTCTACAAAATGAGCATATGAATAGTGTCAAAATCTCATAAAACTGCAAGTACTAACATGTTTACGTGCATAGTGAATCACTGACTCCATTGCATATAATCAATTACTTGAAAGAAGCCAACTAAGCTTATCGAGCACCTATGAACAACTATCATACATTTTCTATGGCAAGGCTGGGTAATTCTTCCACCTCCATCATCGAAGAGACCTAGAGAGTTGGGTGTCTCCTATTCAAGAAAACCTCACCATGACCTTCTTTGTCAAACATAAACGCCTTTATGCAAAAACATAACCACTACATCAATGACCACATGGACATACATAAGCAGTATCCACAGAAGCATACATAGTGTATATATGCTCAATATATGCAGTAAGATGACACTGAAAGGTTGAATGCACAACCCAAAAACTAGCCAACAACACCTGCAAGTGTCTGTCAACTCTGTTGTTTAGGTTCAAAAAACTTGCATAACTTTGGAGTGGCTGCTTCCACCACAAATGAAAACCTTTTGAGAAACCTATAGTTTTATGAGTGTGGCTGAAAACACAACCCCAAAGGTAAATACTTATTTTTGGAGAAGTACAAAGAACACTCTTCTTGATGTTCTTGAACCTGAGTGAAGAGAGAAAGTACTCCAGAATGGCTCCAAAAATCACCCCAAAAATGCTTCAAAAATAGGCTTTGAAAAAAAAGAATGAAGCTTTGAGGGAGCAAAAAATGTTCACGGTAATGTTAACCTTAGTCTTTCCCCTTCTTCAGACACCACAAGCATGTAGCTTAGTGGCAAGAGATTGCCACAGTTAAGCGAGCTCGGGAGGGAATAGTATGGGGATGGGTGACCTCCCGGGAAGTATCGAGAACCTCTATCTTCCTTGATCATTGAGGTCCTCCCTCGTGCATAGCCAATGTTGACAATGGTGGCTTTGGTGATTCGGATGACAAGGTATGCCAAGGTCTATGCCTTGATCGTTGCCTTCGTCATAAGCTTTGAAGAAAGCCTTGGGTGGGTAGGTGAGTGCTTGCTTCGCTCGCACAAAAGGAACAAAGCTTTTGCATCAAAATGCTCTAATATCCATGAAGTATTTTGATGGCAATGCACCATAGAGTGCTCTTCTTCTTGAGAGCTCCACGATGATATCCTCGAAGGGTATGAATATGGTAAGGATGAGCTTAAGTTTTGATGAGCAGATCAATTTGAACTAAATTCTATCCTACCTAATGAGCATGGCCCTTGTCACTACTAACATAGTCCAAATATAGTGGTTGAATGCCATGGGTTCCCCCAAGGGAGCTTGTTTCAATATCTTATCATAGCATGATGAGGAGTGCCCTAGCCAACAAGTTTTGAACCCGTGGCCCCCACCCAAAGAAGACCAATGATTCACCCGTTTGAGCTAGTAATCTTCGACACAAATGATTGTTCAAAATGACACAAATGCATTTATGAGACTTTTTCAACTTGACATTACTATTATATGACATTATTATTATAAAATAAGCAAATTTTGAGATTGCATTTTCCATGAAAATTTAGATTATTCACAAGAATACTAGATTTATCTCATTTTTTCCTAATGTAAAGTGGTTTGTTTATATGTTAGTCAATATCTTTCTCACTAAGTGAGTCGGTATAATAGTGAAGAATGATGAGTTTTTTGTCCATGTTTGAAAAAAATATTTGCGACAATTATAAAAATGTGCAAACCGATGATAGCAAAGACACTTTTTTTACATTAAAAAGTTTTTTTTATATATGTCATGAGAAAACTTAAAGATTAAAAAAAAATTATTAAACAATTCCGCAAAACAACCCTAGATCAACTAAGGTACTTAAGATTATTGTAGGTCACACTCAATTCTGGAGTATAGACACCAAATAGGGACATATCTACATACAAGCATGTAAAAAATCTACAAAATGTCATTAAAAAAAGAAAAAAAGTAATAGAGAGAGATGTTATATACTATAGGGTGGAATTTCCCCATGCACTTTGTCAAACTTTTGTTTCAAAACGCATGTATTTGTAATGAAATTTTGTTAATATGAAAATAGTTTTTTATAAATAAAGCAAAAAAATAGTTCATCGTGTTTTACAAAATTCACCAATATAAAAGGTAGTTCATGTGCTTAACTATAAAAAAACATGTCTCCCTATATTTAAAAAATAAATAGACTCATGAATAGATAACCAACCCTTCAAACATAAACATGAATGAGTATGCAATCTACATGCCTTTATGACTCTTGACCAAACACAAACCACATTGAATTTTTCAATGTACCAAGCATAGTGTAGCCAATGTCACATATTTACATATTTATAGATGTACCAAGTCATTGTTTTGTGGCATTGGTTATTACTACAAAAAATGATTGTTCAAAATTAGGTAATTTTAAAAGAAGTGCATGTGAAAGAGCATATTTGATTGTTCCCAATTATTTTTTGTTATTTTGTTTCTCATATAAAATTTTCCTTCTTCTTCGATTGATAAGTTAATGGAAGAGCTATATATATATATATATATATATATATATATATATATATATATATATATATATATATATATATATATATATATATATATATATATATATATATATATATATATATATATATATGTGTGTGTGTGTGTGTGTGTGTGTGTGTATATATATATATATATATATATATGGATGTTTCTCAAAAAATAGTTAATCCAAGAAAACATCACACTTCATAAGTTGATTTAATAACATGCTAATCTTGAATAACTTTTACTTTCTTAGAATCAACATGAAATTCTTGATCAAAATTCACATTTTTCAAATATTCAAGTTATTTTTTAAATAAGAGTTTGCATACAATGTATTTTTAAAGTAGCAATTTAAAAAACGTTGGAGTTTGAGGTGTATAGAAGCATGCGAACAACACAAGGAAGAAGAAGAAGCTTGGAGCACAACACACAATACTAAAATGCATTACCAAGAGAATGTACAAAGATAAGTAGCCCATTAGGGGGTAATAGGCGTATATAAAAGCCAAGGAAAAAAACCCTCCTAAAGAGGGAAAAAAGTGCACCGGCGGTCTTAATATGTTCACACACATCACTACCTAAATATATCAACAAATCCCCCTTGGGAGTGATGCAATGAACAAGAAGCTGGCACTCATGTATAAGGAAGTGCCTCCCTAGGCAGAGCCTTTGTGAAAAGATCTGCAATGTTCTTCTGTGTGGGCACATATGCCAAACTGATCTCTCTAGCAGAGGACCTCTCCTTGACATAATGATAGTGCACCTCAATGTGCTTAGTGCGATCATGGAACATAGGGTTCCTTGCAACTGCCAATGCACTCTGACTCTGAGTGAAGATGGTGGTCGCAAAAGATTGACCAAGACCCAAATCAGCCATAAGGCATCTGAGCCACACACACTCAACAATCGATGTGAAAGCTTCCCTATACTCAATCTCACAACTCGAAACGGCCAAAGTAGGTTGCTTCTTGCTCAACCAAGATATACACGAGCTATGAAACATGAAGCAAAAGCCACTAGTTGACACACGAGTGCCATAGCAACCAACACAGTCAGACTCAGAAAAACATGTAAATCTGGCAGTACTAATTCCCCCCTTGGGATAAAACAATCCAATTAGTTGGATACCACTCAAGTAGCAAAAGAAGTGCTTAACTGCCCACTAATGCTTGACACCTAGGCAATGCATAAACCTAGTTATGTGTGAGACAGCAAACTGAATACCTGGCCGAGTAATGCATAGGTAAATCAAGCATCCAACAACTTGCTGATAAAGAAGAGCATCAAATGCATCTCCAGAACCATGAAGGCTCAACCATAAACTTGTCTCCATAGGAGTGGCAATAGGTTTACAGTCTTCAAGGCCAAAACACTGCAATAATGTGTCAATATATTTTCTTTGACACAAAGCTATTCTACTATCAACTTACATAAATTGAATGCCCAAGTAATGATGCAAATGCCCAAATCTGACATCTCAAATGAGGCATGCAAATCAGTCATAAAATCAACAATAAGATTCTCATGAGGACCAGTGAGAAGCATGTCATCAACATAGACAACAATGATCAGAAGCACATCATTTGAACGCTTAAATATAAGGTGCTCTTAGTTGGATTGTTCTCAAAACCATGTATAATCAAGTAGGCATGTATTTTTTCATACCAACCACGTGGTGCTTGCTTCAAACCATATAATGTCTTTTTTCAACATGCACACTTGGTTCTCATGCCCTTTTTGCACAAAGTCATGGGGTTGAAAAACATACACTTCTTCATGCAAGTCACCATTCATAAATGAAGTTTTAATGTCCGACTAATGTAAATTCCAACCATGGTGAGCTGCAAGTGAGCAGATGCTACAAACATTAGTCATTCAGCATGTAGGAGCAAAGGTCTCATCAAAATCAATGCCCCTTTCTTGGGCATAACCCTTTGCAACAAGCCTAGCCTTAAACATATCAATTGTTCCATCAGGCTTACACTTCAGCTTTTATACCCACTTAGTGCCAATGGCCTTCTTGCCAGGAGGCAAGTCACATAAAGAACAAGTATCATTTTTCATAATAGCATCATATTCAGCTTGATAGTATAGCAATCTGATGCAAAAGAAGCACTATGAGAGCCTAAACGAGTATGATATTATAGAGGTGCACCTAATTTGTTATCATACAAAGTCCCCACCAACCATTTTGGCATAGTTTTTGACTTCTCAATATCAACTCTCTCATCAACAAGTGCATCATGTAAATCTGTATCAGAAATGGAGTGTCATCACATGAAACCTATAAAGGCTGAGAAGTTACTCATTAGGACCAGCACTAGATTGTCCACCTATAAAAAGAGGCAGCAAAGTGCCATACATGTCCTTGGAGCTAACTGATGTCAGTACATGAAAGTAATGGCTGAATAACATCTTCCACAAAAACAACATCATGGCTACCCAAAATGGATTTAGTTTGTGGATGATATGGACGATGGCCTTTGTTTTCAGAATTGTACCCAAAAAAAATAAATTTCACTACTTTATGATCCAATTTCTTGTGTTATTGTTCAAGCACTAATGCATATGCCACACAACCAAAAACACAAAGGTGAGCAAGAGATCGCTTATGACCATGCCAAGCCTCATATGGAGTGATAGACTGCAATGCTTTAGTGGGATACATTTTAAGTACATATGATTCACACATAACACCCTCAAGACAAAAACTACGTAGTAAAGCCTGACTCTTGACCATACACCTCGCCATTTCCATGAGTGACATGTTCTTCCTTTCAGCAGATCCATTATGTTGAGGTGTGTACGACACTATACACTAATGTTTTATCCCATGTTTAGCCAGAAATGCATTAAAATCAGACGACATACATATTCCCTCCTCGGTTAGAATGGAGGGTGCCCATTATATATGCTGACAAATTTTCAGCCAAAATCAGAAACTGTTTGAATCACATAGACACTTCAGACTTTGCTTTCAATGGATATACCCATGCATGGCTGGAAAAATCATTGATGAAAATCACGAAGTAAAGATAATTCCCAAAAGATAGTGTATGCATAAGACGATAAATATCATTATGAGCAAAGTGCAATTTATGAATAGCTCGAATTGAACCATCTTTTGGGAAGGAGGAACGTTGCATTTTGCCCAGTATATAGTCTTCACATACATGATTGCCAGGTGCCTTAAGTTTGGGCAAAGAGAACACGAGTGCATGCCAAAGCTTTGCATCTGACATAGCCTGAGAATCTTGAACTGCACATGTTGAATCATTCACAAAATTTGCATAATCAATGAGCTTATATAGCCCATGACATAAAATGTCAGAGGCAATAATGATGTCACCATTTGATAGATCATGAACTGTACATCTCTCATCAACAAATTTCATGACCAAGCCAATCTTAGCTAATGTTGATACTGATAATAGATTTTTCTTGGTCCCTGGCACAAATAAAGCATCTAACAATGTAAAAGAACTACTATCAGTAGTAGTCAGAATGATTTTACCAACTGCCATAACAAGATAAGAAGAGTTTTTGGCACATGTGATAGTTTTCCCTATAGGGGCAAGCTCGAGTGAAGTGAAGAAACTACGCTGTGAGGTAATATGTTTGGTTTCCTTACTATCAAAGTACCAAACATGTGAGTCTACTGTCGACATACATAACTACAAATAATGGTAAATGCCCATTCTTTATTTTGTACAAGATTAGCAGACTCTATTTTGGGTGTAGAGGTCTTTGCAACAACCATTCTAGCCTCTTTCTTCCTTGCCTCTTTAAGAGCCAATTTTGGATAACTATTTATGACATGATCATTTCCTTTACAATATTTGCAAAACAATTTCCACTTTTCGGTTTTCTTCTCATCTTTGTCATCCTTCTTTGCTTGTGCAAAATTAGCAAATTTATGCTTAATAGTAGAAGAGCTCCATTTACCTTTGCCTTCTGACTAGTCAAGAAAGCTTGATCTGCAACATGCATAATGGACCTGTTGTGCCTAAACTGATCTTCTTGCAACAAAACAAAGACTAACTTGTCACATGTTAAGGCATTTGGATTGCCTTTCATCATCAAAGGAAGAGTAGAGACAAAACTCAGATATGAATAGGGAAGACCATTCAAAACATTCTACACAAGTGAAGTGTCAGGCAAGACTTCATTAGCAGAAATCAATTGTTCCTTCAAATCTTTGATCTTTAATGTTAGAAAAGTATCCATGGAATCTCCTTCATTCATGTGATCACTCTCCAACTTTTTCGGAGGTAAGTAACATGAGCCTCATTCCTTGTCTGGTATAAAGTGGTAAGTGTATCTCAAGCATCCTTAGCTATTCTACAAGAGCGAATGTGAGGAATAATGGCACGTTTGACAGACAAGGCTATCAATGCATGTGCCTCAACATCTCTACCATCCCAATGAATTTGCTCTACAGTAGGTGCAACAGGAACCACAACACAAAGGCCACTTACTAAAATACCCTAATGCAAAAAAATGATTATATCTCAAAAAGTTGAACAAAATTACCCTATCGAGTTCTCCTAAACCTGTGGTAGACTTTGAGATGCTTATTTGGCGAACTAAAACCTATATATATCTTTGGCACAAAAAGATGAAATTTCCAGCACAAGCATTGTGATAGTGCATTCGGAGGCCGAAATGAGCTCAACTCATGATTTCCACACCACAGAGAAAAGCGGTTTTGCACTCCTAATCACCTTGAGTATGCTCACCAAATCGTGCAATTTTGAGACCATGACTAGAGGGGTGTCGACGACACCCTAGATGAAACGATGACCTACTCTCATACCAATTGTTGGAGTTTGAGGTCTGTGGAAGCATGCGAATAGCACAAGGAAGAAGAAGAAGCTTGGAGCATAACACACAGTACTAAAATGTATTACCAAGAGAATGTACAAAGATAAGTAGCCCATTAGGGTAAGAGGAGTATATACAAGCCTAGGGGAAAAAACCTCCTAAAGAGGGAAAAAAGTGCTCCCGTTGGTCCTAGTGTGTTCACACACATCACTACCTAAATATATAAAAAAAAAACTATGTGCAAATGTTTTTTATGAACATCATCTTTTACTTCTAATTATAATATCATCAAAGAAAATAAGAAAATATATTGATAATCAATAAATATATTAGTGCTCATAAATTTATCGCTTTCATTTTTCAATCCAAAATACATCATCAAAATTTCATAATGACCAGGTCAAGTTCTAAAATCAATCTTGTACCTGTCATTGTTTCACATGCAAAATTGATTAGAACCAAATTCAAGATCAACTTTACTAAATACAATATCTCAATTTATATGGGAAGTCATTTGCACATTGTATTGCATATTTTCAAATCAATTTACTCAAAGCATGGTAATCTATGCAAAGAAGTCTTATTCTTCTTTTCCACTAAAAATGGGAGCTCCAAAGGGTGAACAACCAAGCTTTATGACTCTTTTTCAAGAAATCCTTCACTTGTCTTTCTACCCCTTTTTAATGCAATGGCCCATGCATATAGGGTGCTCTATGTGGGGGGAGGGGGGGCTACCAAGAGTAAGGAGGGCAATAATATGATCTAAATATCCTCTACAAAGAGGTAATAATTGTGATGATAATTAAAAATAAAATAATCACTATAAGAAGCCATAAACGTTTCATGAATCCTCAATATTATTAACAAATCAAGTATAATAATTATGACCTTTACAAGTGCATACTTTGCTTGTAGATGACGTAGTAGAAAAAATATTTGAATTTCATGCTTAAGTATGCATATTATAATCAATTAATGGGCTATAATTATGACAAAAAAACACTTCTAGTATAGAATCACTACATGAACCTATACAAATTTGAATATGCCTTAGTTCAAGTACAACATTGTACTTATTCCCTTGAAATGCAACTTTAGCTTTATAAGGAGATGGAAAATATTATAATTTCACTTTTTTAACTAAAGATTAAGAAATAAAACCATGCAGAGTACCATCATCATGCAAAACGATAGGCACGTCATTGATATTTCAGTTCCTAAAAATTTATCAATAAATTGAGATATTTTTACCTATCATGTGGAGATGTGGTTCAAGTGGGATTGACATTAACTTGAGCTACATCAATGTTATGTATTTGTGATTTCATATGTCTATTGATGAAAATAGAGGTATGGCACCTAGCCTTTAGTATGTCTAGATTTGCCACAATTCCAACATTCTATGCATGGTTTTTTGTTTCTTGTATATGTTGGAGTTAGACGTCTGCAGAAGCACACGAACAACACAAGGAAGAAGGAGAAGCTTGGAGCACAACACACAATGCTGAATGTATTACCGCTAGAATGTACAAAGATAAGTAGCCCATTAGGCCAATAGTCATATATACAAGCCGGGGGAAAAAAACCTCCTAGAGAGGGAAAAAGGTGCCCCGACAATCCTAGAGTGTTCACACACATCACTACCTAAATATATCAACAAATCCCCCCTGGGAGTGATGCGGTGAACAAGGAGCTGGCACTCATGTATAAGGAAGTGCCAAGCTATGTGGAAATCACTCCACAAAAGGAAGTAAGCCCAAAGCTTTGCAGAAAGCTTCAAACTTCTCCCTAGGCAGAGCCTTCGTGAAAAGGTCTGCAATGTTCTCCTGCGTGGGCACATATGCCAAGCTGATCTCCCCAGCAGAGAACCTCTCCCTGACATAGTGATAATGCACCTCAATGTGCTTAGTGCGAGCATGGAACACAGGGTTCCTCACAACTGCCAATGCGCTCTGACTGTCAGTGAAGATGGTGGTGGCAGAAGACTGGTCAACACCCAAATCAGCCATAAGGCGTCTGAGCCACACACACTCAATAGTCGCTGTGAAAGCTGCCCTATACTCAGCCTCACAACTGGAAGTGGCCATAGTAGGCTGCTTCTTGCTCAACCAAGATATACATGAGGTACCAAGCATGAAGCAAAAACCATTGGTGGACACACAAGTGTCATAGCAACCAGCCCAATCTGAGTCAGAAAAAGCATGCAAATCTGGCGGTAGTGATCCCCCCTTGGGATAAAACAACCCAAGTAGCCTAGTACCACTCAAGTAGCGAAAGATGCACTTAACTGCTTTCCAATGCGTGACTCCTGGGCAATGCATAAACCTGCTCATCTGTGAGACAAGAAACTGAATATCTGGCCGAGTAATGCATAAGTAAATCAAGCATCCAACAGCCTACTGATAGAGAACAGCATCAAATGCATCTCCAGCATCATGAAGACTCAATCATAAACCTGTCTCCATAGGAGTGGCAATAGGCTTATAGTCTTTAAGGCCAAAACGCTGCAATAATGTGTCAATAGATTTCGTTTGACACAAAGCCATTCCACCATCAATGTGCATAAACTGAATGCCCAAATAGTGATGCAAATGCCCCAAATCAGACATCTCAAATGAGGCATGCAAATCAGCCTTAAAATCAGCAATATGTGTCTCAATAGGACCAGTGAGCAGCATGTCATCAACATAGGCAACAATGATCAGAAGCACATCATTAGCACGCTTAACATATAAGGTGCTTTCAGTTGGACTGTTCTCAAAACCATGTGCAATCAGATAGGCATGTATCTTCTCATACCAAGCACGTGGTGCTTGCTTTAAACCATATAATGCCTTCTTTAACCTGCACACCTGGTTTTCATGCCCTTTCTGCACAAAGCCACGAGGCTGAAAAACATACACTTCTTCATGCAAGTCACCATTTAGAAATGTTGTTTTAATGTCCAACTGATGTACATTCCAACCATGATGGGCTACAAGTGCACAAATGCTCCAAACAGTAGTCATACGGCATGTAGGTGCAAAGGTCTCATCAAAATCAATGCCTCTTTCCTGTGCATAACCCTTTGCAACAAGCCTAGCCTTATACCTGTCAACTGTACCATCAGGTTTACGCTTCAGCTTGTATACCCACTTAGTGCCAATGGCCTTCTTGCCAGGAGGCAAGTCACATAAAGACCATGTACCATTCTTCATTATAGCATCATATTCAGATTGCATAGCAGCCATCCAATTTTCTGAATTTTGTGCTTCATCAAAAGAAACAGGCTCATTCTCATCACAGAGACTAGATGTAGCCATAGCATAGCAATCTGATGCAAAGGAGGCACTATGAGAGCCTGAACGAGTACGATATGACAAAGGTGCATCTAATTTGCTGTCACGCAAAGTCTGCACCATCCATTTTGGCATAGTTTTTGCCTGCTCAATATTAGCTCTCTCATCAACAAGTGCATCATGTAAATCTGCATCAGAAATGGAATGATCTGCATCATCATATGAAACCTGCAAAGGCTGAGAAGTTGCCTCATTAGGACCAGCACTAGACTGTCCACCTATAAAAAGAGGCATCAAAGTATCATACATGTCTTTGGAGCTAACAAATGTCTCCTTAGTACATGAAAGCAATGGCTGAATAGCATCTTCCACAAAGACAACATCACGGTTAACCAGAATGCGTTTAGTCTGTGGATGATACAGACAATAGCCTTTACTTTCAGAACTGTACCCAACAAAAATACATTTTACTACCTTATCATCCAATTTTCTGCGATGTTGTTCAGGCATTGATGCATATGCCAAACAACCAAAAACACGCAGATGAGCAACAGATGGCTTGTGGTCATGCCAAGCCTCATATGGAGTGATAGATTGCAACGCTTTAGTGGGAAACCTGTTCAGTACATATGCTGCACACATGACAGCCTCAAGCCAGAAACTATGTGGTAAAGCCTGACTTTTGACCATGCACCTCGCCATCTCCATGAGTGACCTGTTCTTTCTTTCAGCAACTCCATTCTGTTGAGGTGTATACGACACTGTACACTGGTGTTTTATCCCATGTTCAACCAGAAATGCATTAAAATCTGAAGACATATATTCCCCCCCTCGATCAGAACGGAGGGTGCCCATTTTACATGCTGGCAGATTTTCAGCCAAAACCAAACTGTTTGAAGCACATGAACACTTCGGACTTTGCTTTGAGTGGATATACCCATGCATGCCTGGAAAAATCATCAATGAAAGTCACGAAGTAAAGGTAATTTCCAAAAGAGGGTGTCTGCATAGGACCATAGACATCACTATGTACAAGCTGTAATTTTTGCGTAGCCCGAGCTGAACCATCTTTTGGAAAGGAAGAACGCTGCATTTTGCCCAAAATACAGCCTTCACAAACATGTTTTCCAGGTGCCTCAAGTTTGGGCAAAGAGGACACCATTTCAGATTTCTGCAGGTGTAGCAAACTAGCAAAATTCAGATGACCAAAGCGTGCATGCCAAAGCTTTGCATCTGACATAGCCTGAGAATCATGAACTGCACATGCCGAATCATTCACATATCTTTCATAGTCTATGAGCTTATACAGCCCACGACATAAAATGCCAGAAGCAATAATCACATCACCATTTGAGAGATCATGGACTGTACACCTGTCATCAACGAATTTCACAACCAAGCCAATCTTGGCTAATGCAGAAACTGATAACAGGTTCTTTTTGATCCCTGGCACAAATAAAGCATCTGACAAAGTGAAAGAACTACCATCAGCAGTAGTCAGAATGATCTTACCAACTCCCATAACAGGATAAGAGGAGTTATTGGCGCATGTGACAATATTCCCTGTAGGGGCAGGCTCAAGTGAAGAGAAGAAACTACGCTGCGAGGTAATATGTTTGGTTGCCCCACTGTCAAAGTACCAAACATCTGAGTCTACTACAGACATGCACTGATCATGAGAAGATGGGTCAAAACTGCAGACAGTAGTAAACGCCCATTCTTCTTCCTGCACAAGATTTGCAGACTCTGTCTTTGGTGTAGAGGCCTCTGCAACAACCATTCCAGCCTCTTTCTTCTTTGCCTCTTTAGCAGCCAGTTTTGGACAGTTCTTTATGATATGATCATTTCCTTTACAATACTTGCAAAACAATTTCTGCTTTTCTGATTTTTTCTCATCTTTGTCTTGGTTCTTTGAATGTGCAGCATTTGCAGATTTTTGCTTACTAGCAGAAGAGCTCCATTTTCCTTTGCCCTTTTGACTAGCCAGGAAAGCTTGATCTGCAACTCGCATAATGGACCTGTTCTGCCTGGACTGATCTTCCTGCAACAGAACAGAGACTAACTCCTCAAATGATAAGGCATTCGGATTGCCTTTCATCATCAACCGAACAGTAGAAGCAAAACTCTGATATGAGTCAGGAAGACCATTCAAAACGGTGTGCACAAGTGAGCTATCTGGTATAACCTCATGAGTAGAAATCAATTGTTCCTTCAAATCTTTGATCTTTGTTAGGAAACTGTCCATAGAATCACCTTCATTCATGTGCTCACTCTCCAACTGTTTTTGGAGATAAGCAATACGAGCCTCATTCCTAGCTTGGTACAATGTGGTAAGTGTATCCCAAGCATCCCTAGCTGTTCTGCAAGAGTGTATGTGAGGAATAATGGCACGTTTGACAGACAAAGCTATCAATGCATGCACCTGGGCATCTCTGCCATCCCAACGAATCTGCTTTGCAGTAGGTGCAACAGAAACAACAGCACGAACAGGAATCTGCACAATATCATCTTCGACACCATCTTCATCAGCTCCAGCACCTCCAGCACCTGTATTTGTAGTACATGTAGTCGCAGGTGTAACAAGACATCTTTCAACACCCTGCACAATGTTCCACAGTCCTTTTGCAACCAGTACATGTTGCATCATATAAGCCCATAATGGGTAGTTGGTACCATCCAACTTATCCTCAACAGCCAACATATGGAATACATCACTTCTTTCAGCCATGGCCGGTGACTAAAATACCTTGATGCAGAAAATTGACTGTATCTCAAAAAGTTGAACAGAACTGCCCAGACGAGTTCTGCTAGACCTCTAGCAGACTTCGAGACGCTTAAACTGACGAACAGAAACTAGTATATACCTTTGGCACAAAAGGACAAAATAGCCTGCACAAGCGCTGCGATAGTACGTTCGAAGGCCGAAACGAGCTCAGATCACGATTTCAGCACCCTGAGTATGCTCACCAAATTTCGTGCAAATTTGAGACTGCAAACGGAGGAGTGTCGACGGCACCCTAGAAGAAGCGACGACCTACTTTGATACCAATTGTTGGAGATAGACGTCTGCAGAAGCACGCGAACAGCACAAGGAAGAAGAAGAAGCTTGGAGCACAAACACACAATACTGAATGTATTACTAGAGAATGTACAAAGATAAGTAGCCCATTAGGGCAATAGGCGTATATACAAGCTGGGGGAAAAAAACCTCCTAAAGAGGGAAAAAAGTGCCCCGGCAGTCCTAGAGTGTTCACACACATCACTACCTAAATATATCAACACAACTGATGTACATTCCAACCATGATGAGCTTCAAGTGCACATATGCTATGAAGAGTAGTCATTTGGCAAGTACTAGCAAAGGTTTCATCAAAATCCATGTCTCTTTCCTGCACATAACCCTTTGCAACAAGCCTAACTTTATACATGTCAATTGTTCCATCAGGTTTATACTTCAACTTGTATACCCACTTAGTGCCAATGGCCTTCTTGCCAAGAGGCAAGTCACATATAGACTAGGTACCATTGTTCATGGTGGCATCATATTCAGATTGCATTGCAGGCATTCAATGTTCAGAATTTTGTGTTTCATCAAATAAAACAGGTTCCATCTCATCACAGAGACTAGAGGCAGCCATATCATAGCAATCTGATGCAAAAGAGGCACTATGAGAGCCTAATTGAGTATCATATGGAAGAGCTGCATTTAATTTGCTATGGTGCAAGGTCTGCACGAGCCATTTTGGCATAGCTTTTGCCTCCTCAAGATCATCTCTCTCATCAACAAGTGCATCATGTAAATATGCATCAGAAATGGAATGATCTACATCATCACATGACACCTGCAAAGGCTGAGAAGTTTCCTCATTAGGACAACCACTAGACTGTCCACCTGTAAAAAGAGGCAGCAAAGTATCATACATGTCTTTGGAGCTTACAAATGTCTCCTTAGTACATGAAAGCAATGGCTGAATAGATCTTCCACAAAAACATCACAACTAACGAGAATGCATTTAGTCTGTGGATGATACAAACGATAACCTTTACTTTCAGAACTATACCCACAAAAATACATTTTACTACTTTATCATCCATTTTTTTGCGATGTTGTTCAAGACTAATGCATATGCCAGACAAACAAAAACACACAGATGAGCAACAGATGGCTTGCGACCATGTGAAGCCTCATATGGAGTGATAGAATGCAGTGCTTTAGCGGGACACCTGTTCAGTACATATGCTCCATACATAACAGCCTCAAGCCAAAAACTATGTGGTACAACCTAACTCTTGACCATACCTCGCCATCTCCATGAGTGACATGTTCTTTCATTCAGCAACTCCATTCTGTTGAGGTGTATATGGCATTGTACACTGATGTTTTATCCCAAATTCAACCAGAAACGCATTAAAGTCAGAAGACATATATACCCCCCCTCGATCAAAACAAAGGGTGCCCATTTTACATGCTGATAGATTTTCAACGAAAACCAAAAACTGTTTGAAGCACATAAACACATCAGACTTTGCCTTCAATGGATATACCCATGCATGCTTGGAAAAATCATGGATGAAAGTCACAAAGTAAAGATAGCTTCCAAAAGAAGGTGTTTGCATAGGACCACAGACATCTCTATGTACAAGCTGCAACTTCGGAATAGCTCGAACTGAACCATCTTTTGGAAAGGAACAATGCTGTATTTTGCCCAAAATACAACCTCCATATACGTGTTTATCGGCTGCCTCAAGTTTGGGCAAAGAGGACACCATTTTAGATTTTTGCAAGCATAGAAAACTAGTAAAATTTAGATGGCCAAAGTGTGCGTGCCAAAGCTTTGCATCTCACATAGCCTGAGTATGATGTACTACACATGCCAAATCATTTACAGATCTTTCATAGTCTATGAGCTTATACTACCCATGACATAAAATGCCAGAAGTAATGATGACGTCGCCATTTGACAGACACGAATTGTACATCTGTCATCAACAAATTTCACAACCAAGCCAATCTTAGCTAATGTAGAAACTGATAACATATTTTTCTTGATCCTTGGCACAAAAAGGGCATCTGACAAAGTGAAAGAACTACCATCAACAGTAGTCAAAATGATCTTACCAACTCCCATAACAAGATAGGAGGAGTTGTTGGCTCATGTAACGATATTCCTTGTAGGGGAAGGCTCGAGTGAAGAGAAGAAACTGCGCAGTGAGGTAATATGTTTGGTTGCCTCAATATCAAAGTACCAAACATCTGAGTCTACTGTAGACATGCACTGCTCATGAGAAGATGGGTCAAAACTTCAAGCAGTAGTAAACGCCCATTCTTCTTCCTGCACAAACTTAGCATACTCTGTTTTTGGTGTAGAGGCCTCTACAACAACCATTCCGGTCTCTTTCTCTTTGCCTCTACAACAACCGATTTTGGATAGCTCTTGATGACCTGATCATTTGCTTTACAGTATTTGCAAGACAATTTCTGCTTTTCTGATTTCTTCTCATCTTTGTCTTCCTTCTTCGAATGTGCAACATTTGCAGATTTCTGCTTACTAGTAGAAGAGCTCCATTTACCTTTGCCCTTCTGACTAGCCAGGAAACCTTGATCTGCAGCATGCATAATAGACTTGTTCTACCTAGAGCGGTCTTCCTGCAGCAGAACAAAGACTAACTCCTCAAATGACAAGGCATTTGGATTGCCTTTCATAATCAAATGAAGAGTAGAAGCAAAAACTCTGATATGAGTCAAGAAGACCATTCAGAACGGTCTACACAAGTGAGCTATCTTGTATAACTTCATCAACAGAAATCAACTATTCTTTCAAATCCTTGATCTTTGTGAGAAAAATGTCCATAGAATCACCTTCATTCATGTGCTCACTCTCAATTTGTTTTCAAAAGTAAGCAACATGAGCCTCATTCCTAGCCTGATACAATGTGGTAAGAGTATCCCAAGCATCCTTAGCTATTCTGCAAGAGTGAATGTGAGGAATAATGGCACGTTTGATAGACAAAGCTATCAATGCATCTGCTTGAGCATCTCTACCATCTTAACGAATTCGCTCTACAGTAGGTGCAATAGAAACAGTAGTACAAATACGAATCTGTAGAATATCATTATCTTCGACACCATCTCCATCAGCTCCAACACCTGTATTTGTAGTACCTGTATTCGTAGGTGTAATAGGATGTCTTTCAACATCCTGCACAATATTCCATAGTCCTTTTGTGACCAATACATGACGCATCATATAAGCCCATAATGGGTAGTTGGTACCATCCAACTTATCCTCAACAACCAACATACGGAATACATCACTGCTTTTAGGCATGGCTGGTGACTAAAATACCTTGATGCAGAAAATTGAATGTATCTCAAAAAGTTGAACATAATTGCACAAACAAATTCTGCTAAACCTGTAGCAGACTTCGAGGCGCTTATATTGACAAACCAAAACTGGTATATACGTTTGGCACAAAAAGACAAAATAGCCTGCACAAGCACTGCGGTAGTGCATTTGGAGGTTGAAGCGAGCTAAGATCGCAATTTTGGCACCACAAAGCGAATATGTTTTTATCTCTAAAACACCTTGAGTATGATTACCAAATTTGGTGTGATTCTGAGACTACAACCGGAGAGGTGTTGACAACACCCTAGATGAAGCGACGACTTGCTCTGATCCAATTGTTGGAGTTAGACATATGCGGAAGCACATGAACAACACAAGGAAGAAGGAGACGCTTGGAGCACAACACAATATTGAATGTATTACCACTAGAATGTACAAAGATAAATAGCCCATTAGGGAAATAGGCATATATACAAGCCAGGGGAAAAAAACCTCCTAAAGAGGGAAAAAAGTGCCCCGGTGGTCCTAGAGTGCTCACACACATCACTACCTAAATATATCAACAGTATCCATAATATACATTCATGGATTTGGCCGCTTTTAAGACTTTGAATGAAATGGCTAATTGGATTTGGTTTAGTAGGCCTTCTAACTGCACAGTGAGAAGAAGAAAAGGGGGCGATTGGGAAAGGATGCTTTTTAGGAAAGTTATTCTTTATGATGAGGGCATCATAATAAATTCACATTGTAATGAAATCAAACTCTTTCTCAACATCCTAAGCAAAAGAAATATCCTCATGTGGACTTGTAGCATAGAGTATTGAGTTTTGATTGAATTTCCACATCTAAACCATTATTATATTTGGATTATAAATGTCTTCAACAATGTTTTCAAGCATTTCGACAATTAGAAGTCATTTCTAGAAGGACTCTATGTCAGTTCAAACATTATCATTTTCGTTCTATGTGAAAGAATTCCAATTTCTTGTCACTTGTAATTGAAATTGAGGGGATAGAAAATATTTCTTTTACCTTTTCTTGAAATCTTTGCCATATAGTGAAGTATTTTGATGGCAATGCACGACAATGCATTCTTCTTCTTGAGAGTTGCACGATGATATCCTCTGAGTAGAAAACTGAGCTCCTAAGGCTACACACGGTTACTCCGCATAGAGGGTGCATAATATGCAACAAAACACAGTACACAAGGAGCACAAACACAAACTTCTTAGGTGTTACAAATGCGATCGAACTTATAGTCTATGATTGAACATGCCACTATATGTTTTATTAAAGAACATATACAAAGAAGTGTTCGGTGGCCATTTGGCCTTTCACATGGACACTAACGATAACAATCTCCCACTAAAGGCCAATATGGCCAAAGTAACTATGGGACAAAAATAAAGAATGACAAAGAATACTTGAGTGTAAGTATACAAACTATACCTCCCACTTGATGGGCATGTTACACAATATACAAGTGATTGTGTAAGATCATGAATCAAGTAAACCCCATCAAGTGACAACAATGTCGAAACCTATTATGTGGTAGAGCTTTAATTAAAGCATCTACAACATTATCTCAAGTGTGAACCTTCTCAAGAATAATGCACTTAGTGGCTAAGTAATCTCTAATGAAGTGTTACCTCACATCAATGTGCTTGGTCTTCGCATGAAAGACCAGACTCTTAGCCAAAGCAAT
The DNA here is from genome assembly GCA_020310875.1 of Ceratopteris richardii. Taxonomy (NCBI): domain Eukaryota; kingdom Viridiplantae; phylum Streptophyta; class Polypodiopsida; order Polypodiales; family Pteridaceae; genus Ceratopteris; species Ceratopteris richardii. Next base: position 75,858,364 of record CM035408.1, on the reverse strand, counting down.
GGCACTCTAACTATCACTAAGGAAATGACATACATGATTAGGTAAACCCATATCACAAGCAAGATGAGAAAGCCACAATGCTTCTTTACATGCCTCACTTGATGCAACATACTTTGCTTCTATGGTGGAAACAATTGTACATTCTTGAAGATGAGATCTCCAAGAGATAGCACCTCCAGCAAAATGAAAAATGTACCCTCATGGAGACTTATGATTGTCTACTCAACCTACACAGTCAGAATTTGTGTAACCAATAATGGATGCTTTCCCTCGACCTAAGCATAGATACTTGTCCTTAGTATCACTTAGATATCTCAAAATCATCTTGACCTCTTCCCAATGTTTCTTGCCAGGATTAGACATATATCTCCCCACAACTCCCACTTCAAATGTAATGTTTGGTCTCATAGCCACCATAACATACATGAGACTACCAACATTAGACTCATAGGGTATTTTGGCCATGAATTCCTTTTCCTCATCTGATTTGGGGCAATCATCCTTGCTCAATTTCATATATGTGAGTAAAGGTGTACTCAATGCCTTTCCAGCCTGCATATTGAACCTGTGAAGTGCTTTGGATATGTACTCACTTTGAGACAAGTATATGCATCTTTGAATCCTATCACGAGTAATGTGCATGCCAAGAATATGTTTGGCATCTCCCAAATCCTTCATATCAAATGTCTGACTCAACTGGTTATTGAGAATTGACAAGTCATAAGAGGACTTCCCAGCAAACAACATGTCATCGACATAAAGTATCAAGCATATCAAGCTACCATCTTAGCATCTCTTTGTGTAGAGGCAATGATCCTCATTGCTTCAAGAATAGCCTTGAGACTTCATAAAAGCATCAACTTTTGGTACCATTGTTTAGGGGACTATTTAAGTCCATACAAGCTCTTCTTGAGCTTACAAAATAGACTTTCCTTGCCAGGAACTACATAACCCTCTAGTTGTTACATATAGATCTCATCTGTAAGATCTCCATGCAAGAAAGCAATTCTCACATCCATTTGGACTAACTCTAAGTCCTCCATTGCAATGAATCCAAGCAACATGCACAGGGTAGTCATCTTGACCACTGGAGAGAACATTTCATCGAAACCAACACCATGTTGTTGCTTAAAACCCTTTGCAACAAGTCGTGCTTTATACTTTGGAGAAGCACTATCTGATGTGAATTTCAACTTATATACCCATTTACATGGTAAAGCTTTCCTTCCCTTTGGCAAAGGTACGAAATCTCAAGTACCATTCTTGTGAATAGAATCCAATTCACTCTTCATGGAACACTCCCACTTGACATGATCCTCTTTGTCTACATAGCCTCTTTGTAGCAAGAAGGCTCATCGAGTATTCCTTCAATTTGATAGGATATATCCAAACTTTCCTGGTTGCATCATCTATGAAAGTGACAAAGTAAAGAGAACCACCTAAGGACCTAGACGGCATAGGACCACACACATCTGTATGAATGAGATCTAAAGGCTGAATTGAAGAGTCAATGTGCGTTCTATGCACGTTTTTGGTTTGTTTTCCATGTTGACAATCCGTACAAAATGAAAAATCAGAAAAAGATAACACATGTAAGTATCCAGAACGAGAAAGATATTCCATTCCACTACGAGATATATGGCCTAAATGACCATGCCAAATACAAGCCATAGGCTGCTCAGTAACATCTAACAAGTGTTCTTTCTGTGATATAAATAAAGGATAAGGTGAGCCAACTTTGCTTCCTTTTGTAATAACCATATAGCTCTTTGATATACGAAAGCATTGAGCATAGAATACCACCTTGCAAGTCATAGGCCAAACACATGTAAACTATTCTTGTGGGATCACAACATCCATGGATGATGTGCTTTTGTTCCCATCTGTGTTGTGCTAAGTACAAGTGATCTTGAATCCATGTAGAAAGGTAGATTGTTTAAGGGCTTGTATTGGCTAAATATAAGCTGAACCAAATGTGTTTCTGCATAATGGTAAAGCGATCCTCCGCAGGGAAAGCAAAATGCTTCATGCAAATATGCAGTGGCTTTGACAATTTAGGTGTGATGGCAGAAATGTCTGCCCACTTCAAAATGTCAACCAAGGTCATCAAGTTGACCAATTGACGTCAAACTGCGTGACAACTGAGGTACATGGCATACATTATGCATAGTAAATTTTGAACCATCAATGAACTGCACAACCACATCTCCAATCTCCACAACGTCACACTGGTAAGAGTCACCAAGTCTCACGGTACCAAGAGACTTTGCTGCATAATTAGAGAACCATTCTTTGTATGGCATCACATGGAAAGAAGCACCAGAATCTAGCAGCCACGTGTGGGAAAGAGAATCAGTCATAAGAGCCTCAGTTGGCACAGTACTATCAAGTCTCAACACATTAGTATCATCAAAAATAGCATCAATTTCTTCAATCTTCATAGTCGAAGTAGATGGTGCAGATAATCGTTTAACATGCCCATCAACATTCTGTCCTTTACCTTTAGCATTCTTTAATGCATAAGAGTCTTTCTATGTGCAAAAGTACTCCAAAATGGCTCCAAAAGACACCCCAAAAATGCTTCAAAAACATTCTTTGAAAGCAAAGAATGAAGCTTTGAGGGACCAAAACATGTTCAAGGTCTCTATGGCTACACACGGTTACTCTGCACAGAGGCTATGAAATATGCAGGAAAACATAGTGCGCAGGGAGCACAAACACAGACTTCTTAAGTGTTACAAATGAAGTCAAACTTACAGTATGTAACTGACCAGGCCACTATATGTTTTATTAAAGAACATATACAAAGAAGTGTCTGATGGACATTTGGCCTTTCACATGGACACTAACATTAACATATAGTAGGTGTTGGGGGATTCTTTTGCAGAAAGGGACTTGAGTATTTGTCGGAGAAGGAAGAAGAAGAAGAAGTGAAACATAGGCACTCGAAACTTCTGTGTATTGATTACGAATAGAAAATACAATGAGCATGTCTAGAACAAGACCAATTGTTCTCTGCGTAGAGTGCTTAATCCCAAAGAGTACACACACATACACACACAAGGTTACAAGGTACCAAAATTATTTATGCCACCAACCTTCTCTGCACCAGACCTCCACCATCTCCAGTACCTTGCTCTTGCGCACACCTTGCACTCAAGTTTCCAATAGGGTAAGAGGAAAGGACACCTTCTCTCGACAGACACACCTCCTCAATGGTACCTTGTGCCACCTTGATTGCCTTCCTCAATCGTCCTCTACACTCTCTCTCTATACACTTGATCACCTTCCTTGCACACTTGTCTCTCACTTGCTTCTCTGCGTCACACTCGTTCTGAGTGTTTTTACTCTTCTCTCCTGGTGTAGACTATTCTCTCCCTTGCTTAGTCTAATTCCAAGAATGCTAATGCCTTGTTGTGAGTGTCGATTCACTTAGGTATGTCGCTGCTAATTGATAGAGTACCTTGGTGCTCACTTTGATGTCCCAAGGATGACTAAAAATGTATACAACCAACAACTCTCTATTTTGTCATGTAGTGACTTTAGGAGAAAAGCAAAATTTTAAATGGGGGGCCATACGTACACTTTAGCATACTACTTCCTCTTCATATGACTTCACTTTTGACCTTCACTTCTTCAAAATGTGTGCATCCTAGGAGGGTTCACCTAAACCTTCCATACACTTTAAAACCCTTGAAAAGCTTATAGAAAGACAATCTACAACCTGCATACAACTTTCTACAAAACCATAACCATTGTGAATAATTTGTTTTTGCACTACATGTGCACCTTGTTCTCGGCCACTTGTGCACCACTTTGCACTTTTGCCCCACCTATGCATAACTTGCAGATGACATTTTGTAGTTGACCACTTTGACTTTGAACAACTTAACTTTGACCACTTTGACTTTGACCATCTTGAGTTTGACCACTTTGACTTTGAATAGCTCAATAGTTGCCCACCTCCTAATGGCCTCCCCGTCCAAGAGAGCTAATAGCCAAACCATGAACAGAGAGGTTCACCTTGATACCTGTTGTGCAAAACCTTCAAAATGATATTTGAGCAGCTACCCAGTCCGCCAGGAGCATCAAAGAGCTAGGTGCATTATGTATGCATATGTATGCATGTGTGTGTATGTGTGTGTATGTGTGTGTATGTGTGTGTATGCATGTAAGTATGTATGTATGCATATGCATACGCATTATGTATGCATATGCATACACATTATGTATGCATATGCCTTATGTATGCATATGCATACACATTATGTATGCATATGCCTTATGTATGCATATGTATGCATGTATGTGTATGTGTGTGTATGTCTCTTTACTTGTGTGTGTGTATGCATATATATGTGTGTATGTGTATGTGTGTATGCGTGTGTATGTATGTGTATGCATTTAAGCATGTATGTATGCATATGCATGTGCATAATGTATGTATATGTATGCATGTGTGTGTATGTGTGTATGCATGTAAGTATGTATGTATGCATGTATGTGTATGTGTGTGTGTATTGTCTCTCTAAGTGTGTGTGTATGCATATGTATGTGTGTATGTGTATGTATGTATGTGTGTATGTGTGTGTATGCATGTAAGCATGTATGTATGCATATGCATGTGCATTATGTATGCATATACATGTGCATTATGTATGCATATGTATGCATATGTATGCGTATGTATGCATGTGTGTGTATGTGTGTGTATGCATGTAAGTATGTATGTATGCATATGCATATGCATATGCATTATGTATGCATATGTATGTATGTATGTATGTATGTATGTATGTATGTATGTATGTGTATGTGTTTGTGTGTATCTCTTTATGTGGGTGTGTATGCATATATGTGTGTGTATGTGTCTATATGTGTGTGTATGTGTGTGTGTCTATGTGTGTGCGTGTCTATGTGTGCATGTGTTTGTCTATGTGTGTATATATGTGTGTATCTATATATATGTGTCTATATGCATCTGTATGTGTGTGTGTTGATGTGTGTGTGTGTAAGTGTGTATGTCTATGTGTGTGTGTATGTGTGTGTGTGTCTATGTGTGTATGTCTGTGTGTGTCTATGTGTGTATGCATGTGTCTATGTGTGTATGTATGTGTGTGTGCATGCATGTGAATGTGTGTATGTAAATTTGTGTGTATATGTGTGTGTGTAAATATGTGTGTGTGTAAATATGTGTGTATCTGTGTATCTATGTGTGTATGTGTGTATATACGTGTGAATGTGTATATATATGTGTGTATGCATGTGTATGTATGTGTGGAAATGTAATATGTATGTGTGTGTATGTGTGTCTCTATGTGTGTATGTGTGTGTATGTGTGTGTGTCTCTGTGTGTGTGCTTATGTGCGTATATGTGTGTAAATCTATGTCTGTATGTGTGTGTGTGTAAATCTATGTCTATATGTGTGTGTGTACCTTGCTTCACGGGATGTGCATGTCGCTCTCTCTCTCTCTCTCTCTCTCTCTCGTCTATTTGTGCCATGAGAAATCGATTTTTTTTTTAACATTCCAGAGCGTCGCTTACGCGACACTCTGAAAGACCAGGATGTCATGTATGCAACAATCCAGCATCATAGGAAGTTTGCCAATGTTGTTAAAAGCATTGTTGTTTAGGGACGCTCTTTGCAACACATTTTTTTAGCATCGCTTATGCAATGACACATCTTTTTTTTTTAAATAAAAACAGGCTCGTCCCTTATGCGACACTAGCATTGCATAAGCGATGAGCCCCGCTTTTTTTTCAATTCGGGGGCGTCGCTACGCCCCCCTATTTCTAGTAGTGCATGCACAAGAATACATACACAAAGATCCAAGATGATTGCACAAGAAAGTGTTTTATATTATTTTCAAGAATGATTACAACACACAGTAATGAGAGCCTTGCATAACGAGAAGCGGCATCCAGACACACTACTATTGCTCATAGTTGCACATAATTTTGCACCACAGGGTAAACCTCCCAAGCACTAGAAAGTCCTAGATAGATATACTGGGGTTTTCACATCCTCCCCCCCCTTGGAGAGCTTGTTGATCTCAAGAAGCAGGTTCCGGCTTACAAAATCTGGGATCGATACAACTTAAAGTGATACAAAATTTGGGAACATTACAATGGGCTTAAGGGGCCATAATAGGCCGAGGATGTGTGGTAATATTTTTGAACAAGGGCATGGTCCGAACCAAATGTGTTGGCTTGGATCCAATCAACATCCAGTAAGGGGTGGCCTTTCCATTTGATGAGGAACTCGGGGTCTTCGCATGTGGTGCGATCTTGTAAGATAGCCTCCAGTTTGAATTGGTTCTCCCCATCTTGAAGCATGGGGACTTTGCGTTCATACTTGGTGTCAGGCTTGAACCGATTAAGTAAGCTCATGTGAAAGGCATTGTGAAACTGCACATTGTCAGACAACTCCAGTTGATATGTGACCAGGTTGATCTGCTTTGCCAACTTGTATGGACCATAATATTGGTGGTTGAACTTGTGTGTTATGTTGTGGGGAAGTGTGATGGTCCAGGCACTCATGAGAATTATGTTGCTGACTTTGAAAACTTCACCTCATCTTTTTTTTTTTTTTGCATACCTAGCCATTCGTTCTTTGCTTTTCTACAATTTTGATTTAGCCTCTTCCAACTTTGTCTTCCATTGATCTAGGAACGCTTCGCAATCAGGGTTGTTGGTGGCCAAGATGGAGATTTGAGTGAGTGCTAATGGATTTATAACTTCTTTGCCAGTTGCCAACTTGAACGGGTTCATTTTCGTGCTCGAGTGAATCGAGATTTGTAGTGAAACTTGAGAATGTCTAAGTGCATGGCCCAATCTCGTTGATAAGTTTGCACATAGTTAGAAATATGATCTTCAACCATTTGGTTAACCCATTCGATTTGCCCATTGGTTTGTGCATGATATGTGGAGGAAAACTGGAGTTGTATCCCCAATAGGCAAAAGAGTTCGGTCCATAACTGGCTCAAGAAGCAACCATCTATGTCTAAAATGATAGCTAAGGGTAGGCCATGATACTTGACTATGTGTCTGAAGAATAAATGATCCACTATTTTTGCATTCAAAGGAGGCTTCACTACAAGGAATACGGGCGTATAGCAACGGTTAAGGCGACACAATTTTGCTATAAAATTGCAAAATGCATCATAATGAGCATCACGCGTGCAACGTCGATTAAACGACATTTTTTGCGACTTGTGGCACGACAGGGTCTGTGATGCTTGCATTGAGCATCGCTAACACGACGGTTTCAAGTAGCATCGCATAAACGATGCTTTTTTGCATCGCATAAGCGACACCTTTTAGCATCGCATAAGCGACACTTTTTAGCATCACATAAGCGACATTAAAACATGTCGCTTATGCGATGCCAAGTGCAATGATTTTTTGACATGTAGCATCGCTTGCATGACAGTCTGTTGACAGAAAAAAATTAAAACATTGGAGGCTCTTCGATCGGCATTTTCATGCATCTGATCGAAGAGCTCTCCAACGTTCGCAATTGCGTTGCGCTTATGAGCTGAAGCAAGTACATGTAGAGTTGTTGTTTTGCCTAAGCTATCTCTTATTGTCTCCCTCTATCTTTGTTTCTCTCTTTCTACATCTTTGTGTCTTTGAATTCTCTTTCTCTCTCTATCTCTCTCTCTTCTTTCTCTCTTTATTGCAGGTTATTCAAGAAGCTAACCAAGAAAAAAGTATGGCAACTATAAGTACAATTTCTATTCTTTGTATATCATTTGAATTGTGTTATGTTCATTAGATAGCATACTAACACTTATTGATATGCACTTATACACTTATACATGATGAAGATGCACTTTCACACATATACACATGCACATACACACACATATATGCACACAGATACATGTGCACATACACATACTCATACACACATATACACTTACACATGCACATGCACATACATACATATACACACACATACATATACACTTAGGTACGCACATATGAATGAATTATATAATTAAAGTATTAAAACACATATACACATGCACACACACATGCACATACCTACATATAAACATATACATGCACATACACACATATACACATAGAGTTACACATATACATGCACATACATATACACACACATACACATGCACATGCACATACACATACTCATACACACATATACACTTACACATGCACATGCACATACATACATATACACACACATACACATGCAAATACATATACACACACATACATATACACTTAGGTACACACATATGAATGAGTTATATAATTAAAGTATTGAAACACATATCCACATGCACACACACATGCACATACCTACATATACACACATACATGCACATACACACATATACACATAGAGTTACACATATACACACACATACACATGCACATGCACATATTCATACACACATATATACTTACACATGCATGCACATGCACATACATACATATACACACACATACACATGGCACACACATACATATACACTTAGGTACACACATATGAATGAATTATATAATTAAAGTATTATAACACATATACACAAGCACAGACACATGCACATACCTACATATACACATATACATGCACATACACACATATACACATAGAGTTACACATATACATGCACATACATATACACACACATACACATGCACATGCACATACTCATACACACATACACTTACACATGCACATGCACATACATACATATACACACGCATACACATGCACATACATACATATACACACACATACATATACACTTAGGTACACACATATGAATGAATTATATAATTAAAGTATTAAAACACATGTTTAATATAAACAATAATAACAATCAATAGAACAAAACTCTTCATTACTTAATACCATACACACAATTCAAAACATAACTGAAATGAAAAATTTATAGATTATATATATATATATATATATATATATATATATATATATATATATATATATATATATATATATATATATATATATATATATATATCAATGTAAATACATATAATCCAATGTCATAATCAACTAAAATCCTAATCATCATCATCATGATCATGATGATCATCATCATCAGCAGTATCATGATCATCCTGATCATCCTCATCCTCATCGTCATGATCACCCTGTGACGATCGAGATCGTCCCTCCTGTGTCTGTCTCTCCACCTCATCCATATCTGTCTCTCCATAATACTCCTATATTACATATAACAAACATAAATAAATAAAACAATTAAACCATTCATAAAAATAAAATAATTCTATAAAATTTAATAATACTCACAAAGGCATCAGGATGATCTCGCATATACTCGCTCAAAGGCCGATATCCAAAATGTGTAGCATACTCGATCTCATGTTTCGTAGGATATCAACCATAATCCTTCTGCTACATTGAAACAAATAAAAAAGATTAGTTGCTTGCATTTTAACTAAAATAAAAAATATACTCACAATAACACATATACTTACAAATGTAGCTACAAAACCATTATGGCCCATTTGGCCTAGGTGCAATGTGTGGCCCGACTCCACTCTCTTCTTTGCAGTAGCCTGTTTATTTAAGAAAAAAAATACATAAATTAAATGTAAAAAATTACTAAAATATATATAAATTATAAATATAAACTATTAATTTGTGTACCTTCTACTGAGGAAATGACTCCTGAAGACGTAGCTGTCTACAAAAAAACTTCCACGTCTCAGGTGGTATGTTAGCTCGCCTCTTATTTTTTTCCACCATACAATATCTCTTGTCAATTTAATCTCAAACAGAAAAAAAAATCAGAATACATACACATATATACACACACATACACATACACATACCCGCATACATATATACATGCAAACATATACGCATACATATATGTATACATTTACACATATACATACATATAACATAAACACACATATACATATCCACATATATACGTACACACACATGCATGCATATACACTCATTCATACAAAATACATGCATTTATCCCACAATAATGTGTAGTTGTGTATATGTGAATATGTGTGTATGTGTAAATGTGTATATGTGAATATGTGTGTATGTGTAAATATGTATATGTGAATTTTTTGTGTATGTAGATAATCATATTATTAATATCAAATACCATTATTTGTAGATTCTGATCAATCAAATGGAACTCCACCACTGTCTCCTCATCGTGCAATGACTATATACTATAAGTATATGAAACATTTAATTTTAAATATATCAAACATATATTTTAAATATCAACCACCGTCCCCCTATTTCTTGTAGTGATGTTCGTATCATAGGCGATGAGCCCCAAGGTAAAGGGAGCCAAAGAAAAATGGATGCAGTTTTCAAAGAGAAGGCAATGACATCACTACTAAATTACCCATGTGCATTTATGCTAGTATAAGGGCTGATATAAGGCTCATATGTTGTAGTGTTTGAATTATAGAGCTCGATGCTTAACATTGTTTATCATATTATTATCTTATTTGTAATACATGAAGAATATTTTGTTCTTTAATTTGCTAAGCTTTGTTTTCTTGTGAATGATTTGAAATGATTGTTTCTCGTTGTCGCTCAATATCCTAAGCATAATATGAAGTCAACCCTAAGTACTTTGAGTGAATTGTTCTTCTTGGTTCTCCTAATTGTTGACTCTAGTTCTTGAAATTTTACAAAAGTTCAAGTTTGCCAACATCTATATATCTACACCTTGAGAATACAACATGAACGAAAGAAAGGAGAAAATAACACTATGTACATGCAGCTTTGCATCGGTATATTTATTGCGATCTTATTGGTTAAGATTTCAATCATCCACAATTTACTAGAGTGGTTCATAATTCATGAGTAGTTGCTTACATGGATATAGGTGTCATGATATTTGGAGAACTCCAAAGAGAATTTTTAAAAATATTGAAATAAAGAAAAAACAACATATTGGGTGCCATTAGCTAGTATGAATATGATGTTTGATATTCAAGAACTCTCTTCATTAATTCACCCTTGGAATCATCGACATGCACAATAGCGAAAGGTACAAGAACTCTCTTCATTTATTCACGCTTTGAATCATCGACATGCACAATAGCGAAAGGTACTGAACATATATTTTATTCTGGTGTCAAAAACATATGTCTAATTCTTAATTGAGACTTCAATTAGATCACTATACATTTATTCAAAGTGAAATTATGCAAGAGGAAAATTTGAACAAGTTGCTTTAACTTTTTTCCATCAAACTAAAATTGTTTGGAGTTTCAATCCCCCCATTTTAAATCGTTAGTCATAATTGTCAATGTGTGCATAACAGCCTAGTTTTTGTAGTTGCCAGGTGATTGTTAAAAGAAAAATCAATGGAAACTATGGTAAATCACAAATATCTTTCATATCTTCATCCATTGGTGTCAATATTCTACCCACAAAATGCCTTCATTCATAAAAAATGTTATTATGAAAGTATTATTGTAATTAATACACACATAGCATATGATCTCATTACATAAATTTGTAATTAACGTTTTCCAACAAACTTTAAAATTAATCTTACAAGTCTCATTGCTAGCGGAGTGCTTCTATCATGGGAGCTAGACGTAAGACCGAAACATAAAAAGGCCTTCATTCTCCTTCCTCTGGGGCTAGCCGTCCTCCTTCATCACCACTCCCGTTCTTGAACCTTCCGACAGAGGAGCTTACTACTGTGATTTTTGGTTGTGACCATGCAACTTACAATGAATGCGTCACACAACTTCTGTTTGGTATACTTTATCTATCCTCTTACTTTCTATCACAGATATACGTCTCTCCCTTTAAACCATAATGCATCATATCATGGTTTGGATTTCTCATTTTGAGATTCCACTATGCTTTCGATAGTATGTTTTTCCACGTCCTGGTCATATGGACACCATCTCCTTCTGTGCCCTTATTTCTCTCTCTCTCTCTCTCTCCCTCTCCCTCCCTCCCTCCACATATTACTGCATGTTCATGTGTGTGCATGTTTTTGGTATGGCTTTCGTGCGAACGCAGAGAAGAATGTTGAATCTAAAGCTTACTTGGAATCCTGGGCTTGGTTTTATTTTAGGGACGTCCTTATGCATGAACAATAGATTGATCATTAGCTTTTGTGCATGTCCAAGCCTTTGAGCTTCTCATATCAGCTATGTAAAGAATGTCCGACTAGGGATGCCACTATTTTTGTTTAATTACATTGATAAAAAGTTGCATGGTATTTTTGAGGCAGATAGCTATGGAGAGATTAACATCAATCCATATGGGGATTGATGGGAAGCAGAAGACACAGTTTCCAGCTCAGGTTCTTTGCTTAGATTTAATAATCTCTTATATTACATTAGGTCACTGTTTGAGGCATAATGAGGTTTTGTTTACATGTAGGCATGCGTATGGGTGAGATGTCAGTGTGCACCATTGACAGAAAGCATATACAAGGGAGCATTAGCAGCGAATTATGTGAATTATTCACGAGAGAAAGTCTTATTTGAGTTAAATCATGTGCAGACAGATAAGCTTATATCGAATGGTAGACCTGGCCATTTCATCTAACTCATCCCAATCATCTTCATCCATGTCAGGAGGCTTCTTTGAAATCCCATTTATTGGCTTCCATTGCCTCCTTTGAATCAGCACATCTTCAATCTGATTCTTCCATAGAGCAAAGTTTGTACCATCAAATTTTTGGATCTCAAAATGGTCTTTGCCCTGCAAGTTATAGCTCCTCCTCGGAACACTAGCACTAGACCCTGATCCACCATATGTGCCTAAGACCTCTGATGCCATGATGGTAGAGAACTGAATAGAATGATAATGGAGCTAGAAGAGTCCAAACACCAACAAATAAGTGTATCAAGGAGTAAATCGACCACTGTATAGTTGACTAAACCAGAAATTTTGAAAAATTTTGCCAGAGTATCCTCTGCAAAATTAGCATATGACCACTGTCAAAGTATCATAAAACTGCAAGTACTGACATGTCTACCTGCATAGTGAATCACTGACTCCACTGCATATAATCAGTTACCCAATAGAAGCCAACTAGGCTTATCGAGCACCTATGAACAACTATCATACATCTCCTATGGCGAAGCTAGGTAAGTCTTCCACCTGCATCACCGAAGAGACCCCGACATATGGGTGTCTCCCAGTTAAGAAAACTTCACCACGACCCTCTTTATCAAGCGTAAAAGGCTTTATGCAAAGAACGTAACCGCTATATCAATGACCACATGGACGTACATAAGCGGTATCCACAAAAGCGTACATGGTGTGTATGTGCTCAATATATGTAGTAAAATGACACTAAAAGGCTGAATACACAGCCCAAAAACTAGCCAATAACACCTACAAGTGTTTGTCAACTCTGATGTTTTACGCTTAAAAAAACCTGCATAAATTTGCAGTGGCTGCTCCCACCAAAACTGAAAACCTCTCGAGAAACTTGTAGTTTTACGAGTGTGGCTGAAAATACAACGCCAAAGGTTGATATTTATTGTCTGAGAAGTACAAACAACACTCTTCTTGATGTTCTTGGACCTGTGTGAAGAGAAATATGTGCGAAAGTACTCCACAATGGCTCCAAAAGACACCCCAAAAATGCTTCAGAAATAGGCTTTGAAAGCAGAGAATGAAGCTTTGAGGGACCAAAACTTGTTGAAGGTAATGTCAACCTTAGTCTTTCCCCTTGTTCAGACACCACAAGAGTGTAGCTTAGTGGCAAGAGATTGCCACGGTTAAGTGAGCTCTGGGGGAAACAGTACTGGGATGGGTGACCTCCAGGGAAGTACCGGGAACATCTATATTCCTTGATCATTGAGGTCCTCCCTCGCGCGCAGCCAACGGTGCCAACGGTGACACGTATGACAAGGTATGCCAAGGTCTATACCTTGGTCGCTGCCTTAGTAGAAAGCCTTGGGGGGGGGGGGGGGGTGCTCGCTTTGCTCGCACAAAAGGAACAAAGCTTTTGCCTCAAACTGCTCTGATACCAGTGAAGTATTTTGATGGTGATGCACCACAGTGCACTCTCCTTCTCAAGAGCTCCACGACAATATGCTCGGAGTAGAAAACCGAGCTCCTTAAGGTTGCACGCAATACTCCGCACAGAGGCTGCAGAATACGTAGAAAACACAGTACATAGGGAGCACGAAGACAGACTTCTTGGGTCTTACAAATGCGGTCAAATTTACAGTCTGTGACTGACCAGGCCACTACATGTTTTATTAAAGAACATATACAAAGAAATGTCCGGTGGCCATTTGGCCTTTCACATGGACACTAACGGTAACAGGAACCATTGTTGGTATCTACAAAATTTCATTTCGTACATTCAAACAGGTAGAAAAAAGTTTATATTTCTTATGATAGAGTTAGTTATTTTTTTAAGCACCTAATAATGGCTTTTTGTTGTTATATATTTTGATAGGTCATTTTGAAGGTTGACTGGTTTCGAGCTGAGTATAAAGGTAGTAATTCCACATTAAGAAAGGAATTATCTAGGTTTTGGGCAATTGATTCTTCCAAGGTAATGTGATCTACTAAAGAACCATATATTCTTCCTAGGCATATTGAACAAGCATTTTTTTATAAAAACACAGATGCTCATCCTTGGTGGCGAGTCATTCATGTGCAACCTAGAGGTAGGCCATTGTTTGAACAGTTCATTGTTAGAGAGATCGAAGAAAGTCCTCTTGATGATTCAGCATCAGATACTGATACATCAACATCTGAAAGAGAAATTAGAATCATTATACGTGATAATGATACTAATCTTTTTTATGAAGAGGATAATTCTCTACATGTTGATTCTACTGATGAGGAATGGATATCAGATAATAGATTTTTTTATTAACTTGAATAACAATGAATCCTACTAGAGAGATGAAATCATGTTCTTTTAAGTTATAACATGAAGTTCGGGGTATGCCTAGTTATTTTATATATAGATTTATCTTTGAGGAGCAAATTTTTATCATGTATGTATGCATATGTGTGTGTATTCATGTGTATTATATGTATGCATATGTTAGTATGCATATATATGTATTTCATGTATATGTATGTGTTTGCATGTGTGTGATATATGTATACATGTGTTAGTATGCATATGTGTATATATACATATGCATTTATGTAAAATATTCATGTATTCATGTAATATATGCAAGTGTTTATAATTGTGTACATGTATATATGTGTAAATATGTATGCATGTATATATATGTTTATGTGTGCATGTAAGCATGTATATGTGACGTGCACATGTATATATGTATATATGTCTATGTGTAAATGTGTACATGTAAATATGTATGCATGTATATATATATATATATATATATATATATATATATATATATATATATATATATATATATATATATATATATATATATATATATATATATATATATATATATATGTATGTGTATATGTGTATTCATTATATGTGTGTAACTGCATGCATGTGTATGTGTGTGTAAAAATGTGCATGTATGTGTGTGTATGTATAAATGTGCATGTATGTGTATATGTGTGTAAATGTGCATGTATGATGTATATGTGTGTGTATGCATGTATTTGTACCTCTAGTCTCACTCTTTTCTCTCTCTCTCTCTCATATACAAACATACATACATAAACACACATACTCATATCCACATATATATACATAAAAGCAGTGCATATCGTGCATTATTGCAACGATGAGCCATAAGTCTCCGCATCTCTTTTAGACACCACTTAAGCGACCATCCTGTCCCAAACTCTGTCTCAAGTGAACTAAGTACGTATTTTTTATTCCTATGATCATGTTCACTACAAAAAAAAAAAAAAGTAAATAAAACATAAGATATTTATTTCAATTTATATGTAAAATTTATACTTACTTCCACGGTAAGTGGACAAGGCGCAGGTAAGAGTCGTATAATGCCGGCATTCTTCTCTTGAACTCGAATCCATTCCCTATGTACACAATGTTCCCCTCTGGCTCTATATCGCACTCTAGTCCTAAGGTGCATATGCATGTCCTCATAGGCAACTCTGCTCTGCTATCACGATCTAGAGGTGGTATAGGTGTCGTGAAAATAGATAGGTAAAAATAAATAAAAATATGTGTTATAATATCATTAAAAAAGTTCATGAAAAAAAAACATACCTATGACCAGCTAGCTGTCTTCATGCATGTGGAGCCGTAGAAGAGCCCTCCTCTGATCGCTGGGTAAGCATCTGGATCGTATAGTCCAGCTCATCATCAGACATCTCTGAGTAATCACGCATGATGGCCCCTAGAGTATCAGACAAAACTCTTGCCCTCATAAGACTTTTTATGAGAGTGAGTTTCGCCTTTCTCTCTCTACTAGGATCCATAATACCTAACATATAAAACAAAATGGGTTAGAAATCAATATATATATATGTGTACATATGTATGTGTCTATGCATTAAGTATGTGTATGTATGCATGTGTGTGTATGTATGTGCGTGTATGTGTGTGTGTATGTGTGTTTGTATGCATCATTATGTGTGTATGTGTCTGTGTGTGTATGTGTGTCTGTATATATGTGTGTGTATGTGTGTATCTATGTGTATGTGTGTGTGTGTCTATGTGTATGTGTGTGCGTCTATGAGTGTGTATGTGTTTATATGTGTGTATGTGTCTATGTGTGTGTATGTGTCTATGTGTGTATGTGTATGCATGTATGTATGCATATGTGTATGTATGTATGTGTATGCATTATGTATGAATATGTGTGTGTATGCATTATGTATGTGTATGTATGCATGTAAGTATGTATGTATGCATATGCATATGCATTATGTATGCATATGTATGCATATATGCATGTATGCATGTATGTGTATGTGTGTGTATGTCTCTCTATGTGTGTGTATGCATATATGTGTGTGTATGTGTGTGTGTATATGTGTTTGTATGTCTGTATGCATGTGTATGTGTGTGTATGCATCATTATATGTGTATGTGTCTATGTGTGTATGTGTCTATGTGTGTATGTGTGTGTGTAGATGTGTGTGTGTGTGTCTATGTGTATGTGTGTGTGTCTATGAGTGTGTATGTGTTTACGTGTGTGTATGTGTCTATGTGTGTGCATGTGTGTATGTGTATGCATATGTGTGTGTATGCATGTGTATGTGTGTGTATGCATGTGTATGTGTGTATGTGTCTATGTGTGTATGTTTGTGTGTGTGTGTATATATGTGTGTGTGTATGTGTATGTGTGTGTGTATGTGTATGTGTCTATGTGTATGTTTCGCTACGCGTCTATGAGTGTGTATGTGTTTATGTGTGTGTATGTGTCTATGTGTGTATGTGTCTATGTGTGTATGTTTATGCATGTATGTATGCATATGTGCGTATGTGTGTGCATGCATTATGTATGCATATGTGTGCGTATGCATTATGTATGTGTATGTATGCATGTGCATTATGTATATTATGTATGCATGTAAGTATGTATGTATGCATATGCATTATGTATGCATATGCATTATGTATGCATATGCATTATGTATGCATAAATATGCATGTATGTGTATGTGTGTGTATGTCTCTCTATGTGTGTGTATGCATATGTGTGTGTGTGTGCATCATTATGTGTGTATGTGTGTGTGTATGCATGCGTGTCTATGTGTATGTGTGTGTATCTATGAGTGTGTATGTGTTTATGTGAGTGTATGTGTCTATGTGTGTGTATGTGTCTATGTGTGTATGTGTATGCATGTATGTATGCATATGTATGTGTGTGTATGCATCATTATGTGTGTATGTGTGTATGTGTGTGTGTGTGTATATGTGTGTGTGTATGTGTGTGTGTCTGTGTATGTGTGTGCATCTATGAGTGCGTATGTGTTTATGTGTGTGTATGTGTCTATGTGTGTGTATGTGTCTATGTGTGTGTATGTGTCTATGTGTGTATGTGTATGCATGTATGTATGCATATGTGTGTGTATGTGTCTATGTGTGTATGTGTATGCATGTATGTATGCATATGTGTGTGTATGTGTGTGTATGCATTATGTATGCATATGTGTGTACGCATTATGTATGTGTATGTATGCATGTAAGTATGTATGTATGCATATGCATATGCATTATGTATGCATATGTATGCATGTATGTGTATGTGTGTGTATGTCTCTCTATGTGTGTGTCACTCTAGCACAATGGCAAGTACCAACCTGAGAAGCTTCACCTCATAAATGTCAATCCGCGGAGACGTGAGGACCGGTATGAAGACCAAGAGCAAGTGAAGTGCACAAGTGCGTGAGTGAAAGCACACAAACATGCACACACATACACACACGCACATAAGGTAAGAGCAAAGAGTGGAGCAATGGAAGGACTTAAATTACAAAAGAACTCTCTTACAAAACTGAAATCTACAACAAGCCAACCCCCAAAAATGAGCTCTCCAGCCCTTTTTATAGTTTTTTGAGTAGTTTTGGCCCTGTCCAGACCTAGTGTCCGGCCTAGTTAAAAATTGGGTTCCAAGGCTTATTTGGGGGCTCAAACGGAGTCTAAAAATTATGAAAATTGGTAGGATGCTACTTCTAATACTCCTCAAGCTCAAGGACTCCTTGGCTTGAACAAAATGGAGTTGTAAAAATAGAAAATGGTATTTACAGTGGTTTTTAATGATAAAAGTCATTATATTTATAGGGATTTCTTCTAAAAATTTGACATGTGCTTCTTGGATCTCCTTACATGCTCCTTCTTCTTGTGTGTCCACTTCATTGATGAGCTTCGCTACTTGTGTATGACCTTGACTATCAACACTCCCCCCTCTCTAGAGTTTGTCGTCTCAGACAGACCCTTGTTGTAGTGGTTGTTCCATGTAGTGTGCAGAGAGATAGTGTCCATCATGTATCCACAAGAGTGATCCATCTTCCAATTGTAGCTTGGGCAGTTGTCGGGTTCATCACTCTTTCATTGCTACCTTTGTCTGGACTTCTTCCCTGTATTCCAGCTTGATGGTGTCTTTGTGAGCGTGCTCTTGCAGTTGTCACGGTGATGTCCTCTAGCTCTGCCAAAGATGGCTTTCCTCGTTTTTATGCCAAGTACTTGCAATCCATAATGGATGATGGGTAAGTGAATTAGTGCATGGGTTTAACAAGATATGTGCCTTGTGCATGGCCTTGTAATGTGGCCCTATGCATGCATACTTGGGAAATGCATTGGAAGAATTATGGTGCAAGAAGTTGGGTCTTGAGCTAAGTGTTCGAGGGTATGCCGACGAAGAGGTGTCCTAATCAATTATGATTATGTTGTTGTTGAAGCATACAATTCTTACCATGGTGAGAGTTCCGTCGATATTCAACTCTTCGTGTTGTACTTCTATCATGGTGATTGACCATCAGCTTGTCTTCCGTTGTTGATGGTTCACATTGGAGATTCTTCAAGCGCACAATCCGGTTCTGGTCTTTTTTTTTTTGACACAATGGAGTAAAACAAGAAAAAAAGGTGTTAGCATCAATAAAATATTTTACATATGTTAGATGTGTCGCATGTGTCTGGGATCCTCAATTGTGTCTATGCACGGCCGTGTAATGTGGCCCTATATTAATGCATACTTTGGAAATGCATGACTTGAATGGTGCAAAAGACAAGGTTATGCCAAAGGCACATGGTTGTTGCACGTAGAGGTTTTCAATGTGGTTGGTGGATGTTGAGGTAGTCTTTGTTTGAGGTCGCTAGTGGATCTTGAAATGATGTAATCCTTCTTATAGGGATCCATTTCAAGATAGTATTTGACCCTATAGACATAAGCTCTGTCCTCTGTATCTTTGGGTGGTTTTTGAATTTCGTTATCCACCGTTGTTGGCTCTTTGTCTCTCTAGAAGCTAGTGGTACTTTGGGCATTAGTATGTGAAGAAGAAGAGGGGTTTGCTGGCCTTTGAGCTTTTGCTTCCATGATTGAGTCCTTGTGGTTCGTAGGGTTTTTGACACACACGACATTTTCTTTACGAAGATTAGTTTCAGAAGAACTAAGAGAATGTGTGCTACTTGGCTTTGTGCGCATGCAATTCTCTAATTCTAATATGATACATTGTTCAGGTGCCCCAACTTGAAGGATTTGACATCGTAGGTTCAAGTTGACTGCATGCTCGTAAATCCAATCTTAACCCAGGACAAGTGGCTCTATAATGTCTTCATCATGACATACTAGCATTTTGACTTTCATTGGAACATCTTTAAGGTAGATGGGAAGTTCCACCTCTCCCAAACAAGGGGTTTCCACACCTCCCAAACCTATGAGATAGGCTTCTATAGGCTTTATGTTCAATTGCAAGTCTTGGCAGTATGAAAGTCTAACTGCACTAATTGCTTCACCTGAGTCAATCAATGCTCTCACAGTCCTTGCATTCTTCCCTTGTCCTATCGCTATGGTCACAAAAGGATGTCGATCAATTATTTGAGAAGCAATTGCACGTGATGTTTGACACATGGCCATGTGGTATCTTGGGGCCTCGAGATTGATATCTAGACCGAGTCTTCGTAACTTATTTCTCCTAACGCATTCTTCGCCTCTGTCTGTGCTTCTTCTCTAACCCTTAATTCTTCTTCTTTTTGCTTCTTAGCAGTATTGAGTCTCTTTAGCATATCCTCTGTAAGAGGTTCTTGATATAGCTTGACTCGACAACCACTGATATAGTTTGAAAGGATATCACCTTCTAATGTGGCCAATTGAACAGCACCACTAGTGGAAATTGTATTAATGATCATGGGCCCGTATCCTCTTTTTTCCAATTTATGGGCATGTTTCTTTAGGATATAAAACAACACTAGGTCTCCCTCTTTCAAGTTTTCTTTGCAGCATAGATTCATGCCGCTGCACATAGCCTTGTCTCACGTAAGCGTTCTAGATCAAAGATCCGAGACGACAACTCGTGGCCATTCCACTCATGCTCTTGTGCTACTCTTAAAGTTGGAATTAGGAAGTCCAAAGGTAGCACAACATTTTGTCCGAAGACCATCTAAAATTGGGTGGCATTGAGTACCATTTTGTAGGCAACTCGCTAAGCCCAAACAGCATGATGAAGTTGTTTGTCCCAATCAAAGCGTTTATTATTTACGAGTTTGGTCAGTACATTACATAGGATCTTGTTTGTGCTCTCAGCTTGACGTTAGCTTGTGGATGATAGGGGGCAGACTTCTTATGTATCACCAAGAACTCTTGGAGGAGATTTTCAATGACTTCATTCAAGAAGTGTGTTCCTCTATCACTTACTAACTCTATTGGAAGTCCATATCTCGTGAACACATTCTCAAATAAGAACTTAGCTGTTGTTTGAGCATCATTCTTTATCGTAGCTTTTACTTCTACCCATTTTGTGAGATAATATGTGGTTACAATAATGTACTCTGCATGGGAGTTTCTAGCTGGGGGTTTAATAGGTCCTACAAAGTCAATATCCCACTTTGAGAATGCACGGCCTCCCATCATTGGCCTCAAAGGCATCTCATCTTTTCTAATCGGACATTGTGCATGTTGGCATGTGTCACATTTCTTCACATAGGTATGTGCATCCATATGAAGAGTGGGCTACCAAAGTCCTAAGAATAGAATGGTCTTGATTACTCTGTCAGGCCCAAAGTGTCCACGTGCAAAACTACTGTGTGCAGTTTCCAAGACTTTCAAGTAGTGTGATTCATGAATGCATAGTCTTAGGTAACCATCTTTGCCTCTCCAATATAGGTTTTCACCTACTAAGGCATAGTCTTTAGCCTCTTGCTCCATGCTTCGTCTTCTTGCTAGACTAGCCTCACTAGGGAATGTTCCTGATCTCATAAATTCTACCAATGGAGCACTCCAATCTGGAATTAATGATATGTGATAAAGAGTCGCATGCTCCACAGGGGGTCTCTTTTGGCACACTGGACAATTCTTGATCCACTCATGAATTTCTTTGTCTATACTAGGCCAATACACTCCTAAACCTTTTAGATTTTGCAATGTTCGTTGTTTAGAATAGTGATTCCCTAGAAATCTTTCATGGGCTTGTTGCAACCAACTACTATGTTCATCGTCCTTGACACAACAAGCTAGAACACCTTCCGTATCTTTTTTGTACATGCTTCCTGCCAATATTTGATAGCTTTGTGACCGCACAATTTCATCCTTGTTCGTCTTCACCTTCTTATTTGCGGGTCCAAAGGTTAGGATTGGTACCAACTTAATCGCCCATTTAGGAACAACTTCTAAATTAAATAGGTAAGCATCGGGAAACTCATCAGACACTCCTTGTGGGGACTCTCCTGAAGTGATGCAAGAAAGATGATCTACCCTAAGGTGGGTCTTACCTTTCCTAACAACCACTTCAAAGTCATATTCCATTAGTAAGAGAAACCATGTTACTAGATGCCCTGTATTGCAAGGTTTATTGACCAAGTATAGTAAAGCTTGATGATCAGTGAAAAACTTTAACTTGTTGGCCAATAGATAGTGTCTAAACTTTTTCATAGCATATACCATGCCTAAACCTTCTCTTTCAGTTGTGGTGTAGTTTCATTCAGCAGCGTTCAATTGCCTACTAGCATATGCTATAGGCAAGTATAGGTTTCCTTCACCAGTGGGTTGTGACAACACACATCCTCTTGCATAATTGGATGCATCCACATGTACATGGAATGGCTTATTCCAATCAAGAGTGGTCAGTATTGGTGCTGTGCACAAGCGTTTCTTCAGCTCATTGAAGGACTTCTTGCATTCATCGTTCCACTCAAACTTTGTCAACAAGGCATAAAGAGGCTTAGCTATACTTGCATACATGTGGATAAACCTACGGTAATATCCACAATGGCCCATAAAGGCTTGTACATCTTTAACATTCCTTGGCCTCGGTAACTCAGCTATGGCTCTTACTTTGTCCTCATCTGTTGATATTCCATTCTTCGAAACAATATGACCTAAGATTTTACCTTGACGTACCATGAACACACACTTTTCTGGGTTCAGACACACTTGGTAGTCTCTACACTTGTTGAAGATCTGTCTTAGCTCAGGGATGTGACATCTCCTTTCTTGGGAATGAGCACATAAATCGTCCACATATACTTCTAAGCTCTTTCGCAAGAACTTTTTGAAGACATGAAACATGAGCCTTTGGAATGTTGCAGGTGCATTGGTGAGCCCAAATGGCATCACATGAAATGCAAAGACTCCCCACTCTGTGGCAAATGCCATTTTATGTTGATCTTCAGTGGCAATGGCTACTTGATTGTAACCTGAAAATCCATCAAGGAAGCTATAAACTTCCTTGCCTGCAACACGCTCCAATAAATGATCAATGATTGGAAGTGGATAGCTATCTCTAATCGTAGCGGCATTAACTTTTTTAAGGTTAATACACACACGTAACTTTCCATTCTTCTTGGGCACCACTACAACGGGGGACACCCATTCAGTATGCTCAATTTCATAGATGAATCCAGCTTCAATCAATCTATCAATTTCCTCTTTTATTTTAGTTGCATAGGTGTCATTATAGGTGTAGGGCTTCTGTTTGGTGGGCTTGGCATCTGCTATCATGGGGATTGTATGAGAACAAACCTTCCGATCTACTCCCTTCAAGTCTCTATAGTGCCACGCAAACACGTCCCTATATTCCCTTAACAAAGCAACCAACTCTGCTTCCTCTTCTTTACCTAGGTCATCTCCTATGTATGTACATCTCTCTTCATTTTCTTCAATGGTGACTATGACTTTTTTGGTATTTTCTTTGTTATCATACGTTTCTCCTGTGGTGGCCTCTCTCTTAGGCAATCATACCAAAATTTTTTGGTCCTCAACTTCGTATTTCTTGAAATTCTCTGGTACTTCGAACAATGATTCCTTCTCTTCTTGTTTCACTCCTTGCCTTTTCTTTTTCTTTTGACCTCCTTCACTTTCATCCTTTGAATTGACAGTTTTAATGCTTGTGAGAGGTTCTTCTTCCTTTTGGGTAAATACTCCTATGTCTTCTAGATAGTGCTCCTCTGAAATAAAGCAACTATCCATCACAATGGACTCTAGATCGTCAACATTCTCTTCTTTTTCTATGAAGTCACTAGGGTCACATTCTTCTAGCAAGGGCTGACACATGAACATTGAGATATCATAACGCTCCTCGTCACAATGAGGTGTCCACTGTTCTTCATTGATAGCAATGTCCATGGTGGCCAAGATTTCTGCCCAAACATGAGGCTCAAATTCCTCATTTGGAAATCATCGGTGTATAGGCTGGGTCTCTAATTGGTCTATCTCCTTGAGAAGTTCCTTTTTCTCTTTCTTTTAGGCGTTTCCCCTCTTCCTTTGCGACCTTGCACATCCACAAATGAGTATCTTCATGCATCCAGGATGACTCAGATGAACTTTTAGAATGCATAGAGATCGAATCTTCTTGCTCCTTGTGGATAGAATTCCACTGTAGGGGTGGTACATCTCTGAAGGTGTAATCCTTCAAATTTACCTTGGTTGTGACCCCTAAGCATTGGAAGTATAAGGAGTTGGTTCCCCAATCCTGTACAACTTGCAGTTGTCATAGGAAGGGCCTTCCGAGGATCATTTTGTAGGTAGTAGTTTAACCAAAGTCACATTAGCAAAGGTGTGCTCAAACTCTACACCACACGTGGTTAGAGTTATCCCTTCTAGCAATCCTAGAGGTCTTTGAACATGGTTGTCAGCCATCTGAAGCTTCATTCTAGTTGGTCTTAATGCAGGTTTACCCCATTGCTTCCACAGGGAAGTGGTCGCAATAACAACACCAGCACCAGAATCTATGATCGCTTTGGCTGTATAACCTTGGTAGGTGATCGGAAGATAAGTATTATGTTCCTCACCTTTGCTCATGTCCCCTATTCTGTCTAGAGGTATCTCTGGAACTTTCTACTTAGAGTCTGCTTTTGGCATATTGGAATCAAGTTTTGGAACCTGATCCTTCACATGATTCCATAGCTCAGGTTTTGCTTTGAGCAGCTCTTCCACAGTGAGATGACACTGGACCTTAGTGTTCTTCATGACATCAGTGTTTCTTGGAACCACCGAGTCTTCGTTTCTGATCAATATTGTGGGAGCTCTAATCTGGAGAGATTTAGATTCCCATGGGCCTGTGAACTATGGCAACTCTTGTAAAGAATTGGATTCAAATCCTAAACTTTCTTTTTCTTGTTGCTCTACTTGGTCTCCATAAATAGATGGAATGTCTTGTGGGAATTGATCATGACGGTCATTAATTTCAAGAATAGGAGGGGAAACATCCTTCTCCTTGGCCCATTTCCCTTCTTGTATTTCCCGTAAGAACTTTTGAGTGTGCTGTTGAATTGAAAGAGGTTCTCCCTCATCTATGGAGTCAGGAACATAGACTTTCTGTGGTGATGAGCTTTCTCTTTCAACAATTGGTTGAGCCTGTGGAGGTAAAGAAACTTGATGTTTATTTACCAACTGCTCTAATCTACCTAGTAAGCCATGGAAGTGCAAACCCAGTGTAAGAGCATTTGTCTGATTGAATGATTGATTGGCCTCGAACATAGCTTGAGCTAGTTCCACCACTTTTATGCACATTTTTGTTCGTTCAATCTCTAAATCTGCTCTAGGGTAGCTCTTGTCTAGGTTTGTAGGTGTTGGCCCTTCTTGAAGTCGAGCCTGGTATGCCTTGAACATCATGTCCAAGTGTTCTGGGGTTGGATCTGCAAGAACAGACCCTGGTTGTGGTCTATTTACAATGGTTGGTGCGTGGGGGTGAGGCTGGGGATGAGGTGGTGTGGATGGAGTTTCGACATGCGGGGAGCTTTGAGAGACAATAACTTCTATTTTTGTGTTTGCATCTTTCAGGCTGTCTTCTAGTTCTGATAACTTTTTGGTCCACTTATGATTGGCCTTCTCTCCAGTATCCTTCCATGTTCTTGTTTTTCTCTTACTAGGCTCTCCTGACTCAGTTGGCTCTGATTGTTCAGCTAGTTTAGCTTTTTGTATTGCTTGTGCCCTAGTAACTGCATGTATAGGAGCCACATTATCACTACTGGAACTTGAATCCCCTACTAGGCCTACCACATTAACTGGTGTAACCTTTGGTGCACTAGAGGGATGTCCTTGACAATCTCTCAAGAGTTGTTCTTTGCCACACTCAAGACAAACGACTTGTATTGTGATGTTCTGCCCTTGATTCGGAGCTAGTGGGTGGAGTGGTTGTTGTCTTGGTATAGGTTGAGGTTGCCTATATCCTCCATGTTCATACGTTCTAGTTGCTCCTCGTGGTTCTGGACATGGGTTATACCTGGGAATTTCTCTGTCTTGTTCTCTAGGAGGGTACCCGTATGGTCTACATTGGAGTGGTACAAGTGGTCATGTTTGTCTATTCACTAGATAGTATTCGATATTGTGGTTGGGGTACTTCTGCTCACTATAAGAGTACATGTTAGGCTCTTGAGTTGTTTGTCTATCATAAGGGTAAGGTTGTGATAACCCTAATCCTTCTGTGGTGCAGACATGAGATGGATGATCTCCACCGCAAAGTGTTCAAATTCCAAGTAACATTGGCAATCTCAAGGAAGAGTTCTGGTAGTTCCTTTGTCCTTGTACCCCTAATTTCTTGGCCACTTACTCTGCCACTAACTCTGCCACTTCCTCCACATAACTGGAACTAGAAGTCTCATTGCTCCTTGTGTCCTCCGTTTTGGTAAGATCTTGTGTGATTTTGAGATCCTCGGCTAAGTTGTCTTCCAAATCTATACATTCTTGAAGACACTCACTCAAAGTTTGCAACTGTTTTACGTATACTAACATTCTCAATGTTCCATTGATTAGACCTTCTAAAAATAGGGATATCATTTTTTGATGAGAAGGTCTCTCTGTCACAGGGCATCAGTCTACATATTGACTAGATCTTCATGCTACATTTTTTACTGTCTCATCAGGAACTTGTTTGAAATTATGTATTAAGGATGACGAATTGTGCTTAATCCCTCACTTAGTGAATTCCCAAATAATTCTTGGAAGAATTGTTCAATATTGCCAAAGCAATTTGGATCCAAGGATTGAAACCAAGCTAAGGCTATTCCCGTGAGGGTTAGCTTAAAGAATTCATATTGCATAAAAAAGTCATCCACTTGCTCTGCTCGCAATGCCTGCTTGAATTCTGCAATGTGGTCATAGGGCTCTCCTGTGGCATCGTAACGATTTCGCATACATTTGGCCAATTGGATTGGTCTCACTCTGTTACCTGACTCTGGGGATCGAATTATAAATGGAACACCTTGGGGTGTTTCTGTCCTAAAGATAGGTCTATTCATATTTCCCATTCCCTGTCCAGTGTGGCCGTGGGGGTTGATTCCTAGCATGGTGAATTGCTCATGTGGTCTATTGGGTATACTAACTTGGCTCGTTTGTCCTAACATCACATTTTCTGTTCTTTGTTGGGTCTCGAATGGGTTTTGCGAGGTAGTTACCTGATCTCGAGCTAACTCTCCTCTTTCATTAATCTGATAAGGGTTTTCAGTTACTACATAGATCTGGCCCATCTTGTCCATGTAGACTCCATCTTCGTACTTGACAGTTGGTCTTGGAACTATTTCTAATTCAGTAGTGTTTCTCATTCTTGCTACTGACCTGTATAGACCGTCGAGGTAGATGGGTGATCCTTGCAGGTTAGTGGATACATATTGAAGAGACATCCTATATTCCCCTTCCACTGTAGACATAAAACCTTCCTTAGGTATGGATCTATGCATGTCTTTAGAAGCCAAGAGTTTCTCCTAGTTAAATGACATTTTTTACTCACTTGTCTATGAACTCAGCACGTAGTGTTAACCACTGAGTTGTGAGTCCCTGACTTGGTTGTGTGGTTTACCTTAGTTTCTAGTGATTTGGTACTTTATCTATCTCTTCCTAAGTATCAGCTTGAGCTCAGGTTCATAAGCCTTGTCTACAAGTCCAAAATTGTCCTTTGATTTGCTCAAAATCTTGTGGAACCCCTTGCTTCCTAGTTCAAAATACCCTATCTAACGAGCCCAAAATCACTCCGAACGGATTTCGTATGAGAAAGTTATGCCAGTTCAGGGTTCTGGGGGTTAAAACAGGGAAACAGGATCCCTCTGGGAGTACCTCAGGACAGGCGATACGATACCAAATTTTCCACGCGATACCACTATGGACGATACCACCTTAGAGGATATGTTACCACTCCCCAGATGATACCACCAAGCCCACGATACGATACCAACCTCATGATATGATACCAAAAATCACACGATATGATGCCTCTACATTCGACGATACGATACTAGATTGCTCACGATACGATACCAGGGTAAGGGACGATACAATACCAAGAATTTACACGATACGATACTGGAGCTCTCACGATACAATACTGGTTCTATGGACAATACGATACCAAAGGTTCAGACGATACGATACCACTTTTTTGTAAGATACAATACTAGAATAGGCATGATACGATACTGCTCGATCAACGATACGATACCAGGTGGACCGCGATACGATACCACTAGGATGACCACGATCGTGATACCAACACTTAACGATACGATACCAGAATGGTATCGCGATACCTCAAGTGGGTGTGCACGATACGATATCTCAACAAGTATCGTGATACTTGGGAATTCTGGTATTGCGATACCAAAACTCAACCGGACACGATACTTGGAGATTTTTAAGCCCAAATTCAAAATTTTAGCAGATATGTGTACCTTGTGTCCTCCTTGTCACTCCTATCAGCTGTAGATGCAAAATCTATGTCCAAATTGGCGATACCACCCGCACGATACCAGACACTGTTCTTGTCACTCCGTGATAGTGTCGCCTAGATTTTGGTGTTTTTGAGAGTTTTTCAAGTGTTTTTCTTCAGCACTTTTGGTTCTCAACTCCCCCTGCGCTTCTTTCTCACGGCTACGAGTAAAGAACGAGTGAATGTACTATCGAAAAATGAAAAAAACAGAGAAGATTAAGATGGGAGAAGATGGAGGTGATGATGATGATGAAGATGAAGCAAGACTCAGAAACTGAACTGAAAATGGTGATTTTTTTACCTTCCAACATCGCTACTCTATGTCTTACCATCACACGCTTGTCCTCCAAGCTCTCTCCATGGCAACGACGCCAAATTTGGTGTCACTCTATCACAATGGCAAGTACCAACGTGAGGAGCTTCACCTCATAAATGTCAATCTGCGAAGACGTGAGGACCGGTATGAAGACCAAGAGCAAGTGAAGTGCACAAGTGCGTGAGTGAAAGCACACAAACATGTACACACATACACACACGCACAAGGTAAGAGTAAAGAGTGGAACAATGGAAGGACTTAAATTACAAAAGAACTCTCTTACAAAGCTGAAATCTACAACTAGCCAACCCCCAAAAATGAGCTCTCCAACCCTTTTTATAGTTTTTTTAGTATTTTTGGCCTTGTTTAGACCTAATGTCCGGCATAGTTAAAAATTGGGTTCCAAGGCTTATTTGGGAGCTCAAACAGAGTCTAAAAATTATGAAAATTGGTAGGATGCTACTTCTAATACTCCTCAAGCTCAAGGACTCCTTGGCTTGAACAAAATGGAGTTGTAAAAATAGAAAATGGTATTTACAATGGTTTTTAGTGACAAAAGTCACTATATTTATAGGGATTTCTTTTGAAAATTTGACATGTGCTTCTTGGAGCTATTTACATGCTCCTTCTTCTTCTGTCCACTTCATTGATGAGCTTCACTGCTTGTGTGTGATCTTGACTGTCAACAATGTGTGTGCATATATGTATGTGTATGTGTATATGTGTGTGTATATGTGTCTGTATGTGTGTATGCATGTGAATGTGTGTGTATGCATCATTATGTGTGTATGTGTGTATGTGTGTATGTGTCTATGTGTGTATGTGTGTGTATCTATGAGTGTGTATGTGTTTATGTGTGTGTATGTGTCTATGTGTGTGTATGTGTGTGTGTGTATGTGTATGCATGTATGTATGCATGTGTATGTGTGTGTATGCATCATTATGTGTGTATGTGTCTATGTGTGTATGTGTGTGTGTATATGTATGTGTGTATGTGTATGTGTGTGTGTGTCTATGTGTATGTGTCGCTACGCGTCTATGAGTGTGTATGTGTTTATGTGTGTGTATGTGTGTGTATGTGTCTATGTGTGTATGTGTATGCATGTATGTATGCATATGTGTGTGTATGTGTGTGTATGCATTATGTATGCATATGTGTGTGTATGCATTATGAATGTGTATGTATGCATGTAAGTATGTAAGTATGTATGTATGTATGCATATGCATATGCATTATGTATGTATGTATGTGTATGTGTGTGTGTCTCTCCATGTGTGTGTATGCATATATGTGTGTGTATGTGTGTATGTGTGTATGTGTGTATGTGCGTGTGTATATGTGTGTGCACGTCTATGTGTATGTGTGTGTGTCTATGAGTGTGTATCTGTTTATGTGTGTGTATGTGTCTATGTGTGTGTGTGTGTCTATGTGTGTATGTGTATGCATGTATGTATGCATATGTGTGTATGCATTATGTATGCATATGTGTATGTATGCATGTGCATTATATATGCATGTGTGTGTATGCGTGTAAGTATGTATGTATGTACGCATATGCATATGCATTATGTATGCATGTATGTGTATGTGTGTGCATGTCTCTCTATATGTGTGTGTATGCATATATGTGTGTGTATGTGTGTGTGTATGTGTGTGTATGTGTGTGTATGTGTATGTGTATATGTGTGTGCATGTGTATGCATTATGTGTGCATGTGTGTATATGTGTGTGTATTTGTGTGTGTATGTGTGTGTGTGTCTATGTGTGTATGTGTGTGTATGCATATGTATGTATGTGTAAGTGTGTGTATGTGCAAATACCAGGCTTCAACAAGATGTGTGTCTCTCTCTCTCATGCTCTCTCTCTTTATCTCTCGTTCTCTTCTTGCTCTCACGTGTTAATCCCGGCACAAATGTGTAAGGAGAAATCGAACTTTTTTTCAACATTCCAGAGCGTTGCTTATGCGATGCTCTGGAACACAGGACGTCGCACATGCGATGCTATCCACTTTGCCAATGTCGCAAATAGCATTGCTATTTGCGACGCACAGGTTTAGCATCGCATAAGCGATGTAGGCATCGCTTATGCGACGAATGCCCATAAAAAATATATATCCAAAAATAGCACTATCGCTTATGCGACGATAACATTGCATAAGCAACGGTGCTCGTTTTTTTTTCAATTCAGGGGCATCGCTACACCCCCTTTCTTGTAGTGCTTGGCCGAGATGAAGTGATTCTATTTTGTGAAGTAATCCACTACCATGAATATGATTGAGTTTCCCTTGAATGGTGGAAGCTCGATGATGAAGTCCATATTGATCACGTTGCAGGGTCTATTTGGTATTGGGAGCAGTTGTAAGAGGCCCATCGGTTTAATTTGGTCCTACCAAACTAGTTGGCAAGTTGGAAACATCTCCACATACTCTTGAACTTGGGCTTTCATGCAGGGCCAGTAGAAATTTTTGTGTAGTAGCTCGTAATTGTGGTGTTGGCCTCCATGCCTACCACTTTACAGTCATGAGCCTCCTAGAGCAACTCCTTACATAGTTCAAAGTCATCTAGAACATAAATCCGACCTTTGCAATGGATCATGCCATCTTCGATTGTGTATCGGCTTGAATGAGTAGCATTTCGAACCTCATGCATTAGTTATTGGACTTGGACATCATGCTCCTGAGCTCATTTGATTTTTCCTTTCAAGTCGGATGAGATTGTGGACATAGCTTGAACTTCGGGTTTTCCACTTAGCACATCTAGCATCACGTTTTGTTTTCCCAGCTTTGTGAATGATCTCGATGTCAAACTCAGTGAGAAAGTCCTTCCACCTTTCTTGCTTTGGCCTTAGCTTTGGTTATGACGAGAAGTATTTGAGGGATATGTTGTATGTGTAGACCTTTGTATACTTGTCTTGGATGTAGTGGCACCATTTGCATAGGAAATGCACGACCGCGAGCATTTCCTTCTCGTGTGTGCTCCACCTCATCTCGACTTCTGTGAAATTGTGTGATTCATAGGCGACGGGTTTCCCATCTTGCATCAAGACCCCCTTGATTGTCGTGCCAAAGGCATCTATTTGCACCTTAAAGGCTTTGTCAAACTCCTAAAGTTTGAGGAGGGGAGCATTGCACATCGCAACTTTGAGGGTGTTGACAGTCAAGGTCACACACAAGTAGCGAAGCTCATCAATGAAGTGGACACACAAGAAGAAGGAGCATGTAGGGAGCTCCAAGAAGCACATGTCAAATTTTCAGAAGAAATCCCTATAAATATAGTGACTTTTGTCACTAAAAACCATTGTAAATACCATTTTCTATTTTTATAACTCCATTTTTTTCAAGCCAAGGAGTCCTTGAGCTTGCCGAGTATTAGAAGTAGCATCCTACCAATTTTCATAATTTTTAGACTCCGTTTGAGCCCCCAAATAAGCCTTGGAACCAAATTCTTAACTAGGTTGGACACTACGTCTAGACAGGGCCAAAACCACTCAAAAAACTATAAAAAGGGCTGGAGAGCTCATTTTAGAGGTTGGCTTGTTGTAGATTTCAGTTTTGTAAGAGAGTTCTTTTGTAATTCAAGTCCTTCCATTGTTCCACTCTTTGCTCTTACCTTGTGCGCGTGTGTGTGTATGTGTGTGCATGTTTGTATGCTTTCACTCACGCACTTATGCACTTCACTTGCTCTTGGTCTTCATATTGGTCCGCACATCTCCGCGGATTGACATTTATGAGGTGAAACTCCTCACGTTGGTACTTGCCATTGTGCTAGAGTGACACCAAATTTGGCGCCGTTGTTAGGGAGAGAGCTTGGAGGACAAGCATGTGACAGTAAACGTAGAGTAGCGATGTTGGAAGGTAAAAAATCACCATTTTTAGTTTAGTTTGTGAGTTTTCCTTCTTCTTCATCATCATCATCACCACCATCTCCTCTCATCTTCACCTTCTCTGATTTTTTTGCTTTTTTGACTCTACACTCCCTATTTTACCTCTTTTTCTTCCTTCTTGGCTATGCGAGGAGTTCAGAGATGGTTCAGATCTTAGGCGCCCTTGAAATACAGAGATTTGCATCACTAAAACACCAAAATTTGGGTGACAGTATCGCGGAGTGACGAGACCAGCGTTTGGTATCGCGACGGTGATATCGTGCATCTGGAGGGTGACTTGGCACCTACAAGCTGATAGGAGTGACAAGGAGAACATAAGGTACACATATTTGCCAAAATATTTTGAATTTGGGCTTAAAAATCTCCAAGTATCGTGTCCAGTTGAGTTTTGGTATCGCGATCCCAGAATTCTCGAGTATCGCAATACTTGTCGAGGTATCGTATCGTGCACGCCCACTTGAGGTATTGTGATACCATTCTGGTATCGTATCGTCAAGTGTTGGTATCGCGATCGCGGTCTCCCCAGTGGTATCGTATCGTTGATTGAGCGGTATCGTATCACCCATGATGGTGGTATCGTATCGTGCCCAATCTATTATCGTATCGTGCAAAAAAGTGGTAGCGTATCGTCTGACCCTTTGGTATCGTATCGTCCATAGAACTAGTATCGTATCGTGTAATTTTTGGTATCGTATCGCCTGTCTCCTTGGTACCCTATCGTGAGCAATCTGGTATCGTATCGTGAGCAATCTGGTATCGTGTCGTCCCCTAACTTCGTATCGTAGCGTCGAGTGCAGAGGTATCGTATCGCGGACTTGGTGGTATCGTCTAACGAGTGGTATTGTATCGTGGAATTCGGTATCGCCTTGATGGTATCGTATCACCGAATGTGGTATCATCCATAGTGGTATCGCGGGGAAAATTTGGTATCGTATCGCCTGTCCTGAGGTACTCCCAGAGAGATCCTGTTTCCCTGTTTTAACCCCATGAACCCTGAACTGGCATAACTTTCTGGTTACGGTAAAATTAAGACGCGGATTATTAGATAGGGTATTTTGAAGTTGACCCTCAGGTTGGACTAGGAAGCAAAGGCTTCCACAAGATTTTGAGTAATTCAAAGGACAATTTTGGACTTGTAGACAAGGCTTATGAACCTAAGCTCAAGTTGATACTTAGGAAGAGATAGATAAAGCACCAAATCATCTAAGGCTAGTGTTAACCACACAACCAAGTCAGGGACTCATAACTGAGTGGTCAGCACTACGTGCAAAGTTCACAGACAAGTGAGTCAGAAATGTCATTTAATTGGGAGAAACTCTTGGCTTCTGAAGACATGCATAGATCCATACCTAGGGAAGGTCTTATGTCTACAGTGGAAGGGGAATATAGGATGTCTCTTCAATACGTATCCACTAACCTGCAAGGAATACCCATCTACCTCGACGGTCTATACAAGTCAGTAGCAAGAATGAGAAACACAACTGAATTAGAAATAGTTCCAAGACCAACTATCAAGTACGAAGATGGAGTCTACATGGACAAGATGGGCCAGATCTATGTAGTAACTGAAAATCCATATCAAATTAATGAAAGAGGAGAGTTAGATCGAGATCAGGCAACTACCTTGCAAAACCCATTCGAGTCCCAGCAAAGAAAAGAAAATGTGATGTTAGGACAAACAAGCCAAGGTAGTATACCCAATAGACCACATGAGCAATTCACCATGCTAGGAATTAACCCCCACGACCACACTAGCCAGGGAATGGGAAATATGAATAGACCTTCCTTTAGGACAGAACCACCCCAAGGTGTTCCCATCGTAATTCAATCCGTAGAGCCCGACAGAAGACTGAGGTCAATCCAACTGGCCAAATGTATGTGAAATCGTTACGATGGCATAGGAGAGCCATATGACCACATTGCAAAATTCAAGCAGGTTTTGCGAGCGGAGAAAGTGGATGACTTTTTTATGCAATATGAATCCTTTGGGCGAACCCTCACGAGAATAGCCTCAGCTTGGTTTCAATCCTTGGATCCAAATTCCTTTGGCAATATTGGACAATTCTTCCAAGAATTTATTTGGGAATTCACTAAGCCAGGGATCAAGCAGAATTCGTCATCCTTACTACATAGTTTCAAACAAACTCCTAACGAGACATTAAAAAATGAAGCACGAGGATTTAGTCAATATGTAGACAGATGCCCTGTGACAGAGAGACCTTCTCAGCAAAAAATGATATCCCTATTTTTAGAAGGTCTAACCAATGGAACATTGAGAATGTTAGTATACGTAAAACGGTTGCAAACTCTGAGTGAGTGTCTTCAAGAATGTATAGATTTAGAAGACAACTTAGCTGAGGATCTCAAAATCACACAAGATCTTACCAAAACGAAGGACACAAGGAGCAATGAGACTTCTAGTTCCAGTTATGTGGAGGAAGTGGCAGCGTTAGTGGCCAAGAAATCAAGGGTACAAGGACAAATGAACTACCAGAACTCCTCCTTGAGAGTGCCAATGTTAGGAATTTACACACTTTGCGGGGGAAATCATCCATCTCATGTCTACACCAGAGAAGTATTAGGGTTATCACAACCTTACCCATACAATAGACCATCAACTTAGGAGCCTAACATGTACTCTTATAGGTAGGCCTAGTAGGGGATTCAAGTTCCAGCAGCGATAATGTGGCTCCTGTACATGCAGTTACTAGGGCACAAGCCTTACAACAAGCTAAACCAGCTGAGCAATCAGAGCCAAGTGAATCCAGAGAGCCTAGTAAGAGAAAAACAAGAACATGGAAGGATACTAAGGAGAAATCCAATCGTAAGTGGACCAAAAATTTATCCGAACTAGAAGAAAGCTTAAAAGATGCGAAAACAAAAATAGAAGATATTGCCTCTCCAAAATCTCTCGCATGCCGAAACTCCATCCACACCACCTCATCCCCAACCTCATCTTCACCCACCGACCATTGTAAATAGACCACAACCAAGGTCCGTTCTTGCAAATCCAACCAAAGAAGGCTTGGACATGATGTTCAAGGCATACCAGGCTCGAGTTCAAGAAGGGCCAATACCATCAAACCTAGACAAGAGCTACCCTAGAGCAGATTTAGAGATTGAATGCGGATGAAATTGTACGGTCACAAAGCTATCATATATTGGCAAGAAGCATGTATAAACAAGATATGGAAGGTGTTCTAGCTTGTTGTGTCGATGACGGTGAACATAGTAGTTGGTTGCAACAAGCCCATGAAGGATTTCTAGGGAATCACTATTCTAAACAACAAACATTGCAAAATCTAAAACGTTTAGGAGTGTATTGGCCTATTATAGACAAAGAAATTCATGAGTGGATCAAGAATTGTCCAGTGTGCCAAAAGAGACCCCCAGTGGAGCATGCAACTCTTTATCACATATCATTAAGTCCAGATTGGAGTGCTCCATTGGTAGAATTTATGAGATCCGGAACATTACCTAGCAAGGCTAGTCTAGCAAGGAAACGAAGCATGGAACAAGAAGCCCAAGACTATGCCTTCATAGGAGATAACCTATACCGAAGAGGCAAAGATGGTTACTTAAGATTGTGTGTTCATGAATCAGACTATTTAAAAATCTTAGAAACTGCCCATAGCAGTGTTGCAGGTAGACATTTTGTTCAATATCGAGTAATTAAGACTATTCGATTCTCAAGACTTTGGTGACCCACTCTTCATATGGATGCACATACCTATGTGAAGACATGTAACACATGCCAATGTGCCAAGTACCCAATCAGAAAAGATGAGATGCCTTTGAGGCCAATGATCGGAGGACGTTCATTCTCGAAGTGGGGCATAGACTTTGTAGGTCCTATCAACCCCCCAGCTAGAAACTCCCATGCAGAGTACATTATTGTAGCCACAGATTATCTCACAAAGTGGGTAGAAGTAAAAGCTACGACAAAGAATGATGCTCAAACAACAGCTAAGTTCTTTTTTGAGAATGTGTTCACGAGATATGAACTTCCAATAGAGTTAGTAAGTGATAGGGGCACATACTTCTTGAATGAAGTCATTGAAAATCTTCTCCAAGAATTCTTGGTGATACATAAGAAGTCTGCCCCCTATCATCCACAGGCTAACGGACAAGCTGAGAGCACGAAATAGATCCTATGTAATGTATTGACAAAATTGGTAAATAATAAGCACTTTGATTGGGATAAAAAAATTCATCACGCTGTTTGGGCTTATCGAGTTGCCTACAAAATGGTACTCAATGCCACCCCATTTTAGATGGTCTTTGGACAAAATGTTGTGGTACCTTTGGACTTCCTAATCCCAACTTTAAAAGTAGCACAAGAGCATGACTGAAATGGACACGAGTTATCCTCTAGGATCTTTGATCTAGAATGCTTAGGTGAGACAAGGCTACAAGCGGTGACAAACATCTACGCTGCAAAGAAAAGGCAAAAGGCATACTTTGATGCCCATATCAAAGATAAAGGCTTGAAAGAGGGAGACCTAGTGTTGGTTTATACCCTAAAGCAACATGCCCATAAATTGGAAAAAAGAGGATACAGACCCATGATCATTAATAGAATTTCCACTAGCGGTGTTGTTCAATTGGCCACACTAGAAGGTGATATCCTTCCAAACTATATCAGTGGTTGTCGAGTCAAGCTATACAAGAACCTCTTACAAAGGATATGCTAAAGAGACTCAATACTGCTAAGAAGCGAAAAGAAGAAGAATTAAGGGTTAGAGAAGAAGCACAGGTAGAGGCGAGAGAACGTGTTAGGAGAAATAAGTTATGACGACTCGGTCTAGATATCAATCTTGAGGCCTCAAGATACCACATGGCCATGTGTCAAACATCACGTGCAATTGCTTCTCAAATAATTGATCGATGTCCCTTTGTGACCATAGCGATAGGACAAGGGAAGAATGCAAGGACTGTGAGAGCGTTGATTGACTCAGGTGCAGCAACTAGTGCGGTTAGACTTTCTTACTGCCAAGACCTACAATTGAACATCAAGCCCATAGAAGCCTATCTCATAGGTTTGGGAGGAGTTGAAACCCCTTGTTTGGACGAGGTGGAACTTCCCATCTACCTTCAAGATGTTCCAATGAGAGTCAAAATGCTAGTATGTCATGATGAGGACATTATAGAGCCACTTGTACTGGGTCAAGATTGGATTTACGACCATGCAATCAACGAAGAGTTGAAGATCGATGGAACTTTCACCATGGTAAGAATTTTATGCTTCAACAACAACATAACCATGATCGATTAGGACACCTCTTCGTCGGCATACCCTTGAGTACTTAGCTCAAGACCCAACTTCTTGCACCATAATCCTTCCAGTGCATTTCCCAAGTATGCATGCATTGGGCCACATTACAAGGCCATGCACAAGGCACATATCTTGTTAAACCCATGCACTAATGCACTTACCCATCATCCATTTTGGGTTACAAGTACTTGGCATAAAAACACGGAACGCCATCTTTGGCAGAGCCAGAGGACATCACGGTGACAACTGCAAGAGCAGGCTCACAAAGACACCATCAAGCTGGACTACTGAGAAGAAGTCCATACAAAGGTAACAATGAAAAAATGATAAACTAGACAACTGCCCAAGCTACAATTGGAAGCTGGACCACTCTTGTGGATACATGATGGACACTATCTCTCCACACACTACATGGAACAACCACTACACCAAGGTTCTGTCTGGGACGACAGACTCTAGAGGGGGGGACTGTTGACAGTCAAGGTCACACACAAGCAGCAAAGCTCATCAATGAAGTGGACACACAAGAAGAAGGAGCATGTAGGGAGCCCCATGAAGCACATGTCAAATTTTCAAAAGAAATCCCTATAAATATAGTGACTTTTGTCACTAAAAACCACTGTAAATACCATTTTCTACTTTTAAAACTCAATTTTGTTCAAGCCAAGGAGTCCTTGAGCTTGAGGAGTATTAGAAGTAGCATCCTATCAATTTTCATAATTTTTAGACTCCGTTTGAGCCCCCAACTAAGCCTTAGAACCTAATTTTTAACTAGGCCGGACACTAGGTCTGGATAGGGCCAAAACCACTCAAAAAACTATAAAAAGGGTTGGAGAGCTCATTTTAAAGGTTGGCTTGTTGTAGATTTCAGCTTTGTAAGAGAGTTCTTTTGTAATTCAAGTCCTTCCATTGTTCCACTCTTTGCTCTTACCTTGTGTGTGTGTGTGTGTATGTGTGTGCATGTTTGTATGCTTTCACTCACGCACTTGTGCACTTCACTTGCTCTTGGTCTTCATACCGGTCCTCACATCTCCCCAGATTGACATTTATGAGGTGAAACTCCTCACGTTGGTACTTGCCATTGTGCTAGAGTGACAGAGGGCTTTGAATGCCTCCTCTTCAACTTGGCCCCACTTGAACACCTCTTTCTCTTTGATCAACTCTAGGAGTGGGGCTATGAGTTTGCTAAAGCCTTGGATGAAACATCAAGGAAATTGGTAGAAGCTGATGAATTCCTACACCTCTTTGACCGATGATGGGGGATCCACTTGATTGCTCCTTCCACTTTCTTGGGGTCGATGTGAAGCCCAAGCTTTGAGACAATGAAACCCATAAATTCTACCTTCTTCAAGGCAAACTCACACTTGCTTGGTTTAGCAAAGAGTCACCATTCACAGAGACGTTGCAAGACTGCCCGAACATGTTCATAATGCTCTTCTAATGTGCGACTATAGATGAGCAGGTCATCGATTGAGGAAAAGATTGTGCATATCCTAGAAGCCATCGTTCATCTCTCGACAAAAGATCACAAAGACCCCTGTGAGATTGAACGACATCACCAACCATTCGTAGCTCCCATAGTGTGTACGAAACATGGTCTTATCGATGTGCTCTTGGGCCACCTAGATCTGATGGTATCTGGAATGGTCTATACATGTGAAGTATCTGGCCTTGCCCAAATAGTCTAGAAGCTCCTCCATTATTGGAACCGATACTTGCTTTTGATGGTGTCTTTATTGAGGGCTCGATAGTCAATGCATAAACATAGTGAGCTCATTCCTGGTGGGGGAGTTTCTTCTAGTATCTTATGGAGCAAGGAGGGCACATTCTCCCATACTTTGATTTTGACTTTGACCTTGAAGGTATTCAATCTATCTTTGTTGCATTTGGTTTTGATTGAATGAGGTGTTGGAGTCTTGTTTGCTTCCTTGCCCTTGGTCATTGGGTTTGGGTTGCTAGTTAGAGTATGCATCATTCAGTCATTCGGCTATGCTACCTGCTTCCTCCCATGTCTCTGGGTTGAGTTTCTCGACCTCCTTTTGATAATAGGGTGAGCACCTATAGAGGAACTTGTGTAGTCAGTCTATCTCTGTCATGTCCAAGATTCGAAGCATGAGCTTTTTGTATTGGGAAATGTAGGGCGAGATGAATCTATCCTAACAAAGGTTCCACCACTCATCCCACACCTCGACCGCCTTGTTGTAGGGCACAAAGTATTGAACATAGGCCAAAGAGGAAGATAACATGTGGTGCACACAATAGGAAAGAGGAGATCTGAGTTGAGGAGGATCGGATCCCAGAGCCCTCCGTGGGTGGGGAGGAGAGAAAAAGGAAGGACAATGTCATCTTCATTTCTCTGCTTCTCTGTGCTCAAGCTTCTAGCAACCACAAGCAACCTTTTTCATCTCGAACACTTTATTGCAACTCGTACAATTCTGCTGGTTATCAACAGAGCTCAGTGCCGCTTTGAGACACTATTTCGGTGACCTCACTGGAAGCTGATGAAGATGGCCTCACATTCTGAGCAAATTCATAAGCTTCTTGAAGCTGCAAAAAGTTTGCCACATTGCTTTTTGATACACTATGGAAATATAGCCTTGGCCATCATCAAACAAAATAAGAGGTCTTTGGCTGGGAGATTCATCTAGAGGCAATTAGGTTCATGGCCTTCTCCATATGATGAGTCCCCAGATTAACATACACAATCAAAGTGATGGAAATGCAAAAAACAGAGGGCGGAAATGTCAGAGCAGCCTCTTAGTTCTTCGGCCTACCAGGCCCATTCAGTTGACCACATTTGAAGCCTGTAAATTATGTCAAGATGTTGGCACAGTTACACAAGGAGATGGTGTGCATCCAAAAGTAATACATTCTATTCTGGAACATTTGCAAAGAAGACAGGAACAGAACAAAGAATTCTTTGAAGAATGAGACCAATAATAGGATATCATGTTCATGTATCAGGAATGTTTCAAGGGGCATACTTGTGAATTATTGCACAATTATCAATGCCATCTCTCTCATGTATTATAGCCATGTACATCCATATATATATATATATATATATATATATATATATATATATATATATATATATATATACATATACATATACATATACATATACATATACATATACATATACATATACATATACATATACATATACATATACATATACATATACATATACATATACATATACATATACATATACATATACATATACATATACATATACATATACATATACATATACATATACATATACATATACATATACATATACATATACATATACATATACATATACATATATATATATATATATATATATATATATATATATATATATATATATATATATATATATATATATATATATATATATGTGTATATATATTTTTTATTTTTTTTATTTTTTTAAATTTAATCAATCAATCCTATTTGCATAGGTTTGAATACACCACGTATGAAACTTTCCTTCACTGTACCCATGTAATATGGGAATTAGGCACCTCTTTCATAGAAGAGAAGGACTCTTCCTTAATTTCTTTTCTTTACATAGGGAACCACGGGTCCTGCTTGAGTGCTACCAATTGTTCAAATATTATCCACATTTTTGGTGCTTGCATTGTACTTTAATAGACTTCTGTGCAGTTATTTAAAAAGTAGGAATAACCCCCATACAGTGATATTACGTAAACTTTTTCTTGATGAAGACCCTACAAGAAATCCCATTCCCCTCCATTCTCTCCACTCCCTGCAGAAAAAGGTTCCTCAGCAAAGGCCGACAAGTAAAACCCACTTCCCCTTAAACCCCTTTTCCAGAAAAAGGTTCCATGCACATGTTCTCAAGCTTTGTATTCCCGTATTCTATTGTCTATGCAAGCCTTGGAACTGCGATTTAATCCCTCTATCCATTATTTCAAAGTGATTTTATCACCTCTATTCATATTTCTAAATTGTGCCTGAGGAGTCTCTTGGAATCAGACTCCTTCCCTTGTACCCATCCTCCCAAATCATTCATTTGCTGCAGCTAAACTGATAGTATCTGTCCTCTCAGAACATTTAGGGCCCATATTATAGGAATAATTTTTAACTCTGCAAAGAATAAGGAGAAAAACATAACAAGGTTATGGAACCAAGCAATTGTGGAAGAAACCTGTCTAGGCTTCTGCTCTGTTTCCTATGTTTACTGCTTCCCATCTGACAACACTGATCTCTGTTCTCTTCAACCAATACGTGATAAGCCCAATTTATTGCATACAGATATTAAAATAAGAACAGCATTAGAAGATACCTATCATGATTTCTGCTGCACATGGACTGAAAAAAACCACTCTGCCGCATATCTCTGAGAGATTCATTGTGTTTGCTAATTTCATCCAAAGCCTGCAGAATTTCAGATGTTAATGTCCCCTAAGTCTATATATGAAGCACTATTTCATCATGATATTGAGTGATGAAGATAATGATGTCACCAATTCAGAAAAGACAATTTGATGGTAAAATTTATGGAAATGGGAGTTCCATTTACCGTGAACTTTTCTTCAAAGAGATCAATGTCTAGCACACATTGACGAGATTGAGATTAGACAGGACATCATCTTTTTGAAAGAAACAGTAAACTTATGGCAGGCCACCATTTGATAGCAGTGCCCAGAAGCTCTTCTTCCTTCATCCTTGTCTGGGGGATATTCAGTCCCATCTCAAGCACCTGGGCACCTATTCCCTCTGTCCAGCCCCCACATGGGGCATCCATTCTCAAGGGAACAGTGTGGCAGCCCTGCTGCACACATTCCAGCCAAAAACCTCTGAAAAATCCTCGCCCCCCTCTTCACACAAGAGATGGTTGGCTGCCAGCAGCCACCGCCCTTGTGTTGGGAAGGCTTTTTCTGACAGAAGCCAATCACCCACGCTGAGATTCCATCCCAAGGACCATTAAATCTTTGCCATGAGTGTATTGGGGGTGGCTGCTCCCACACAACCTCCCCTTTTCTCTACCCAATCTCACCCAGGGGAGGCCCCTCTTGCATCCTTTCCTTCCCTGCAGTAGAAGAAAGCAGAAGTCATGACTCCAGCAAGGGTGTGGTTGGAAAGCCTCAGTCATCCAGACACCTACCTACATGGAAAACATAAAAAGAGAGGGACTTACCAATGTTCTCTAACCATCAGCTTGCATATGCTCCTCTTGCTCCTTAAAACTTGCTAGAAGCATCTCATACCACCCCATGCAA
Organism: Ceratopteris richardii; assembly: GCA_020310875.1. Taxonomy (NCBI): domain Eukaryota; kingdom Viridiplantae; phylum Streptophyta; class Polypodiopsida; order Polypodiales; family Pteridaceae; genus Ceratopteris; species Ceratopteris richardii. Next base: position 75,814,869 of record CM035408.1, on the reverse strand, counting down.
GAGGGTGAGAAGCATGTCCAGCTGAGCCATTGCAGCTACATGAGCTCCAAATGTTTTGTGCACAGTGTCCTTCCTTTTCTATATGGTAGAGAGTTGCTTTGATAACAATGTTAGATCCTCAAGGATCGTCCCTACTAGAAACATCAAGACACAATCCATATTCACAAATAATAGAAGGCCGGACATCAAAGTCACCTCCCAACCGTAGAGCCAACACAGGCTCACCCCTTGGGCGAGCCACCATCTCTAATGGACTAGCATCCCATACCACCAGCCTCCCACAAATATGAGTGATTAGGCTTTACCCAAGGGCCAAGAGTCCAAGTGCCTCATGCGAGGAGTCCATCACAAATGACCCCATGGGTCCTAGTGAGGAGGTGGCCTAATTCACACTAGGTGCGGACACTTAATTACAAGTGCCCATCCAGATGTCATTAAGTTTTGGGGACATAACATCTACTAACTCTTCCATGGGAGGAGATGGGTCCTTCGGCTCTTCATCAGGAACTATTGAAGGACCAGAAGGGATGGCCAATATCATCATCACTACGAATACAATTTTGGATGCTGTTCAACAATTAAGAGCCCATCTGAAAATGAACAATCAATCTCGCATCTGAAGGGCAATATTTTGATTGTGCCATGTATGTCCTAAATCTTCTAGTTGCCTCTTTGAATGATTCCTATGGTTCTTGCTTGAAACTCGCAATCTGAAAAAAGGGATCATGTCTGACCCTGTTCTAGCAAATTCATTGACAAAGCTTCTAAGGAGGTTGTCAAGATTGCAAAAGTCTAACCCCCGACCTCTTATAAGTGAGGTAGGCCCAATCAAGCAGTGTGATTTCCTCGGATTACATACTCTACTTGGAATTTATACCTTGATTTGGCTCAACTTAACAAGATGATTATTGGAGTTTGAGGTCTGTGGAAGCACACGATCAACACGAGGAAGAAGAAGAAGGAGCACACCACAATACTGAATGTATTATCATGTGAATGTACAAACGATATCTGACCCGTTAGGGTTATAGACATATATACAAACCGGGGAAAAACTTCTTAAAGAGGGAAGAAAGTGCCCCGGCGGTCCTAAATGTGTTCACACACATCACTACCAAAATATATCAACGAATCCCTCCTCAGAGTGATGTGGGAGCTTGCACTCATGTATAAGGAACTAAGCCCAAACCTTTGCAAAAAGTTTCAAACTTCTCCCTATTCAGAGCCTTTGTGAAAATGGAACATAGGGTTTCTCACAACTCCCAATGCGCTCAGACTCTCAATGAAGATGGTGTTGGTTGAAGACTAACCAACACCTAGATCAGCCAAAAGGTGTATGAGCCACAAACACTTGTCAGTCGTAGTGAAAGCTTCCCTATACTAAGCCTTAGAACTAGAAGTGGCCACAATAGGCTTCTTCTTGCTCAACCAAGATATGCATGAGCTACCAAGCATGAAACAAAAACCACTGGTAGATACACAAGCGTCATAGCAACCAACCCAATCTAAGTAAAAAAAAGCATGTAATTCGAGTGGTAATGATCCCCCTTTGGGATAAAAACAATCCAAGTAGCCGGGTACCACTCAAGTAGCAAAAGATGTGCTTAACCGCCTTCCAATGCTTTACACTTGGGCAATGTATAGACCTACTAATCTCAAAGAGAGCAAACTAAATATCAGGTCAAGTTATGCACAAGTATGTGAGGCATTGAAAAGCTTGCTAATAGAGAACAACATAGAAAGTTGATAGACAACATCAAATGCATCCCCAACATCATGAAGAGTCAACCATAAACCTATTTCCATGGGAGTGGCAATAGGTTTGCAATCTTCAAGGCTAAAACACTGCAATAACATGTCAATATACTTTATTTGATGGAAAGCTATTCCCCCATCAACTTGCATAAGCTACATGCCCAAATAATGATGCAAATGCCCTAAATTTGACATTTCAAAAAAAGCATGCGAATCAGCCTTAAAGTCAGCAATATGCCTCTCAATAGGACCACTGAGGAGCATGTCATTAACATATACAACAATGATCAGAAGTACATCATCGGCACTCTTAACATATAAGGTGCTCTTAGTTGGATTGTTCTCAAAACCATGTGCTAGCAAGTAGACATGTGTCTTCTTGTACCAAGCACGTGGTGCTTGCTTCAAACCATATAATGGCTTTTTCAACCTACACACTTTGTTTTCATGCCCCTTCTGCACAAAACCACAGTGTTGAAAAACATACACTTCTTCATGTAAATCTCATTCAGAAATGCAATTTTAATGTCCAACTGATGTACATTCCAACCATGATGAGCTTCAAGTGCACAAGTGTGATGAACAATGGTCATTCTGCATGTGGGAGCAAAGGTCTCATCAAAATCAATGTCTTTCTCTTAAGCATAACCTTTAGCAACAAGCATAACCTTTAGCAACAAGCCTAACCTTATACCTATCAATTTTTCTATCAAGCTTACGTTTTAGCTTGTATACCCATTTAGTGCCAATGGCCTTTTTTCTCAGAGGCAAAACACATAAAGACCAAGTACCATTCTTCATAATAGCATCATATTCTGATTGCATATCAACCATCCAATTTTCTAAATTTTGTGCTTTATCAAAAGAAAGAGACTCAATATCATCACAAAGACTAGAGTCACCCATTGCATAGCAATCTGATGCAAAGGAAGCATTATGAGAGCTTGAACGCATACGATATGACAAAGGTGCATCTAATTTGGTATCCCTCAAATTCTGACCAGCCATTTAGGAATATTTGACCTCTTCTATGTCAACCCTCTTATCAACAAGTGCATCATGTAAATCTACATCATAAATGGAATGGTCTGCATCATCATTTGAAACCCATAAAGGTTAAGAAATTGCTTCATTTGGACCAGCACTTGACTGTCCACCTGTAAAAAGAGGAAGTAAAGTGTCATACACATAATGTAAATGTACATCATAAATGGAATGATCTGCATTTGGAACCCCTAAAGGTTGAGAAATTGCCTCATTTGAACCACCACTTGAGTGTTCACATGTAAAAAGAGGAAGCAAAGTGTCAAATACATACTTGGAGCTAATTGATGTCTTCTTGGTGAATGAAAGTAATGGCTGAATTGCATCTTCCACAAAAACAACATCACGGCTAACCAAAATGCATTTAGTATGTAGATGGTACTGTCAATAGCCTTTGATTTCAGAATTATACCCAACAAAAATACGTTTCATTGCTTTGTCATCCAATTTTGTGCGTTGTTGTCCAAGCACTAAGGTGTATGCCAATTTTTTGCGTTGTTCAGGCATTAATGCATAGGCTAAACAACCAAAGACATGAAGGCATGTAGATAAGCAACAAATGGATTGTGACTATGCCGAGCCTCATATGGAATTGATCAATTGCAATGCTTTGGTGAGACACCTATTAAGTACATATGCTTATTTTACATGCTAACAGACTTTCAACCATAAAAGAACTCTTTAAAGCACATAAACACTTCGGACTTTGCTTTTAATGGATATGCCCATGCATTCCTAGAAAAGTCATCAATAAAAGTCACGAAGTATAGATAGTTCCCAAATGAAGGTGTTTGCATTGGACCACACGCATCACTATGAACAAGCTGCAATTTATGAGCATCTCGAACAGAACCATCACTATGAACAAGCATCACAATTTATGAGGAGCTCGAACCGAACCACCTCTTGGGAACGAGGAACGCTGCATTTTGCCCAAAATACGGCCTTCAGAGACATGTTTACAAGGTGCCTCAAGTTTAGGTAGAGAGGGCACTATTTCAGATCAAGCAAACTAGTAAAATTAAGATGACCAAAGAGAACATGCCAAAGCTTTGCATATGAGATAGCCTAAGAATCTTGAATTGCACATGCTGAATCATTCACAGATTTTGCATACTCTTATGAGCTTATACAACCCACGACATAAAATGCAAAAGCAATAATAACATCATCATTTGAGAGATCATGAATTGTACATCATTCATCAACAAATTTGAAAACCAAGCCAATCTTGGGTAATGTTGAAACTGATAACAAATTTTTCTTCATCCCTCGCACATATAAAACATCTGACAATGTGAAAGAACTCCCATTACTAGTAGTCAGAAGGATCTTACCAACTCCCATTACAAGAAAAGAGGATTTTTTAGCACACATGATAGTATTTCTTATAGGGGCAGTGAACTGAAGAAACTCCGCTAAGAGGTAATATGTTTGGCTACCCCATTGCCAAAGTATCAAACACCTGAGTCTACTACAGACATACACGGCTCATGAGAAGATGGGTCATCATTGAAAAGTAGTAACTCCCCATTCTTCATTTTGAACAAGATTAGCGGACTCTGGTTTAAGTGTAGAGGCCTCTACAACAACCATTCCAACCTCTTTCAACGATTCCAACCTATTTCAACGATTCCAACCTATTTCTTCTTTGCCTCTTTTGCAGCCTGTTTACGACAACTCTTTATGGCATGATCATTTTCCTTACAATACTTGCAAAACTATTTCTTCTTTTTTGTTTTCTTTTCATCCTTGTCTTCCTTCTTCCACTACGTAGCATCAACAGATTTTTGCTAACTAGTAGATTAGCTCCATTTACCTTTGCCCTTCTAACTAGCCAAGAAAATATGATCTGCAACACACATAATTTGATTGACATGTTCTACCTAGATTGGTTTTCCTACAACAAAACACAGTCTAACTCCTCAAATGTTAAGGCATTTGGATTTCTCTTCAAAGAGTAGTAGCAAGACTCTAATATGCATATGGAAAACCGTTAAGAACAGTCTCCACAAGTGAAGTATCCGGCAAAATTTCATTTGCAAAATTTTAACAACAAATCGATCGCTCTTTCAAATCCTTGATCTTTGTCAAAATATTATTCATAGAATCTCCTTCATTCATATGCTCACTCTCCAATTGTTTTCAAAGATAAGCAACATGAGACTCATTTCTTGCTTGGTATAATGTTGTAAGAGTATCCAAAGTATCCTTTGTTGTCTTGCAAGAGAGAATATGAGGGATGATTGCATGTTAAATAGACAAGGCTATCAATGCATGTACCTGTGCATCTCTTCCATCCCACCGAAGTTCCTCTGTAGTAGGTAGAAGAGGAGCCACATCACGACTAGGGAATTGAAGGTCATCATCTTTAATGGCATCTACATCACCTTCAATAACTGTATTTGCAGGTCTAGTAGGATGTTTTTCAACACCTTGCACAATATTCCACAACCTTTTTTCTATCAATACATGACGCATCATATATTCCCACAATGGGTAATTATTACCATCCAACTTATCCTCAACAACCAACATACAAAATACATCATTGCTTTCGGCCATGGCCAATGACTAAATACCCTAATGCAAAAATTTGGCTGCAGCTCAAAAAGTTGAACAAAAATACCCTGTTGAGCACTCTTAGACATGTAGCAAATTTCGAGATGCTTGTATGGACGGATCGAAACTTGTATATACATTGGGCACAAAAGGATGAAATTACTTGCACAGAATTGTTGCAATAGTGCGTTCATAGGAAGAAACACTCTCAAATCAAAATTTTGATGCCACAAAGTAAAGTTGTTTTGAGCTCCTAATCACCGCGACTCGCAATGTGGTTAGCAACGGGATGGCAACGTCGTAGGCAACACGTTAGCAACATGTTAACAATGTGAAGAAGTTGCGAACCTAAAATTGAGACAAAGTTGCCTATAATTCATTTTTTTTAATCAAATTTTTATTATTTTTTTAGATTTTCAATACCTTAACTGTATAAATCCTCTTATAAATACTTTAATATATGCAAAAAACACATATAAGTATTATATATTAACGTTTAAACATTTCATATATAGATCATTTGACGTCGACACATGACCTGCATTTCAACTTAGAAATTTGATCACAATGTGAATGCACATTAACTTTTAAGTTTTAAATCAAGCACTACTAAATAGATCACATTTCAAATTTCATAAGAATACTCAATAAATTCACGAATCACCGTTAAAACTTAAATACTCAAGTGACAAGAATCGAGATGGAACTTGGAAGTGAGCAATGAGCACATGCCACAAAAGGCAATAATCAATTATAATGCAAAATCTAAGTACATGAGTCAGCTTAAAGAGTTAAAACAAAAGTCAAGAGTCAAGACAATCATACTATCATCTAAATGTCATAAAGACATATGATATATCCAATGTCATGACTCATGTGACATGTCCAAATAAATATACAAATATAAGTCAGTCCAAGAGTCAATCATCAGAATTTGACTCAGTATCTGATGAAAAATCATCCTCATCAGGCTCATCCTCATCCTGATCCTCATCCTCTCTACCATGTGGAGCAGAACTAGTAGAGGCCCCTGCAAATGCTATAGCTCGTGATCGAGTACGTCTCTGGGAGCGAGTATGATGCTGTGGCTCGGTCAACTCCTGATATAACATGCTGTAAAGGTCAAACTCCTCTGAAGGTATAGTAGGCATCTCATGGACCTTGTTTATGTCAATGTGGTCAATGTTGACCTGTCGCACATTTGCTGTATGACCTCCGCTCTCCAAAAGGCGCAAGTTGCAGTGGCAATATACTAGCCGCTCCAACTCTGCAGTAGATAAGCGATTCTTCTTCTTCGTGTGGAAGAGGGCCCAAGTGCTCCAATTTCTTTCACATGGACTAGCTCTACAGTCCTGTGAAAGAACGCGGATGGCAACTGATCTCTGCATGTTTCATAAAAAGTATGCATTATTTGCTTGAATTATGAGTTCAAAATTATGAATTAAAATTTAAATGAAACTTAGAAGTTTGTACTTACTACTTACCAACTCAGCTTCAGATAGGCCATATTTCTCCAACCAAGACACAGGTGACAATTGACTAAACCGGAGCATGGCGATATCTTTCGCAAAACTACCCCCATAGTTCCGGAATAGTAGGAGCTGATCCTCAAGTGTCAAGAGCATATCAACATCATAAGGATATAGTCTACCTAAGTATGAAGTCCATGCAGTGTCAAGCTCATGATCCAACATCTATCTCTCAGATCTCCATAAGGGGTGTAGAATGCGAGCCATGCCATGAATCGGTCGATGGAACCAACTCCATCGATCCCTCCATATAGATCTAATCTCATCAAGCCTATTCATCCACGAGTCAAGAATCAAGAATCAATGTGAATGCATGTGACATGTCATTGGTAATATAAACAAGAATAATAAAATTTGAATGTAGCATTATCAAAATGCATATGGCATACCTGTCTGAAGAAATAGAAGTGCATCGAGCAAGGGACTCCCCAACGCGGTCCATATACTCGTAGACGAGGCCTATAGTACTCCCCTCCATGTCAACAATGCGTAGCATGGAGTATAGAGGCTGCATCACACCCACCAAAGCCTCTACCTCTCTCCAAAATCTATCACTCAAACATGTAATGCGTACTGACTCTGCTTTCCTGCATGTATGGCCACTCCATGCACTCCTGAGAAACAACTGTCTGCATAAGTGATTGCCTCACTCGAAGCAATCTCTCCATCACAATGCACATATAAGCAAATCTGGTCTTTGCAGGCCTAAGAAGCTCCAAATCACTGTATGATCTGAAAATGGAAAGCAACTTTGGTCTCTTCGTGAACAGGGTGACCACTCTCTGACATGTGGAAAAAATCTCATGTATCCAAGGGACCTTCCCAACATCCTCAATCAATAAGTCTATGCTATGAGCTTCACATGGAGTCCATACAATGGATGGGAACTCCTTCTCTAACATCCTCCCCATGGAAACACAATTACTTCCCTTGTCCGTTGTGACTTGGACAACATTCTCCACTCCAATCTCCAAGACTGCCTGTCTCATATGTCCAAAAATGTACTCCCTTCTGATGGATAGGCCTGGAGTAGATGCATCAATGGCACATCGGAGCATGGTACCTTTCCAACAATGAACAAGTATATTATATACATTCCTTTTCCTAATATTTGTCCATCCATCACACATCAAAGTGAAGCTATATTTCTTCCAGGTCTCTACCATAGGCTCCAATTGCTTTTGCACAATTTTTTTTGTTCTTCTCGATCTGGAATATATGAGTGTTGTCGAACACAAAGCAAGTTACAGTTTCTGAAACTGACCCGGTTTTTCTGTAGGCCCCACTTTGCGGGCTCGAAATGGAGGTCGAGATGGCTCCGAAATGGAGGTCATTTATGAATCGCATTTTCTCCATGCCTTGCCGCATACTCTTCACCGTTGCCTTCTCCACAAGCTCTCTACAGCCACGCTGGCGCTGATACCATGTCACGAGAAAGGAGATAAAGAAGAGAGCTCAAACACACACTCTCACTCTCAAGGAGAAGCACCCACACAGATTGAGGCAAGCAAGAATGATCTTCTTCTTCTATTACATAAAAAGGAATGTACAAGAATGACCTAAAACCAAGAATACAACAAGTGCAATATATAAAGATCACTACATAAAGAAAAACCTAATGTCCGCGAATGAGTGAGCTGGAAAGGAACAAATGTGTCATCACTCTCGATAGATAAATCTAATAAAGCCAAATGAAATATCCCTGACATATACCAGCGTGACCACTATACATGTCAGAGAAACAAAAAACTGGTACGTGTCATCCTGGATCATCACATGTTTAGCTTGATATCTCAACGTATCCCCCCTTCGAGACTCTCTCTCTCTCTCTCTCTCTCTCTCTCTCTCTCTCTCTCTCTCTCTCTCTCTCTCTCTCTCTCTCTCTCTCTCTCTCTCTCTCTCTCTCTCTCTCTCTCTCTCTCTCTCTCTCTCTCTTTCTCTCTCCGTCCCTTCCCCTCTCCGTCCCTTCCCCTCTCCCTCCCTCCCTCCCTCCCTCCCTCCCTCCCTCCCTCTCTCTCTCTCTCTCTCTCTCTCTCTCTCTCTCTCTCTCTCTCTCTCTCTCTCTCTCTCTCTCTCTCTCTCTCTCTCTCTCTCTCTCTCTCTCTCTCTCTCTCTCTCTCTCTCTCTCTCTCTCTCTCTCTCTCTCTCTCTCTCTCTCTCTCTCTCTCTCTCTCTCTCTCTCTCTCTCGGTCCCTTCCCCTCTCCCTCCCTCCCTCCGTCTCCCCCCCTCCCTTCCCCTCCCCCCCTTTCCTCCCCCTCGGCCCCCCCGCCCCCTCCTCCTCCTCCCTCTCTCTCTCTCTCTCTCTCTCTCTCTCTCTCTCTCTCTCTCTCTCTCTCTCTCTCTCTCTCTCTCTCTCTCTCTCTCTCTCTCTCTCTCTCTCTCTCCATTTTTCTAAGAGGCTTTGATCTTGCGATCTTACAACCAACCTGCTCTTGCTTTAGACTAAAAATTTTGAAAGAACACTCATAAAACCCCCATTTATCCCCTACATTTAAGCTGCACCTCAAACTAATGTTAGCAACTTAAACCCCACCCTCAATTTCTTATATGCTTTCTTGTTACGAAAAGAAAAAAAAAATATATTAAAAAAAAAAAAATTAAAAAAAAAAAATATATATATATATATATATATATTTATGCCTTATTGATCATTTTATTATCTACGTAAAATCAAAATCGTAAGAAATATCACAAATTAAACACAAAAATCTAACTTATAAACATTGATTAAAAAAATAACTAAATATAGACTGGATCATAGTAAAAAAATTCGCACGATTTTTTTAAAATAAAAATCGTAAAAATCGCATTCGCGATTTAAATCGTTTTTAACGATTTTTATTCCCTTTTTTTTTTTTTTTTTTTTTTTTAAGGTTTCATATGGTAGATCACTTTTTAAAATTAAAAATTTGATCACTATGATACCTATGCTTGCTAATAGTCTATAATATATTACCACTTTGCTCTCTGGATAGAACTATTTTATTTTCTTGCCTATTAGAGATTTGACTAACTAAATTAAGTTAAAATCCATGCTCAAAGCCAAGTTCCTTCAATTGTATATGTACATTTTTTGGCATCAAAATAAGTCCCTATCCAGTATAAATCTATACCAACCTATAGCTGAATGACATTATAGAGTTTATGTGACTGCAATGTTATCATAAACTCTTTGTTGGCATCTCACATATGACTGAAGTACAAGAACTAACAAGCATCCAGGTCATATAAACTTTTCACTACTTTCACTATTGTCCAATATTGGAGCATATATGAGTTGAATAGGTATTGTGCATACCTTAGATACAAAAAAAAAAAAAAAAAAATCTCTTGATGAATAAAAACCCCGATTTTTATTTTTATTTTTAAAAATCTCTACGATTTAAACGATTTAAATCCCGATTTAAATCTACGATTTAAATCTCTACTTTGTACTATGGACTGGATACATTATTCGTTTGGCATATCCTTAAAATACAAGGAGCAAGGCAGCCCATCAACTGATGAGCACCTGCTACCTATCGAGAACGACACAACAGGACAAACAGAACCCATGGAAAACTCCTACCGAGAACGGTACAACTAGATAGACGGGAGCCATGGAGTTCGCAAGTCGAAAGTCTTCATCACTCAGGGAATCCAGACTCCAGAACCAGAGAAGCTGACCAACAACTAACAGCTAGCCAGAGCCAGACAATAACTCTGGCCTATCATAAGACAGGAATCTCCTCGAAGGGTTGGATGACCACGAAGCCGGGACCTGCAAACGGGGTGAAGTGGACGTGCATGCTCTCTCCCAAGCTTCGGCCTGCGAACGTCCTCAAGCTAACATCGAAATGGATCTCGCCACCGTGAGTTAGAATCGCCACAACGCCTTGCCCCTCCAGTTGCAGAGTGAACAGACCGAACGAAGCAACGCCGACGGTTTTCTTCACCACCTTGATCTTGTGCGTTATTGATGGCTCGAACGCAAGCAGATCGTCGCTCTTCACAAGCAAGGTTTCGCTGCCTCCCCGGAGCCGCAGCAGGGTCACATTCCTTCCCTCTTCTATCAGGAAGAGCTTGGACGGTGCCTTTGACTTTCCGCAAGTCGCCGTCACCAGCGTCAGCCCCGCTCCCGTGCCTGAAGCCGTGCTCCAAAATCTTCTCCCGCTCGAAGTTGATGTCACCAATGAAGGCCACCATACTACCCATCCTCATCCGCACCATCGGCATCGCCTCGTCCAAGTTCACACGCAGAAACTTGTCGTTGACAACCTCAAACCGTTCCTGTGGATGTTTGCCGGTTACGGCATGTTGCGCCGCAAATTCTTGGATCGTCTATTCCATCTCCATCTCTCTCTCTCTCTCTCTCTCTCTCTCTCTCTCTCTCTCTCTCTCTCTCTCTCTCTCTCTCTCTCTCTCTCTCTCTCTCTCTCTCTCTCTCTCTCTCTCTCTCTCTCTCTCTCTCTCTCTCTCTCTCTCTCTCTCTCTCTCTCTCTCTCTCTCTCTCTCTCTCTCTCTCTCTCTCTGCATTCCATACCACTCAGGACTACAGCCGCGTTAGAGTTATCATTGCTCAAGAATTCATGGTCGGTAAATTGACTCGGTCTCCCATCATCCATGTCCGAATTCTGATAAATTGACTCGGTCTGCAGAACTTCGAAGATGAGCGACATCGCCCACAAACGAGACATCTTGTAAGTTCTAATCTAAAACACTAAGAAAGATTGGGTCTTCCTCAAACATATAGGTCCTGTGAAAAACATAGGTCCTCTCATGGACATATGGGCTTGAACTAGAGTCCTCATTGGTCTTCCTCAAACACATAGATAACATAGGTCCTATCATAGAGAACATAGGCCCTCTGATACCAATTGTTGGAGTTCGAGGTTCGCAAAAGCATGCAAACAACACAAGGAAGAAGAAGAAGAATCTTGGAGCACAACACACTAGTGTGAATGTATTACCACTAGAATGTATAAAGATAAGTAACCCATTAGGTCAATAGGCATATATACAAGCTAGGGGAAAAAAACCTTCTAAAGAGGGAAAAAAGTTCCCCGATGGTCCTAGTATGTTCACACACATCAGTACCTAAATATATCAACATTTTTTTACCTATTTTTTTAGCCATTTTTCCCACAAGAAAAAGTGGCCCTCCTCGATTTTTATTTTTATTCTATAAAATTAAAAAAATAAAAACCCCTCTCTCTCTACTCTCTCTCTATTCTCTCTCTACTTTCTCTCCCCTCCCTTCCTTCTCTCTCTCTTTCTCTCCCTGCCCCCCTTCCCCCTTGTGACAACCCCTATATTTCTATCCAGCACTTTCTAGTGCCTGGGAGGTTTACCCTGTGGTGCCAAATTCTATGCAACTATGAGTGTTAGTAGTGCACTTGGATGACGCTTCCCCTTATGCCAAGCCCTCATTGTCATCTGTTGTAATCATTCTCGAAAGTAATATAAAACGCTTTCTTGCGCAATCACCTTGGCTCTTTGTGTACGTTTTCTTGTGCATGCCTTGGGCTTACCCTCTCGTAGGCCTTGGGCATTTGGGGCGTTTGAGGACGTCTCAAGTGGTATTAGAGCATGAACCTAGGGGAATCCTTTGGATGGGTGGACTACCACACTAGTGCTAGTAGCACCATCAATGTCTTGGGCCCATCTTGGGTGAGTCTCTTGAGATCACGTGTACGTGCTTTCCCCCTCCCTCCCATCCTCTTCACAGGTGCCACCCTCCTCCCCCTCAAGGGTTCCCCCCCCTCAAGGGTCTCTCTCCCACCTCAAGGGTCTCTATCCCCCCCCCTCAGGGTCTCTCTCCCGCCCTCTCTCAAGGGCTTCCCTCCCTCTTCCCTTCACAAGGTGCTCTCCCCTTGATGAGGTGCCATTGCTCCATTGCCACCACACTGCCACCATGCCACCGCTAGCCCCGCACACTCCCACTGCCCTCTTGACGAGTTTTTGTCGTCAGGCTCTCGGTCCCCATGGTTGATGAGTATGATGATGCCATGGTAGGACATACCTCAGGGGCACAGCATTCTCACAATGTAATCGCTCGACGTAGATGCAACCACACTCATCAAGAAGCACGCAAGGAAGAGATAAACCGACCCTTGCTCGACAATTGCGACCTACACAAACGGCTCGAGGAGGCTAAACTCAATCAAACGGAACCATCAATCGGGTTCAACCGAACAAGCTGATGTAACACACCCTATCACTCGGTTAGAAGACTCCCTCTTCCAGCTAGCCGACCTAGTCAAATTCCACATCTTCCCATCTAACCAAACCAACCCAACCCATGATTGAGCCCCCAACCGAACCCTCAACTAACTCCCCAATTGCAACCAACTCCCATTAAGACATCCCCCGTCAACCAACTCCAAACGGTGGACATCGATGACCTGGACTCCCTGGGCCTCTCCAAACCCAAACCACCCGATAAGTACCGTGATGGTTGCAACTCCATAGTCATCAATCGATGGACTGATATAAATGGAGAGCTACATCTAGATGCTCCATGTTGGCCACAATAATTGGACCTGCATTGCCAACCAGTTCCTTTAGGATGAAGTCTTGGCATGGTACATGGCAGAACAAAAGAAGCAAGCTTGGGGCACTTAGGATCAGTTCAAGACCACCCTCGTTGAAGTAGAGCAGAACTGTGTAGGTTGGAAGGCATAACAAAGGTTGAATTGTGCTATACTTCCAATCAATCAACACCGCTTTTTATGTGTAATGTGAAAGGCTTTTGGCCAATCAGAGAAGAGGAGAGGGATGAGATAAGATTGCCTGCCCTCTTGTTCAATTGAGTGTTCCCAAGATCATTCACAACAATCCACCTCCCATCAAATCTCTCACAAGGCCTTGAATGTCATGTACTCATCTCCCATAAGAGGATCTTCTTGTTAATACAAAAGCTCTAACGAAGGGCCTTGAATGGGACATTCTGATACATTTCCTAGGAGCTTGGAGTGCTTGTCAATCTAAATTAAATAGATAATCTAGACAATCCAAAAGGACGAAGGTGTTTATAGTAAAGGTTGCTGTTCCATTCGGAGATTAGATATATTTTAAATCAAGTGGTCCAGATTTGGGTATTTCTAGCTTCTCATGGAATGTGTAATTTGTGATGGACCTCTTTTTTACTCTTTTGTAGTATTCATACTTCTAAGCTCAAAGTCATTGAAGTGTATACTTTGTGATGGCTACTTTTGTGGTTACACCAATTACTTAATTCATTTATTTAGATAATTTATTTCCCAATCGTAAGAAAATAGACGGGTGAGGCAGCTCAGAGATTTTTTGAAGCCAGCAGTTACTGGGGAATGAGATAAACAGCCTTTGTGGTATGTCCTTTACCGTAGAGGCATAATGTCTAATCGTCTCATTGAGTTATGAGATCTATATACCTACAGTTTCAGAGGGCCTTGGAAATTGTATGTACGACTGACTAAAGAGGATATTGAGGTTGGCCAACTGGCAGTGACTGTTACACAATATCATGTTAATTGAACTCCTATACAACTGTTTCCACTAATAGCTGTATGTCTCCTCTTTATAACATTCAATGTGTTGATCCACACCTGTTACTCAGAACATGTCCACACACTGCATTTACTTGTAAGATGCTCGAAGATTTCTTATAATTCTTGGCTGCAAGATTCATATACCCTGCTTGAAACTTGTACATTTTGTTAATGGCAAGATAAATAACTATTGTTCTAGTACCTCCCCGTTTCCATGTGTAAAGTTATTTCAGCAAGCAACAAATTCATTCTTCACTTTTGTCATCATTGTATGCAGTTCCTTGTATTACAGGAAAATCTTCATCTTGCTCTAGCATGTGCTTCAAGATATATGATGCTGGACCACCCTTCACCATTATTGTACGCATCAATTCAGTAGCAATAGACTTTGAGCAAACATAGTATATAAACAAGTACTGCATTCATCTTTGTAACAAGCAGCTGATGACAAGCTTCAGGATCATGCGAATTCATTGTGATCATATCAAGTACAGGAGGGTGTTGAGATATAAAATAGTCAAAAGAAGGATGCGCCTGCCCATTAGTCTTCTCTCAAAGAGGTCCTTGTGTCCAGCAGGCCCTCCAAATGGAGAAAAACTCATTTGCATCTGTATTTTGATAATGGGCTCATGATGTTTTGCTCAATTATGGAAGTGTAATATATAGATGGCCAGCTTGCCTAAAGTCTACCTGTTGCATTACTGCAGCCTATTGCTCTTCAAGTGGTACTGCCTGAAGCCTGTGTGCACTTTGTTGCTTCCCTTTGGCATGTATGGTTGTCTAAAGTGATGTGGAATTGTTGGTTGAAGGGGAGAGATGTTCTGTTTGCTGGCTCGTGAAATTCATTCAAAATAACGTGAAGCTCAGCCTAATGAAGCTCATTTGTCATGTTTTGAATCTTTTGAAGGCTGCCAGTTATTCTGCTTTCAATAAATCTTCCAAGCCTTATCAACTGGATTACCCACCCTTCTCTTTGTACCTGAGCTCAGTCTCTTTATGGACTTGTACTTTTCTGACAGGGTGCCATGCCCCTCCTGTGAAGCTTTATTAAATTCCTTTATTAAAGCACCAATTTCTGTTTTGCTTTAAGGTCTGAGGATGATAAGCTGAGGACAAGCAGAGTCGAGTTCCCAGAAGCTTGAACAATTCTTACAACATATGAACCAGCTGTCACAACTGATTATTGAAGACAATGGCAACTTGAGACTGGTAACCCATGGTATTCGAGGATTGCTTGAAAAAGAGGACAGTGACTTGCAAAGTTGAAAACTATTCATATCACCTTGCATTTCAATGCTGCTCATTGTGAGCAGAACAAGTTGATGAAATGGGAGTTACAACAAATGTACGTTAGACGCTGTGTATTAGTCCGTAGGAACCTCTCCCTCCCAAATTTGAGTACTTCAAGCATTTCTGGAGGGTATCAGGTATGGGGTTCATTTAGAGATCTGGTTATTTGGATATACTTCTACTACATGCTGTGGGAGTTGCCATTGATCAGCTCAAACTATTCTCATAACAGCTGGATGCCAAGAGGGGGGGAGGACACCGGATTGTGAGAGAGCGAGGGCAATGCTGACTGTGCTTAGTGAAGATAGAGTTTAAGGAGCATTTTACTTGCAGGTGTCCAGTCCATTCAGCATCTGAACCTAATAGTACTGAGGGTTTAGCATATTCAGATGTTCCAAATCTCAGACTAACAATGCCTGGTGTATCTGAACCTGGGATCATGAGGTTGTCTGCATGCTCTGTGCTCCTTGGGGGGCAAAGGAAGATTTACCATGGTTTCTCCTAGAAAAGGAGTGCTACATATACTCTCCATGTTCCCATAGCCATAAAAACTGATCTAGAGTTGGACAGAGAACTTGCGACCCCTGTCATTGAGTCTATTTTATTTAGGAAAGGTTCCATGAGTCTTGAATTATTTGCAACAACAGTAAGTCCAATGGCCCCGCTAAAGGTGATCATATATGTAGCATAAGACTCAGTGTGTGTATAGTCTTAGGGACTTAGCTCTCCTGTTTATAATGATAAAAGAAAAACTATGTTTCCCTGAAGGAGTAAAATAACATTTGAAAGACTCCAAAAAAATGAGCAAGCACGCCCAAGTCAACTTGGATGTGTTTCATGTGCTTGCACACGATACTCGAATGCATGTCAACCTCGGTAAAACCACAGTTGTGCGAAACATTGCTGGCAAGATGCATTTCTTTCATATACAGCCTATTGGATCATCCAAGTGATAGAGATGCTATGCTTCCAGTTGACCCCAGCCAAGAATAAACTCTGTGCAAAGACAGCATGTTGGCATGGGCCTATGACATCATGGTTGCAGTCCACTTCCATCATGTACAGATTACCTTAACATGTAGTTCTACTTGGAGCCCCGTTCTCAATTCATGTGGAATTAGTTCACCTAGGCAGCAAGCAAACAACGGAGCCAGTCCATGACTTAATTTCTTGGTAGATTTTCAAGAAATTCACCTTCATAGCACCACTATCACCAGCAGGTATGTGTATGTGTGTCTATGCATGTATGTATCTGTGTGGTTGCTATTGGAATGTATGTGTATGTATGGCTCTTGCATGTGTATGTGTATGTCTGCAAAATGTATGTGTATTTGGAGTGTGTGTATGAGATTGCATGTGTGTGTGAAAGTGCATGTGTGTGGTTGTTGGTATGTATGTGTCTAAAATATGCATACATTTATGTGTGTATGCATGTAGGTGTGTGCATGTGCATGTGCATGTGCGTGCATGTGTATGTGTGTGGCTATTGTTGAAATGCATGCGTATGTGTGGCTGCTGCTGGACTGCAAGCTATCACTCTGCTTGTGCACCCATCAAACACCTCCAAACTCTTGTGCATAGTTGTCCGAATCGTTTCACCGTACTTATCAGACTCCATTTTGGATGTCGGAGTCTGAAGCCTGTTTCGGACGAGGTTATTGCAGGCAACCATAAAGCTAGAAAAGAAATCCCGTTTTGGGTCATTTCCAGATCTGCAGCCATACACATTTAGACATCTCTAGGTGCCTGAATGTTTTGGGTTAAAGAGGCAGAACTAGCCCACTTTGTTTGAGCCTTGGGGTTAGAGAAGGGTGAAGACCAGTCTACACTACTGAGCCTTGGGGTCAGAGAGGACTCATATTTATAGACTTTCGGTCTTTTGCAATATCATACATGAGTTCATTATCTAATTTCAGCTTCATACTTTTTGTGTTTATTGAATCTGTGCCTAATCTTATTTAGAGTATCACCATTAATTTTTGTAAAGTTTTTTGAAGTAAAAAAAAAAAAGTCACGTCTGATAATGTCCAAAACATTTTTCTGGTCTCGTTTCGGACTTTCCATCCCGTCCGAATCCAAAATTTGATTCTGGCATCTGAATCTACTATGCTCTTGTGCAAGTATCTCTTGCTATCTTCTTTGCCATATTTTCTAGCACATTTCTTGATGGATTTGATGAAATCAAATGCATTGGTAATCTATCAAGTTCACCTATAATTATTATTGCGTCAAATGTACTGTTTTCTACCTCCTATGATTGAAGTGATGCTCTTTGTCTATCACTGTTTCTCAGCAAGAAATCATGGCTTTACCTTGAGTGAGATGTGTGATAGACCAATGAATAAGTAGCATTTGTGCCAAAATTGAAGATTAGAGGATCAAATATCATAATCACTTGTCAAATCATTTGTAGATAGATGCTTTGTTTCATGTAAAGATGTGATGAAGTGCAAAAGTTCCTTGGTCACTGATATGTATGTGTGAAATGTGCATGCGTATGAAAGTGCATATGTGTGTATATAGAAGTGCATGTGTATGTGTGTGCATGTGTTGTTTTTGGTATGTATATGTGTGGTTGTTGATATGTATGTGTGCAAGATATAAGTATATGTGTATGTGTGTATGTGTGTATGCATGTGCTATGTGCATATGTGTGTGTGTATGGATGTTGCTGGAATTTATATGTGTGCACTATGTATGTCTATAGGCATGTATGTATCTAAGTGTGCAAGTGCATTTGTGTGTCTGCAAAATATGTATCTGCATGTGTGTGTACTTTGTATACATAGGTGTGCAAAATATGTGTACGTCTATGTATGAAAGTGCATGTGTTATGTGTGTGCATGTTTGTATTTGTGGGTATGTGTGCATATCTATGTGGCTTTTGGTATGTATGTGTACAAAATATATATGTGTGTGTATGTTATGTGAGTATGCATGTATGTGTGTGCATGTGCATGTGTGTGGTGAATATATGTATGCACTATGTATATATTTACATGCATTTATTTATCTATGTGCAAATCTCAATCAAACGTAGTGCAAGCAAGCATTACAAGCAAGATAGACAATGTAAGTGTATGTGAGGTATGAGTTAGTTGAAGCAAGATTTGGGAGTTGAAAGAGAGAGAAAAAGGAGAGTGAATTTTGAGGGAAGTTTCATGATGGTTGTAGGATCTTTACAATTATTATAGACTTGCTTTGTTACTTTGTCATTGCTTGCTATTGTCTAAGGTTCTATAGTTTTAAGGGAGGTTATCATAAATATTTGCCTAAATTTTTATATTTCAAATGTAAGTTATTATCAAAATTTGCCAAGTTTTTTTTATAATTGTAATACGATATATCTATAGAATTTTGCCCAATTTATATATTTTTGAGTTCGAGGAACGGCCTTAAATTTTTCCTTGAGGATGAGTCTATAAAAATGGAGAAAAGGTTAGTAGAAGGAATCATTGAGTCTTGCATCAAAGGTAAGTCCATGAGAACAACATCAAATGCTTCTCCAACATCATGAATACTCAACCATAAACGTGTTTCCATAGGAATGGCAATAGGTTTGCAATCCTCAAGGCCAAAACACTGCAATAATGTGTCAATATATTTTGTTTGACACAAAATTATTCTACCATCAGCTTGCATATACTGAATGGCCAAATAATGATGCTCAAATCTGACATCTCAAATGAGGCATGCAAATCAGCCTTAGCATTAGGACCAGTGAGCAGCATGTCATCAATATAGACAACAATGAGTAGAAACACATCATTTGCATGCTTAACATATAAGGTGCTCTTAGTTGGATTGTTCTCAAAGCCATATGCAATTAAGTAGCATGTATCTTTTCATACCAAGCACGTGGTGCTTGCTTCAACCTCCACACTTTGTTTTCATGCCCGTTCTACATAAATCCATGGGGCTGAAAAACATACACTTCTTCATGTAAGTCACCATTCAAAAATGCAGTTTTATTATCTAACTGATGTACATTCCAACCGTGATGGGTTGCAAGTGCTTAGATGCTATGAACATAGTCATTCGCTATGTGGGTGCAAAGGTTTCATTAAAGTCAATGCCTCTTTCTTGAACATAACATTCTGCAACAAGCCTAGCTAATTTGTACCTATCAACTATTCCATCAGGTTTACGTTTCAGCTTGTATACCCATTTAGTCCCAATGGCCTTTTTGCTAGGAGGCAAATCACATAAAGACCCAATACCATTCTTCATAAGAGCATCATATTCTAATTGCATAGCAGCCATCCAATTTTTTTAATTTTGTGCTTCATCAAAAGAAATAGATTCATTCTCATCATGGAGACGAGACAGTCATAGTGTAGAGATTCCCGATGATGTCCTTCATTTTGATATAGCTTCAGGCCTGCACAGTTATCGATATGCGTACGATATGCGTACGAACCTTCAGAGGTCTCAATCACACGGAGATTCCTTTGCAATTTCGCGCGGCCCAGCCGCGTACGTACTCCATTTTAATCTTTCTCAATTATTGAATGAGTCCTATGAGCTACACATGGGTTCCACATGGCACTCGTGTAAATCCATCTAAATGGATCTAAGAGGTGGTTCACACCTCCTCCATTCATTGACTCCATATAACATTTCCTTCCCCTTAACTCCATTTTTGTCCTCAAAAATGGTACTGGAAGGTCTAATGAAAAAAGATAATCAATGGAATAGTATTCCCACTAAATCCCCATGCATAAAAATACATGGTCCTGTCTCCCTGTTGTTTCCCCATATCCTTCCCCTTAAGAAGACTCTTGGGAAGGTAATCTAAAGTCAGGAAACCGTCTCTGAAGGGTGCTAACCCGCTCCCATGTGGCACTATCTTCTGAACTATCTTTCCACTTTACTAGACACTCTTTATACAAGTGACTTCTCGTCCGTTTCTCTCGAGTGCGTAGTATGCTCTCAGGCTCATGTGGAATTGATTGAACGGAGATAGGCTCTACTACCTCACTATCTAGAATGAGGTTATCAGATTCACCCAACTTTTTCTTAAGCCGGCTAACATGAAAAACTGGATGGATTTGACTACTCTCTGGAAGTTGGAGCTGGTAAGCCATCTTTCCTATTCTCTTAAGTATTTGGAATGGTCCACAGTACCTAGGAGATAGTTTTGGACAAGGTCTCGTCTTCATGGTTTCAGACCTAGATGGAACTCTAAGATAGACTTGCTCTCCTACCTCAAAGTTGATATCTCTCCTTTGAGGGTCAGCATAGGCTCTAGCTCTATCCTGAGCTCTCCTAATGCTGTCCTTAGCAAGCCTAACCATATCGTTCATCTCTTCCAAGAAGTCCTTTGCAGCTTGAACTTTCTCATTCTGCAAGCCTACTGCATAAGGAGCTTTTGGCTGAAATCCATACATAAGCATAAATGGACTATGCCCAGTGGAAGAGTGCTTGGCACTATTATATGCAAACTCTACTATAGGTAAGTACTCTTCCCAATTAGTTTGCCTTTCATTCACATATGCTCAAAGCATATCCTCTAGGATTTGGTTAATCCTCTCTGTTTGCCCATCCGACTGTGGATGCTCGGCCGTACTCATGCTAAGTTTTGTATCCAACCTTTTGAAGACCGCTCTCCAAAAGTGGCTAGTAAACTTCGTATCCCGATTAGAAACTATGTCTAAAGGAAGACCATATAACCGGTATAGGTTCTCCACAAAAAGTCTAGCCAACTCTGGTGTCTTCACTGTAGTACGTGTCGGAATACACCTAGCCATCTTGGTTAACCTATCCACAATTACCCAGACTGAGTCGTGCCCTCTCTGTGTCTTAGGTAATCCGACTATAAAGTCCATGGAGATACTCTCCCACTTCCCATTAGGAATATCCAATGGGTGGAGTAGTCCTCCAATCCTCAACCTCTCAGCTTTGTTGACCTTGCATTGATTGCACTTAAGCACATACTCTAGGACGTCCTTATGAAGTCCAAGCCAATAAAACTTTCTCTTAACAAGATCATAAGTCTTGTTAACTCCTGGGTGTCCCGCACTAGGTGTGTCATGACACTCATACAAAATATGCCGTCTCATCTCGATATCTCTAGGGACACACACCTTACCTTTATATAACAGATATCCATCATGGACACTGTAATTCCTCCACTTGAATCCTTCTTGAGTACCCGTCGATACTCCATCCTCACTAGAAACCCGTATATCACGATCCCCATTCTCTATGGCTTTCCAAATCTCGGAATATGCAAGATCAAGCCTACATTTTCCTCTAAGGGACTCAGGTAGCTCACTAGTGAGCTGAGTAAAACTCAGTCCATTGAGCATAGGCATGCGGCTAAGTGAATCAACCACTACATTAAACTTTCCCTTCCTACACCTAAGCTCATAATCAGCCTCCTGAAGGGTCTCTGCCCATCGGGCCTTACGACCTTTAAGGTCGGTTTGATTAGAGAGCCATTTTATGCTCTCTTGGTCAAACACTATCGTGACTTTGGCACCATATAAATAATGACGCCACTTCTTCAAAGCATGGACTATTGCATACAACTCTTTCTCATAGACAGAGTAATTGTTATGAGCCGGTTCTAGTTTCTTCCTCTCAAAAGCTATTGGTCGACCATCCTGTACTAAAACCGCTTCTATAGCAAAATCACTTGCGTCAGTCTCAACCACAAATGGTTTGTTGGGATCTGCTATATGTAAAAGTGGAGCTGTAGCAATTGCTACTTTCAACTTCTCCATACTTTGCTTCTGTTCGTCTCCCCAATGAAAGGCTTTTCCTTTCCCTTTAAAGCAATCTTGGCATAGTTCTTAATGAATCTTCGATAGAAGCCTGATAAACCTAGGAAAATTTGTAGCTCTTCCAGGTTCCTTGGATGTGTCCATTCCATAATAGCCCTTACTTTTTCAGGATCCATCTGGATTCAATCTTGGGAGACTATATGCCCAAGGTATCTAACCTCTGTCTTGAAAAGTTCACACTTTGATTCCTTAGCAAAGAGTGAATTTTCCATTAGCACTTGAAATACCCTCCTCAAGTGTTCCAAGTGCTCCTCTTCTGATGTACTATAGATCAGAATGTCATCCAGAAAGTCTACTACAAAATGTCCTAGATAAGGTCGTAAAACACTATTCATGAGCTTCATGAAAGTGGCAGGAGCATTGGTGAGACCAAAAGGCATCACCAAAAACTCATAGTGCCCATATCTAGTCCTAAATGCAGTCTTAGGGACATCCTCTACCCTAATCCTGATCTGATGATATCCTGATCTAAGGTCAAGCTTGCTAAAATACCTAGCTTGATGTAATTGATCAAACAGATCTTCCAATCTAGGCATTGGAAATTTGTTTTTGATAGTTATCTTATTAAGTGCTCTATAGTCTATACATAGTCTCATAGAGCCATCTTTCTTTTTAACTAGGAGCATTGGCGATGCCCATGGTGAGTTACTAGGTTTGATAAAGCCCTTATCTAAATAATCCTGCAATTGCTTCTCAACCTCCTCATGCTGAGAAACACTAAGCCTATAAGGTGGTGTGCAAATAGGGTTAGTGTTAGTAACAACCTCTATGGCATGGTCAATGTCCCCTCTCTCAGGTGGTAGCCCTCTAGGTAAGTCAGTGGGAAAAACATCTCTGTACTCAAACATAAGATCCTTAAAACTTTTAACCACACACTCTTGCAAAAAAGAATAGTAGAAAGTCCTGTTTATATTTACATTCCTAGCATGAAAATATACATCAGATGAGCTGTCTGTACAATGCTCCATATCATGACTATACGATAAAAACATGTCCTGTACATGCTGAGAATAACAAAGACTATACAACTCTAGTGATGAAATGAGAGGTGCACTAGGTACATCTCTCTCTCCCTGAATACAAACTTTACTCCCATTCTTTTCAAATTCGAGTGTGTTGTTTTGATAACTGCGTTTAAGAGTATCTCCCACTCATCCCAATTCCTCTCCTCCTCATTCTCAGGAAGAAACTCTTTTAGAAAAAGAGTCTCAAACTGAGTCAAGTTAGTAGGGATAGAGTTCGCCTCCTTAAGACTCATCCACCACTTGTAAGCACGCGGGCCGAGGGAAAGACTCGCCTCTAGCACACGATACTCTAGTGGGGTGCCCTTCAATTGATGCAAATCATGCCACTTTTGTAAAAAAGTGTAGATTGCATCCTTGTTCTTGTCTCGGTCATCCCCCGTAAAGGTAGGTGGCTTTAAGTCTTTCAGGAGGGGAGCTTCCCTAGAGCTCTCTCCGTTATGCTTACTATCTTTCCTAGTGAGCTCTAGAGGAATAGGAGGGGTCTCTCTTTCCTTCCTAGCTAGGAAAGAGGTGACACTAGTCTCAAGTGAGATCATTTGAGCCTTAAGCTACTGTATAAGAGATTTGATGCTACCAAGATCTTTCTCTAATTTAAGGGTTTGCTCCTTCAAATCTATGAATTGGTCACGAGTGACAAATTCATCTATAAGTTCTTCATAAGTGTATTCTTCCTGTGAAGGCTCTTTCTCTTCTAAGTTCTCTTCTATTTCTTGCCCTAATTCTACTTCTTCCATTCTAGAATCAGGATCCTCTAGTTGCTCTTTAGATGGAGAAGTGGTTTCAACTACTTGTTTGCCTTTAGTTTCCATGTTTAAGTTCCCTTCCCCCGTTTGCTAACTAAAGTGTATGAAAATGAATGGAAGTAAAGCTCAAATATGCAAGAAGAAGAGAAATATATCACAAGAGCACTTCCCTGTTACAAAGTAGAGCTGCGGAAGCGAAATCCAAGTGGTCCTTGAAGCTTCAAGTCACTGATTTTGAATCCTCGCCAAGCCCAAACGAAAATTGGAAATTTCCAGTTGGTCCGGGGAGGTTCTAAATACCATAAACCATCCAAAACAACACCAAAAACACGTGGGAATAGCCCCGACCGGGCAAACTGAGTGAAACTGAGCAACTTCAAAGATTTGACAATCCTCGCCAGTCCAAAAATGGAAGCCAAGCACCTATACTTCAAGAATTTGAGATTATCCCAAGTGGAAAA
The DNA here is from genome assembly GCA_020310875.1 of Ceratopteris richardii. Lineage (NCBI taxonomy): Eukaryota > Viridiplantae > Streptophyta > Polypodiopsida > Polypodiales > Pteridaceae > Ceratopteris > Ceratopteris richardii. The sequence continues at coordinate 75,790,163 of CM035408.1, read as the reverse complement.
AAGTGGATTTGGAGTCCGAATGATAAAAAACTAGGCCCGGGAGTGGCCGCATAGTTCTTGCTGAAGCTCTGCAGAGAGATTTTGGTGAGGCAAATCTCGTCCAAATCCAACACCGATGGTTTCTAAGCGAAGCTTAGAAGTGTATCTTCGAAACGTGACCAAGATTCTTAAAATCCGATACCGTATGAGGAAGCTATGGTGTGGAGAAGTCAGGTATATCACCGATGGGAAGTGAAAAAACTCAGCTTCTTAGAGTAGTGACTTGGAGAAACTCAAAACTGAGGTTTTGAAGCTTTTTTGATCAATTCAACACCCACATCCCATATGCACAGCCCGTATTACATACATGTATCCTCTCTTGGCCAAAATTTGATCTATAGAATCACCTTAATGCTCCAAGATTCTCACTATATCAACCCTCTCATCAACAAGTGCATCATGTGAATCTCCATAAAAAATGGAATGATCTGCATCATCATATCAAACATGTAAGTGTTGAGAAATTACCTCGCTTGGACCAGCACTTGACTGTCCACCCGTAATAAGAGGCAACAAAGTGTCATACACATCTTTGGAGCTAATTGATGTCTCCTTAGTACATGATAGTAATGGCTTAATTGCATCTTCCACAAAAACATCACAGATAACCAAAATGCAATTAGTTTGTGGACGATACAGATCATAGCCTTTGCTTTCAAAATTTTACGCAACAAAAATACATTTCATTGCTTTATCCTCCAAATTCTTGTGTTATTGTTCAACCATTAATGGATATGTCAGACAACCAAAGACATGCAAATGAGCAATAGATGGCTTGTGAGCATGCCAAGCCTCATATGGAGTGATAGACTACAATGTTTTAGTAGGATACCTCTTAAGTACATATGTTGCACACATAACAACTGCAAGCCAAAAGTTGTGGTAAAGCCTAACTTTTAACCATACACCTTGCCATCTGCATGGGTGACCTGTTCTTTCTTTCAGCAACTCCATTCTATTGAGGTGTATATGGCATTATACGTTGATGGCTTGTGAGCATGCCAAGCCTCATATGGAGTGATAGACTACAATGCTTTAGTAGGATACCTCTTAAGTACATATGTTGCACACATAACAACTGCAAGCCAAAAGTTGTGGTAAATCCTAACTTTTAACCATACACCTTGCCATCTCCATGGGTGACCTGTTCTTTCAGCAACTCCATTCTATTGAGGTGTATATGGCATTATACGTTGATGCTTTATCCCACGTTCAGCCAGAAATTCATTAAAATCAAAAGATATATATCCCTCCCCTCAATCAGAACGGTATTCCCATTTTACATGGGAAAAATTAAGAAAAATACCGAACTAAGATTTTACCTTGATGCACCATGAACACACACTTTTCTGGGTTTAGACAGATTTTTAACCAAAAGCAGAAACTGTTTGAAGCACGTAAACACTTCAGAATTTGACTTCAATGGATACACCCATGCATGCTGCAATTTCTGAGTAGCTCAAATTGAACCATCTTTTGGGAAGGAAGAACACTCCATTTTGCCCAAAATATAACTTTCATAGACATGTTTACTAGGTGCCTCAAGTTTGGGTAGAGAGGACACCATTTCAGATTTTTGCAAGTGTAGAAAACTAGCAAAAGTGAGATGACCAAAGTGTGCATGCCAAAGCTTTGCATATGATATAGTCTGAGAATCTTGAACTACACATGTTGAATCATTCACAGATTTTGCATAATCTATAAGCTTATACAGTCCACGACATAAAATGCTAGAAGCAATAATGATATTTTCATTTGACATATCATGAATTGTACATCTCTCATCAACAAATTTCACAACCAAGTCGGTCTTGGCTAATGTTGAAATTGATAACATATTTTTCTTGATCCATGGTACAACCAAAGCATATAATAATGTGAAAGAACTACCATCAACAGTAATCAGAATGATCTTAGCAACTCCCATGATTGGATAAGAGGAGTTATCGGTGCATGTGAGAGTATTCCTTGTAGGGATAGGCTCAAGTGAACTGAAGAAACTTTGCTGTGAGGTAAAATGTTTGGTTGCCCCATTGTCAAAGTACCAAACATCTGAGTCTACTGTAGACATACACTGTTCACGAGAAGATGGGTCATAACTACAAACATAAGTAAATGCCCGTCCTTCATTTTGCACAAGATTAGTAGACTCTCTTTAGGATGTAGAGTCCTCTGCAATAACCATTCTAGCCTCTTTCTTTTTTGCCTCCTTTGCAGCCAGTTTTGGACAACTCTTTATGACATGATCATTTTCTTTACAATATTTGCAAAAAAAAAACTTAAAAAAAATTGAAATGAAACATAGAAAAATAGTGATTATGATGCCAAAAAGAGAGTTCACTTCAAGTATAGCTTATGATAACAAGGAATAAATCAAATAAGTGGTAGTAATAGTTGAAGATGGTGAAGAATTGTGCACCTACATAGGAAAGGATGTCTCAACGGATGAAAAGAGAGATTTAGTAGGCTTGCTATTCGAATATCAAGATGTCTTTCCATGGACTTACAAAGATTTAAAAGCTGTAGGCTTTGAATCTTGTGTGCATCAAAGTTCAATGATAGTCGATGCAAAACCCACAAAACAAAGGCCCTCCATGTACAATGGTGTCTACTTTGCCAAAATTAAAAAAAAAAAATTGATAAATTTTTGGCAACAAGATTCATCTATGAGATCTAACATACATAATGGGTGTTACCCATCATGGTAGTGCCAAAAAAAGAACGGGAAGTTGCAAGTATGCATAAATCTCAAGAAGTTCAATGCAGTAATGACATGTGATGTCAAATATTTCATCCAATAGAACATGCTACTTTGCACCAAGTTACAATAGTCCCTACTTGGAGCATGCATATTGTAGAATATCTAGATGACCATCAGTCGCAAGCCTCTGGTGGCCCACCTTACATGAAGACATGCAAGAGTTTGTAAAAAGATATGATAGGTATCAATGAATGAAATACCTTATTATACGAGATGCCATGCCATTGAGACCTGTGATCAATACTAGAGCTTTTGCTAGGTGGGGAATTTGTTGGTCGAATTAGTCCACCTACATGTATCTTTCACATATAATATATAGTTCTTGCTAGTAATAACCTCACAAAATGTGTGGAAGCAAAAGAGACACTCGATAAAAGCAAAGGCTTTCTACAAAAGTTACCAACTTTCACACATGCTTTTTGAAGCTTCTCTCAAGTAACCACTATTTCGACATAATAAAAAATTCCTATAAATACATGCACTCTGTGGACTGTCGAAATAGAGTGCATGGGAGGAGATTGCACCCAATAATGCATTTTGTCTCGTCTCGTGGCATGTCTATTTTTTTGTGTGTTTTCAACATTCTTAAACTCTGTGTGCACGTGAGTAAGATCCTAATAACAGTGGTATCGGAGCCCTGTGCGCGTCATTACGGAGGGGTCTGTTTTTGTTCATTTTGGCAATTGATCTGTGTTTCATTCTTCTCTATTCGTAATCTAATTTTGATTCTGATTCCACTTCCGATTCCGATTTCGAATCCCTTTTCGATTCCGTTTTCGTTTTCGATTTCGATTCTGATTCTAGAATCGGTTTTTGTTTCTGTTTTTGTTTTGTTCTAGTTCTAGAACTAGAACCTACATTTACTCCTTCGGCTTACTCCAAGGCATAGAACTTAAGCATAACTAAGGCATAACTAAGGCATTACTTTGGCACCTTTGGCACCCAAGGCTCCCTTGATGACCATTGGTAGTCATTGTCTACGCACAAACCAATTTTAATTTATGTGTGGCAATAAAGAGTTTTATATTACCAAGGTGGGAGGATTTGAACCCACAATCTCACTCTCACAAGGAAATTGCTTTACCACTACACTATCTCTTTGTGTTCTCACTCTAGTTCTCTTTTCTGATATGCAACACAAGTTGCATCTCTTTCTTACTTTTTCAATTCCCAAGAACAACCCTTCCTTTTACATTTTAATTCAAACAATCTCAAAAGTTGTTTTTGCATATCTAGCAAGAGGGTTTTCTCAGGACAAGATCCGACAACCTGACGAAGTGCTTCAAAAGATGCAATATGATGAAGATAACCTTACGAGGGTGTTAAAAGCTATTATCTCTGCTGGCCCTTTAGTTCTTTCATGGTTATCACAGTTTGACGGTATTTATAGTGATGAAACATATGCTGAAGTCAAATTTGCCACTAACTATTTAGTAGGAAAAGCCAAGCTTTGGCGGAATTTCCTGCATCACAGTATAGATCGTCCAACCACGTGGAAGGCTTTCCAAGATAAAGTGGAGGATTCTTTTCTTCCTCCTCAATATCATTTACATGTTCGACGTGGACAACCTTGACATGGAAGGAGGGTGACACGGTCACTACCTACACGGAGTGGCTCTAGCAAAATTTATTATTGGTTTGAATGCTCAAAGATGTATCAGAGGATAGCTTGCAGCGGAAATACGAAGATGTTTTGGAGGTGGGAATCAAAGCCAAGATTCACACCCTACGACCTACAGCCCTCAACGAGGCTATCTCTTTTGCCTATGATGCGGAGATGGAGTTCTAGTCCATAACCAAGTAAATTCATCTACAACAACTCTGACAATGACCACTTTTTGTTAAACCAATTTTTCCTATGAAGCGTACTTTTAATGCCTCAGCTTACTCTAGGTTTCCTCGTCCTCCACAATCCAACTACTCAACTGCACCTATTGCTTCATCTCTTCTAACCTATCAAACCACCTACCCTACAAACTTCAATGGTGGATGTCCAACATAAATGATCACGTGTCACCTACTCGAATCATGGTAAAATTGGACGTACAAAAACGAAGTTCTGATTGCGATCTCTTCACATGAAACCAGCATCCTATAGCATATGCGAGTAGACAACTCAACCATGCAGAAAGAAATTATACCACCACAGAGTGAGAAGGCTTAAGAATGGTGTATGCGATCAAGAAATTTCGACATTGCCTCCTTTCCAACAAGTTCAAGTTCTTTATCGACCATCAGGCTTTATTGTATCTAGTCAATAAGCCCTATAATACGGGAAGGCTAGTGAGATGGTTTTATTGTTAGTGGAATTTGATTTTGAAGTAGTAGTCAAAAAAGGAAATACTCATGCAAGAGCTGATCATTTGTCTCGGATGACACATGGAGAACCACCCAACAGAGTGACTCATGACCTCCCAGACACATACTTATTCAACCTAGAAGTATGTCCAAAGTGGGCAGAAAAATTGATTCCAACACTCATACATGGACCACATCATAGAATCAACAAAGATAGCAGGAAATAATTTTTGCAATCACCTAATTTACACATTGTGATAGGAAGTGTGTACTATAAAGAACCAAATGGCATATTACTGAGATGTGTAGAAGAAGTAGAGCAGAAAGACCTAATCAAGCAAGCTCATGTAAATCAATGGAAAATTCATAAAGGAGCCCATGGAACACTAAGAGAATTAAAAAGATTGGGAGTATACGGGCCAAACATGCCAAAGGACGTACATGAACATATCTCCAATTGCCTAGAATGTCAGAAGAACACTCTAGAGGACCATACATCTTTGCAATTCTTGATAGTAGCACCTGACTAGAGTAAGGAATTGGTGAAATTCTTGAAAACATGCAAACATGAGGAAGGAGCTAACCTAGCCAGGAAGCGATCCCTAGAAGAAATGATCAAGGACTATACTATAATGGGGAAGCAATTATTTAAAAGAGAAAAGGACAATCAGCTACAGCTATGCATCCACGAAGGAGAATATTTACCCATTTTAGAGATGGCACATGCATGTTCCACTTTTTCCAAGGCATTGATTTCATAGGACCTATTAACCCTCTAGCCAAGGGCACACATGTTGAATATATCATAGTGGCCATGGACTATCTAACGAAATGGGTAGAAGTGAAAGCAACAAGGAATAATGATGCACAAACCACAACAAAGTTTCTCTTCGAAAATATCTTTACCCATTTTGGATTATCTATAGAGATAGTGAGCGATAGAGGAACACACTTCATCAACAAAGTAATAGAATCACTATAAGTTCTTGGTGATTCACAAAAAATCAACCCCTTGCCACCCTCAAGCCAATGGTCATGCTAAAAGTTCCAATAAGGTATTCTGCACAGTGTTGACAAAGATAGTCAACAATGGAAGGTCAGATTGGGACAAACAATTGCATCATGCAATTTGAGCCTTCTGTGTGGCTTACAAGACAGTTATTGGAGCTTCTCTTTTTAACTTAGTATATAGATAGAATGCGATCTTACCAATTGCCTTTTTAGTACCTACTCTACGTGTAGCACAACAGTATGAGTGGACAAGCCATGAATTATTCAAGCAATTGGACCAAATTGAGAAACTACACGAAACAAGACTACAAGCCATAACGAGAATTTATGCCGCTAAAAGGATCAGAAAGCATATTATGATGCACATATTATGGATAAATGCTTGAAGGAAGGAGATTTGGTATTACTGTATACATTAAAATAGCATGTAAAGAAATTGCAGCAACGCGGATGTGGACCATTATTGATAAATCGAATCTCGACAAGCGGAGCAGTGAATTTAGCTACATTAGACGGAGATGTACTTCCCAACTACATTAGTGGATGTAGAGTGAAAAGATCTATAGAACCATTAATAGACCAAATGTTAGCACGACTCGTAGGAGCGCAGAATCGAAAGAAGGAAAAAGAAAGGATTTGAGAAGAAGCTAGAAGGGAAGTTGTGAAGCAAATCAGGAAACGAAAAGGGTGGATGAGACAAAGAGATGAACGATATCTACAAGAAGAGGAAGTTATACCCATGCAAACTACCAAATAGACAATGCAAACAACTTGAGCTATAGCATTTCCCGACCTTACTTAAACTCTAGGAATCGGAAACACAAAATATCAATTAGTATATGCTTTGATTGACACAGGGGTGCCACTAAGTTGTATACGAGTGTCGTTAACCACTCATCTCGAAATGAATATGATTCCTATTAAAGCGTCTATGATCGGAATTGGAGGTCAAACCATCAAATGTGTCGGAGCAGTCCTAATGTTCCTTCACCTAGGAAACTCCACTATGGAGCAAAAAAACTTGGTATGCAAAGATGAAGATCTTATTGAAAATCTGATCCTAGGATAAGACTGGGTCCTTGAGAATGAAGTCAGTATAGATCTTGCACAAGGATATGTATTTGCCAAGGTAGGGCATAAAGAAGTCTTTAGTTTGCTAGAAGACAGGTCGTCACAAAGCCATAATGTCATCGTTCCTAAGGAAGAGAACTCAAAAAAGGAAATAGAAGAAAATTTAGGAAAGGATGTGCCTCAAGAGCGCTCTATTCTAGAATTGCCTGCAAATAAGGAAATACTGCATGATTGTGTGAACATCTCCTGTGAAACTTGAGCCTAAGAGAAATAGTGAGGACACTTTTTCCCAACCTATCACCACTATGAGAAGGAAACCGCCATGGAGGGAAAGTGCACAAACATCACATCTATTCAATACGTGACCACAATGGGTATGAAAGTATCAATTGACTCAACAAGCTAGTACAACGATGGAACAGATCAATCATTTGGCAAAAACACAACCAAACAACCATTATTCTCAGCTACGAAGAGATAAACCAAAACTTCTTCATGTATGGCTTCCAAAGTCATTAGTAGAAGCCCAAAAATTGTAGCAATGCATATGGATTCCAAAAGCAATCCGATGGGTAGCAAATCAAAAAAATAGGAAAACTCAACAAGATGGCAACGTGAAGCAAAGGAATCTATAAAGACTCACCAAGAATACCAAAGGACCATGACATATAAAACTCATACCACAAACAAGAAGGAGCCAAAGACCACAGAACGAGGAACTCGACGGAAGAAAATGCCACAAGCACAAACTATCAAGTGGATATGGAGACCCAGAAAGTGACAAGGAACTAAAAAACAGATTCATGAGGATTCTACTTGCACTCATGAAGAATCAATTGCATCCAAAGTGTGCATGATAGGCCACATTACAAGGCCATGCACTCGACACATAGTCTCTTCAATAAAAGTAGTGGTGCACATTTCCAAAATCAGAATAGGACTTAGCTTCTATTGTCCTAGGAATGACCATGCAGTGTACATAAATAAATGGTTCGACTATCATTAATCTCTTGTTTTCTTTCAGGATTAAAACTTAAGAAAAGTGTGGTAAGATACATTACTTACTTATGCAAGGGGGGACGGAGCAACGAAAAAACGACATGTTAATGAACCACACATTAACACGTGGAATTGGGATCTATAGTAATTGATTCTCTACTTTATTACGAGTGCATATGGCTTCCGAAGATTCTTAAGAAACAATTCAAGAGGAAGTACTCAAATTTCCATTGCAAAGTGTAACAAGAGTTAAAGGACATTGGTTCAGAGAAGACCAGCCAACAGGAGAGCACTTGGGGTAACACTCAAAATAATGGATATTGATCACACATTCCATGTGATGTCCCAAGACTTCAAGGTTTTACATGAGCTTCCAGCAACAGTGGATTTAATGACAAAAGCAGGCATTATTAAGTTTTTTGAGTTACCGATATATACGCCAGATTTCTAGAGATGTGTGCAAGTTATGAACACCCTTCAGCCAGCCCTACACAATCCATCTGCACCAGAAGTGAAAGTTCTCGATGTGGATGGAGAATGGATGATTATTCAGTTCACACATGAGTTGATTAAAGAAGCATTTGGATGGGTCAAAGATGGAAACATTGACCTAAAGGACAAAATCCATGGAACGAAAACCCGAACATTCGTGGAAATCAATCATGTGGATATTGAAGAGGAGGTCAGATTGGTGCATCAGCATTTTTGCTTCCCCAACATGCACAAATACACCGCACCACAAAAATTAATAGTGCAATTATCATCTCATGCCACAAAACAAATTGACAACCACGTGAATATGACACCCTATGTCCAAGAATGCTTATTCAAGGCCAAGAAGCAATGGGATCAGAAAAATTTCTTGAATGGAAGTGTGGCTTTAACAATATTGATATACCATGCATTAGGTATTAGGGAATACCTTAAAGAAATGCCTTCATCAGTGGAAATGGCAATGTATGCGAAGCAGGCGACCATTCCAAGAAAGAAGAAAAGAGTGAAGGTGACTAATGCAGCAGGAAGTAGCTCTCAACCAATGATGAGAGGTGTGAAGATATTAAGAGAAGCATTGAAAACAGAAGAGGAAACTCCTTCATCAAAAAGGGTACATATGCTTCCAAGATCCAAAATTGAATAGTCCAAACCTATCACGGAGGAAGAATTAAAGGTCGCTATGGTAGATACTCACAAATTCATGGAAGGAGAAGTAAATTTGCCAATCCAAGGGAACCATTATCAAAATACTCATAAAAATGCTTTACAAGGAAGGATACTGACGAAGTTCCACAGGTACAAAGAATTGGGATTGGTCAACTCCAGCTCTTCCTTTGAAGTGCAAGAACAATGTGAATCATCCCCTATGAATGTGGACATTAAAAGTGAATCAGACAATGATGGTAAGTGGGATGAGATAAATCAGGTAAAGGATTCCTTTGAAGTAGAAGACACAAAATTGGATCAAATGAAGGACAATACAGTCACAGAGACACCAAAGAAAGGATCATCACAAGGGAACGTACGTACACTGAAGATAAATGATGAGACAAAGATTCAAATCAAAGAGATCCATTTGGACCACAAAGATCACGAAGGAGTGCAAGAACTGGAACAATTCATGCCAATAAGGATTATAGTAGAGCTTTCCCCATTGGATGTAAAATTTCAAGAAAGTGCTACAAAGCCTACCACACATGAAGAAAACGAAACTCACATCCAGCTGCAAATTAGACAACCACATAATGAGACAATCCATGTGGAAAAGGGGAAAGATGTGAATACAGGTGAAGCACTAAATATACCAAAAACATGGCTGAATGTTGACATGACAAAGTTAAAGCCAATGGTGAAGCAAATGATACAAATTGCCTTGGATACGCAATAACAATTCATCAAAGCAAATAATGACTATGACAAAGCTTTGATAGAGAGGTATCAATTCAAAACACTAAGTGAAAAGCTATATGTGTAGGTATTACAAGCGCAACAAGCACTTGCAACTCAGGAAAAAGAGACAAAGGAAGCTACGGAAAAATGCATCATACTCACTGAAGCAAGTCAAAAGATAAAAGATCAACTTACAGACGTTTAGAGAAGGTATGAAGCCAATGAGGCAAAAAAGGCATGTGTGATAAATAGAAGCAAAATCTTAGAAAATCAAATCAAGGTATACATGGATGAGGTCGATAATTTGAGGAACAAAAATAAAGAATTAATGAATGTGATTTTGTGCAATCAACCGGTGGAAGTATAAGAAAGTCAACCAAATGATCCATAGGCATTAGAAGCTCAAATAGCTAAGTATGCATATCAGCTAAAACAAGAGCAAACATTACAAGAGGAATGGGAAAGAAAATATATGTATGATACAAATGAGCTCACAAAAAGGTGCAAGGCTGCACAAGCCAAAATTGTAGAACAATGTAAAGAAGATGCAGATCAAGTAGTGGTTCTAGGAGAAGAACTCTTGAAGAGCAAGGAAGCACTCACATCAGCGACTAATGAAATCATGAAGAAAGACAAAATCATTGAAAACCTACACGCTCAATTATCACATAAGAATCCAATGGGGACGCCATTACTTCAAAGCTCCCAAGTGGCTACTATGGAGTCTGAGGTACATCCTCTTTCTCCCCCCATGCATCACTCACCTATAAAGGAAGAAGCAAAGCCGAGCAGTGATAGACATAAACGGGCTGTTGCAGAACTAACTCGTAATGAGAGGGCACTACTCGTGTCCCAAATTACAGAACAATTTGAAGATCAAGTGGTGAAGGTAATGAAGGAAGCAAAGATAGAAAGTAAGAATTTTGAGCAAATTTTGAAGCCTTTCAATGTACCATACAGATTACTAAAAGAAGAAACTAGGCAGTACATCAAGAGAATTCCACAGAAGGAACCTGATCAAGATCTGCAATTCAAAATGTATACATTTTCTTACACACAGGACGAATTTGATAAGGCAGATCTGATCTAGAGAAGGAAATTTTTGGAAAAGAATCCGACCTTACGAGTGCACTAGGAGTCAACACCATATTTACTACAAATCAATCCATCTTTTTGGCCAATCCTTAGAAGAGGAACCTCGATGCAATTATGGGAAGCGCAACACCAGGGCACCATCACTAAGCAGTGGCCAAACTATCCATTATTACTAATCCCGCCACATAATTACTTACCTACAAAAGAGTACATGGTACGCACATTTGAATTTTGGCTATCGAGATATGCCACAGTCCCAGACTCATAGATAGATAGATAGATAGATAGATAGATAGATAGATAGATAGATAGATAGATAGATAGATAGATAGATAGATAGATAGATGGATGGATGGATGGATCTCAAGCTGCCCTGATGATTTTAATGAAAAAGAAAAAATCAGCGACTAAATCAAACGAACAGCCAAAAATAACGATAGCTTTTTATTATCGTAAAAGAATGCTTTTTGTAACGAAAGCTATTGCGATCTCATCATTTACTCATTAGATGAACAATTGAATCAGCTTTCCTTCAACTATATGCTGAGAGGAACAAAATGAGGTAAAAAAATATTTTTGCACAGAAATTAGGGTTAAGGTTTTTGCCCAAACTTGACCTTTGATCACTTAATGTTATATACCAAATGAAAGCTCTCTTCAATCTGTATCAATAGTGGCTATATACTCACGGTTAATGTTCCTACCGAGTCCATACATGTAGACCTTTGAGGAAGCGTTCCTTACAAGATGGATTTAGAAATTTTTGCAAAAATGACTTTGAATTTAAATGCTAGATTGTTGGCCTACGAGCTGAGTTTCTTTGCAAATCACAGACAGGCACCAAATGATGGAGTAAAGTCAACACAATGGAAGGAACTAATGATATGTGAAGATAATTTGTTGAATCAAAGAGAGCAGAAAGTTATTCAAACATACTCACGTCGCCAAAAAAAAACTATCAGGGACGACAGAGTTTAGGAGGATGGACATGTGGAGGGAGAATCGAGTAAAAGAAGAAGAAGAAGAAGAAAATCAAAAAACAAGACTGCTCAATAAAAAGAACCACCTTCTGCCCAAAGCCTCGTAGGGGCACGTATCAGGCTTTACACGCATCAGGCCACTACGCAAAAGAAGGAGGTCCCGAAGAGTGGAAACAAAGAATTACAACAGGACTTTCAAGCACCACCCTCACAAAAGGAGATGAAACATTTACCAAGGGGAGGTTGTACACAAAGGACTTAGGATCGGATAAAGTAACAAATTGTCTAAAGGTCCTAACTGTCTCCTCGTCGACTAGGTGCATGCGGTGGAAAGAAATGAATAGGCTAAAGAAAAGCATCAGGTCCCGAAGGATGTGAAAGAAGATTTAAAGACAAAACCTTTGAAGCATCAACCAAATGACAAAAACCGATGCAATGTTGACCAAATGGTGCATGCGGTAAAAAGAAGTAAACAGGCTCTAGCAATACAACAGGGCCAGATGTGTGAGAACAAAGATTTATCCGAAGGCCAAAAGTTAGAAAGAGGTAGAGGTTAAGAAGTTGAAGAGGGTGACTAAGGATATCACATTGTTAGCCACTAGATGCATGCGTGGTATCCCGAATTATCACTGCAACCCAGATGTATGAATATAAGGAATACCAAGGGGAGAACGGAAGCATAGGACTGAGGCTCGGATAAGGTAAAAAATTCACTGACAGTCCTAACTGCTTCTTCGACCACTAGGTGTGCAAGCCGCAGACAAGAAGCAAAGCCTATCAAGGGACGATAGAGACAAAGAGGGGGAAAGTGTTGCAGAGTAAAGAGGCACAGAAAAGGGAGCCCCAAAAATTTTCAAAGTATGGGCACAAATTTTCTTCTTCAAGTTCTTATGAAAACTTCATGAAGCCATGTAAATGCACTAGAGGAGTCCTCTAGATGCATAAACCCCAATTATTGTAAGATAATCCTTGTAACATAGAAGGAAATTAGAGTTTTTTCAATAAAAGTGTTGGTCTCTTATGTGGAAGGACTAATCTTAAGGCGCATGTACATAAGTCACTTGGTGACTCTTGTAAAGAACTTTTTGACATTGTGAGAATTGAAGCAGAATTTCAAATTTGCCTCTTACTTGCTCATTATCTTCTTCTTCAAGAGCTCTTGTGTCTATTTTATGTTTGAAATGTGTGTATAGGATTGTTGTCTACTTATTCCCATCAGTTTTGAACTACTATAGTGCATGTGTGTGCCATGAAGAGTTGTGGAGTCAGTGTTGGCGTTTCCCGCCATTTAGTATTTTGCTCATAACTTGAAGTAGGTTTGTCAAATTTGACTGAAAAATGCAATTAGTAGATGTGTCTCTTCGAGGGCTTCAAAATGAACCTGCCATTGACCATATTCAAAGGTCGGATCTGAGAGAAAAGTTCGAATTTGTGCTTACTACTGTAAATTGCAACTTGACATGCATCTTCAGAGAGTTAATAAGTTGGAGAGGTAGTTGAGACAGGTCACATGCATTGTAGCATTGATACTTCACTTACAATCATGTGTGCACATGTCTTCATACACTTGGTACTTCTAATTCTTCTGATTGATAATTAAACGTGTATCAATCCACCACTATATGCACTTGTGGGGCGATTGAGGTACAGTCTCATCAACACAAGTCCCTAAGACTTCACGACTTAGGTACACACCTACCTTTTATGTGATGGGTTCCTTTAGAGGTTGTAAGGAGTTGTAAAGGTCCTTTATGCTCTTCATGTGATGAGAGGCACCACTGTCCAACACTCATGAGTCATCTGTTCCTAAATCTTTAGCTGAAGAGCATACCTCCTCTATTGTTACAAATAACTCAAGCTCTGTTTTTGCAATGTTGGAAAACTCCTTGCCCTTGCTACCTTTTGAAGAGCCATTCTTCTCTTCTACCTTCTTGATTCGACAATCTTGGATTCTATAGCCTTTCTTCTTGTAGTGGAAACACTCTCCCTTGAACTTCTTTTTGTCATTCATCTTTTTGTCTCCATGTTTTGAAGGGTCTTCTTTGCCTGCTTTGGCATCTGCTGTGAATACAACATATCCTTTGCTTCTTCCACTCCTTGCCTTTAGCCGCAGCTCCTCCTCCATGACTAAGGCACTGAATTCCTCAAAAGTTATTGGTTGAGGTTTTACTTGAGTATTAAGAGTAGTTATCAAACCATCAAACTTTGGTGGACATATTCAAATACAACACTAAGCTAGCTCCTTAGTTGACTTTTGTACACCTGCTCCCACCATTTGATCTCGTAGAATCTTTATGCGAGTGATAAATTCCTCTGCAATCTCCCCATCGGCAAACTTTTTGGTAGGTAGCTAATTCTCCAAGTTTTGAATTTGTATTTGATTACGAGTTTCATATTGATTTCTCAATATGTGCCATGCCTCACATGCCTTAGTAGTATGCTGAATGAGAGTCAGAACACTATAGATAGTACTTTTAACTAGAGCACCAAGTGCATTTGTGTCTCTACATTTCCAAGCACATAGAATATCAACATCAGGAGGAATCATTCAGCCAAGATGATTTGGATCATGTGTTTTTTTAGGGCTCATGATCAGTCCCAAGAACCATCTTTAGAAGCTCATATGAATCAAGGATAGAAGTGATTTTTAACTTCCACAAGGTGTAGTTCGTACCATCAAGTTTACCTTCTATGAAGGCTGATGGTCATATCTACAATGTTGGGATGATCGGCATCATTGCTCTTCCTGTTTGTGCTCCACCTACTCCTATTGATGAACCACCTTGATTCCCAGTTGTAGACGATGACACACTACTTGACATCTTCTCTCTTTTGTCGTTAAAATCTCTACAACCTCTATGTTTTTACTTCTACACCACTCAGAACCTCTTGAGATCTTATACCATGTAAGAAAATAACAACACAATGGAATAGACATTTAGATAGAGTCGAGAGAAAAATGCAAACAAAGATAGATGCAGATTGAGAGATAGAGAACTCAAATTCTCATAGGGCCAAGAGTAATGCAGCTATCTATTGAACATCTAGATTAACTTTCTCCTTTCCAAGTGCTTTAGTCAATATGTTTGCACATTTTTCTTTTGCATAATAGTATTCCAAGTCCATAATATTGATCCCTATGAGATCATGAATATGGTGTTATTGTACTCCTATGTGTTTTGTATAAGCATGAACTATTGGATTCTTGTGAGGGATATAAAGATTTGTTTATGACATTTAAGTATAGTTACCATTTGTTTTAGTGGAGGAAAGTGCCACTTATGGTCATTTCCTACTCACTTCTAAACTAAGTGAGAAACATAATTCCCCTGATGTATACAAAATATCAAAGTCTAAAGTCCTTGCAATGTACCTTAGAATCCACAAAGTTGCATTTGGATTGCTTTCTTTTGGTTTGTTAGAGAACATGTTCAATACACCAACATCATAACAAATATTTGGTCTAGTATTGCACAAAAAGAGAAGACTTCCAAAGAGACTTCTATACTTCTTTGCATCTATAATAAAGTGTATCATCGTCTATTGAGAGTTCAAGATTTATCTCCATAGATATGTCAATGGTTTTATATTCCATCATCCCAAAACCTTCAAGGTTTTCCATAGAATATTTTTGTTGTGATATGAAAATCCCATCTTTTGTTTTTGTACTTCATTTCCAATGTAATAATAGAGTAGCTCAACATCTATGATCTCAAACTCATTTCTTAAGCTATCACAAGATTATTTAACGAATTCCATATGATCCCTTGTAATCATCAAATCATTGCATACAAGATGACATTAGTAGTTGGTTATCTTTTCCCATGACATAGAAATTTTAAACCAAAATTACTTCTCTAAAAGCCTAAATTTATTAAAAAAAAACTATCATTATTGATACGAAGCTCGTTGAGCTTGCTTAAGGCCATACAATGCCTTGTTAAGTCTATAAAGCTTGTTTTTTTTATGTACTTCAAAACCTTTTGATTGAGGCATACATGATTCCTCCTTGAGGCATCCATTCATAAGTGTTGATTTTACATCCATCTAAAATACAAGACATATTTTTAAGTGCAACAATTACATGTGTCAGTCAAATAGTACAAGTACCATCTACTTTTTTATATTGGCTTTCCAAATTCACTTAGCATCAATTACCTTTCTCTTTGGTGGTAAAACAACCAAGTCCCAATTGTCACTGAGTATGTTAAAAACTCAAATGCTTTTGGCAAGCTCTACCACATTGAATATGTAGTCATTTATGCTCGAAATAGTTATTTTCTTTAGGTTATTTAAACCATGATCGAGTTGTACGTTTCTAGCCTTGGTCGAGGTCGAATACAACCTTTCTAAACACTCCAAATCCTTCATAGAGGCCTCTAAATCTTGAATATGCCCAATCATGGAGTTACCCATATATTGGGAAAGGATGAAGATTACCCTTAAAGCTTTCTATTCCAAATCTCTTTTCCTCCTTTCATTCTCTATTGGGATAATGGGATCTATGTATGGCTTAACCTTAAAACCACTTAGTAAGCCCCATTAGCCTTTTTCAATCAAAAATTCCTAACCCTAAACTTCCAAGGTTGGTAATTTCCTTTTCTAACTTCTCAATCTATGTGTTGTAGTCAACCATCTTTCTTCCTAACCTTTTTTGTGCCTCTTAAGCTCCTCTTGGTGCAATGGAATGAGTACAAGTCTTTGATATTCCCTTTCAATAAGTCTTATATGTTGTAAACACCTCCTTGTGACATAGAATTTATTTTCTCTTTGACACCTTTCTAAACTAAGCAATGTGATCATATGAATCACCTATTCCATCATAATAAACCTTCACGCACTTTGCTACCTATGGAGGTGTCAAAACTTTCTATCAAGATAGGGTGGCCTTATATCTCTCCTCATACCTATCCACATTGAGAACTTTATGTGGATATCCTTGCATCTTCTCATAGCTCCTTTGACTTTGACCTCTATTCATTTCAAAAATATTGATCTCTATATCTTGTTGATGGTCTTTCTTCCATACCTAGTCATGTTCCATCTCTTATAGGTGTTTGTCCTACATGGCCTCTTTCAAAGTTTGTCCCGTCTTTCTTACTCATGGGTGGGTACCTATAGTCTCCAAAATTTTCATGCGCATGGTATCCTAAGAACTCATTTGGTGATTCCGCAAAATGTAGTTGGGGTTCTCTCTAAGGGTCAAAACTTTTCTCTACTTATCTCTAGCATTCCAAAAGTGTCTATAGGAACATCATTAGTCATGGTTTGTTTCCCCTTCTCATTAGAAGCTTGGGGAATAACAATGGATCTTAACCAAAATGCATCTATTACACACATGTTTAGATGGTGCCTCGAGTTTAGGCAAAGAAGAATCATATTATATTTTTGTTGACATAGCAAACTAGAAAAAGTTAGATGACCAAAGCATGTATGCCAAACTTGTGCGTGCAAATCTTGAACCTCATGTGCATAATCATTCACAAATTCACCAAAATATTTGAGCATTTGCATCCCAGCACATAGCATGCCACATGCAATGGTTCTTCGTTATCAAAGAGATCGTGAAATATACACATGTCATCAACAAAACTTGACTACCAAGCCAATCTTGGCTACTGCTAACAATGATAGTAGATACTTCTTGATCTCTCACTCATCTAAAGCATCTAATAAAGTGGATATACTAGGCTTAGCAACAATAAGTACAATTTTTCCAACTCCCATAATAGGACAAGGATTTATTTGGACATCTAATAGTAATCCCACTAGAGAAAAGTTCAAGTGAGGTGAAGAAACTACATCAAGAGGTAATATGTTTGAATGCACCATGGTCTAATTATCAAGCACTTAAGTCCATAGTAGACATACAATGATCATGAGGTCATGGATCATAACATATTGTGTAGAAAAATTATGGTCTTCATTCTACACCAATTTAGGAAACTTAGTTTTAGAAGTATCTCCAACAACCATTCTTGCTTCTTTCTTCTTTGCCTCATTAGCAACAAGTTTAGGATGGTTCTTTATAACATGATCATTAGCCTTACCATACTTGCAAAAATCTTTTTGCTTATTTGTATTGCTTTTAACTTATTCTTCCTTCTTTGATTTTGTGGCATTTATAAATTTATGCTCGAACATAATTTGCCTAGATTGTTCCTCATGCAACAAAATAGAAACAAAGTCTTCAATATGCCAAGGCATTTATATTTCCTTTTATCACAATCAAAGAGTAATAATAATTAGGCAACCCAATCTACACAATGAGTTTCCTAACAAAATTTCATCTACATTAATCGATTGCTCCTTCATATCTTTGGTCTTTGTAAGAAAACTTTCCATAGAATCACCTTCATTCATATGCTCATTGTCCAACTATTTTTTTAGGGTAAGAAACAAAAGCCTCATTTATTGCACAATACAATGTGGCAAGAGTATCCCAAGCATCCGTATTGTTTTGCATGAGTGAATATTAGTTAATGACATTTCACAAATTAAAAAAAAAAAGGAAGGTATGCGCTTATGCATCTCTGCTATCCCATCAAAGTTGCTTTGTATTGGCTACGATAATGGTGGCATACCTAACATCGTCAAAATAGGAGTTCTAAGAGGTTTGGAAATAGGAAATGCACCAAAAGTAGAACATGCAACATCCTCAACACTTGTAACAACTACATTTTACACAAAATTTTACAATCCCTTTGCATTGAATATATGGCACATCATGTATGCCCATAATGGGTAGATCCTCAATAACCAACATGCAGAAAACATCATTGTTATCAACCATGGCCAATGGTTGTATCCTGATGCAAAAAAGTGAATTACTTGAAAAAGAATAGAAGTATCTTATGGATCTTTGTTGCACCTATAGATACTTCAAGATGCTTATACGTACAAACAAGAACCCAAACAAAATCAGCACAAAAGGAGAAGCCTTTATACAAATGCTATGTTAGTGTTCAAAGGCCATAACAAGGTTGAATCAAATTTTTTCCTATGTTGAGTTCTTCAACCTCACTTGTAAATTTGTAATATATACTTCCTTGGGAATGTTCATCAAGTTTACTGGTGATCTAAAAAAGTGAGATGGGGTACAATCTACATAGCAGAAGAGAAAAAATTATAAGGATGATGAAACTTCGAAATGTATCCTAAAAACTAAGAAGCTCTCTTATAATTGAGTCCATCCAACCATAGAAAGACCAATATCTTAACTTTATTTGCTTTCCAATCAAATTTGGATAGAAAAATTTATCTTCTTCCCTCCCTCTCCAACAATGTTTTCCCAATCATCAGGTATTGAATATAAATAATCAAATCATTAGTGGTATGTCGAATAAATCAAGTCAATCTTCCATGGATCACACAAATAAAAAGGATTTGATTTTGTGTTTGAACCTTAGCAAAGACATCTCGTGCACTATTGTCTTCTAACCCATCCTCAACAATTTACATGCATGAAGATTCTCTTCTCAAGAACCAAGATATCATAGCATAGATTGCATTTAGTCATTCCTCTAAATGAGGTAAATGTTCAATATTTTTTCAAATCTTTCATCTTCAATTGCCCTCTAAAATGCTACTCCCTATGGTTCAAGAGGGTGCCCCCCATCAATGCTTCGTGGCTCACATATCCTCTACTTGAGAAGTTCCAAATTTGAAGGTTTGAACACCAAAAAAATAAAATATATGAAAATAAAAAAGAAATAATACGAATATGTAGATATGATTATATTTACCTTTTCATGAAAGTAAATGTCTGAGGTCTTCTTCAATATGCTCATTTTCTTCATTTGTATCCTTAATGAATTGCTTCCTCTTTAATGAAGATTCAAAATTTGAAACTAATGATATTTCTCTTTGAAACAATGTTTCATTGATCATCGAGTCAATTAATTCAATATTAATAAATGTAACTTTGATTTCTTGCGCAACTTGTAGTGGAGTTCACGACTATTATCATTGAGCCCTTACTATGATAAAATCCTAATTTCTATGGGGAGACTATTCATACATGGTTTCTATCATATTATTCTTAACAACATTGCAAATGTTTTGAATGCACAGTAATACTATACTAAAATTCATACTTGATTATTTGATCTAATTTCTCTTCTTTTTAACTAACTCATTAATCTATTAAAAAATAAGAAACAATTTCAGCTTACTCAACTAACTTCGATAAAAATTATTCTAAATTACAGAGTAGTGCATTTTTAATCAATCATGAAAATTGATCAAAACTTGCTAGAATTCTCAAACTTAACAACAAAAGTATAGAGAATCCAAAATTAATGAAAGCTAAACAACTATGGCAAAATATGTAACTAACATTAACATAGTTCACTTAGGACCACAAAACTATCCATTCTTTATGCTTTAAAAACTTTGTCCAACACTTCAACTTAATGAAATTCTTTCACTTTGATAATATAATGACAACCCCCAAAAACTAAGGGTGACAAATTCTAAATTTTGTGATAAATACACATCCACATTTAAAAAAGTAAACCATACCTATTTGATTTGGGATGCACTAACAAGAAATCTAGTTCATAAATTTCATCAAGACCCCATGAATAGATTTGCATGTTATCTTAAGTACTAGTAAAATGTCAACACAAAGGGAAGAAAGTGACAAATTTAGAAAAAGTAGTATATCGTGAATGCAAATTTAGTAGAAAAGAGTATAGAAAGCCAGATAGCTCACCAAAAAAAACTATGAAGAGATAGAAGAGTAAAATTAAATGAAAGTATTGACATCAAAAACATAAACTTAGAAACAACAAAATATAAAGTATGTTGAATGAGAGGAAAGAGATAAGATTTTGGCTTGAAGAGAATACAACAGACCCAAAAAATAAAGATACTTACAAGACTCTCAATTTTAGGCTTCACATTCAAAAACAACAGTAAGTTTGAAAAAAAAAAAAAGATAAACATCAGTTGCAAATACAGAGTGTAATAAAGGAGCAAAAGTTGCTTTTAGACCTCTCTATGCTTCTCTTTGATGCATCAAGATTTAAGCAAAATCTCCTTAAAAATCCATGATGCTTGAAAAATGCTCTCATAACTACCCGTGTAGGAGAGAGAAATAAGTGCAATATATTACTTCTAGGTCACTATTAAATGCAATAATAGTGGATTGCAAATATATGTCTTCATTACATTCAAAATTATCTAAACTTACGAACTCAAGATAAAGATCACGAGCACAAACACATAAGAAAATACCGACAACCAAAAGCAAGATACTACACAAAAAATAAGATCAATATAAGTCATGAAAAATACAAACAAATGGGAAAGCCAAAACAAAATAAACATCAAAAGTTATACATAATAAAAATAATAAAAATAAAAAAGAAATAAAAACCTTTAAAAACATTGTTTAAATTTAAGAACTCAAAAATTCAAAAGTTCAGAAATTCAAAAAATTATAAGTTCAAAGATTAAAAATTTGAAAATAACATTATAATATTAAAAATAGAACTAATAATCAGAAAGGGAGAGATTATTAATAAAAATGGAAAAATGATAGATTAAATTATGGTTAAAGAATAAAGGGAAAGTTTTTTTTTAGGAAAAAATAATTATAGTAATATTTACACATTAAAAAAACAATTACAAAAGCAAAACAAGAAGTGCATCTTTGGCTTCAATATCTATCCAAAACAAGAAGTATCAAAATTTACTTTATCATGCATACATCCCCACTCATGTCTCAATACCCTAGAGTAGGTGAAGACTTTAATAAATAGTCGTTCTAAATAAAGATTTCTAATAAACTCAACGAGCTGAGTTTCTATCATACTGGATTGCGAATAATAAATCCATGATTAACTATTGACCTATAGATAATCTCAAAAAATGAAGAGTTGTAAAAATATTGAATGGATTTTTATGACTTTATCTATAGCAAAAGTAGTACTTACCTAATCACTTAAAATGGTTAAGTGGATTAAAAGAATATGAGTAGCAATCAAGGCTACTAAGTTGTTTTCAAATATTCTTTCAAGTATTTTTCAAATTTGGAACACTTATTATTTTTTTATGAACAATATAAAAAAATGAACAAGATAAGAATGTAGGTAAAAAGCCAGCTTGATTGTAAGTATTGTTTGAATAACTCAACAATCTGTGAGTGTTGAAATTTTCAGCATCTTATTTTTCCGAAACTTATCTCTTGATAATGCTAGGAAAATATAAAAAATCAGTATTAAAGTAGAAACTTTTGCATTTCATTCTAATGCTTTGAAGATGAGCTCACGAGAGGTACAGCATGAAGACTTTATACATACTAATTATCAACCACATATTAAAGATTTCTAACAAATCTTTAAGCTCAGATTATTGACAAAAATTATGAATATTTACATTGAAACTTGCAAATACATGAGAATAATTGAATCAATGGATGCATCAACAAAATATCTCGAGTTTCTCAGTACGGTGAGAGGTACATCATGAAGATTTTATACATACTAATTATCATTTCAACAGCTCTTGAATTTACGATGAGTGATATTTGATTTGTATGTAACTTTGAAAATACCAAAGATTACATTGCAAGAGCACTTCAAAGAAGTTGCTTGTTCACAATACTAAGCTCGTCGTCATCTAAACGTTTCCAAGTAGTGATCTCTTGAACACCACTCCACTCTCCATCATCACCCTTTCCTAAGGATACCAATACAAACCTTGCCCTTCTAGGCCATCCTGCTAGACCATATGCATGGTAGCCAAACCCACCACCATAACATAGGTTCACACCATTCAGCCTCCCACAGAAATCATTTACATGGTCGTGGCCAACAAATGCAGCTTTCACTCCAGCTTCTACCATTGCAGAGAAGAATCCTGAATTCAAATCTGATGAGCCGATGCCCTCCTGTCTGATTCCAGTCATATTGGATTCACCAAACTCAACAAATTCACGTACGGGAATGTGGAAATAGACAAAGCTTGGGGCAGAGGTGTTTTGAGAATGTGGAGCACTCCTAAATTCTGCCTGTCATCAACAGGGGGAAAAAATGTGAAGATGGCTTGATAATCTTGCTGGTGGGATCCTACTGATGATTTGTTCATAACATAGCTGATTTTTCATTGTGCTATGTCTATATGTTATCATTAACTGCGTCAACTACTCAAGCTCCAATCTATTACATGAGATGATAATGAAGAACAAGGTTACCTCTAGTAGGATCAGGTAATACTAGATAAACTGATCATTGTTTACATTACATTTGTATCACCTGGATTACCTACCTGATTCTCCTGCTGAAGCATCTAATCAGTATGTCTCGTTAGCACTCAAGACATGACTAGAGAATCTTGGAAACATACCTAACCATAGAAATTCGAGACCGATACTACTAAATTTTGTTAGTTCATAGCTGTTAAAGCAATTCCCTTGTCCATAACAGATTCCCAATAAGAAAAATGTCTTACCTGCAACTCTGCAGCAGTCTGTGAAAACCAGAATTGTTGTGATGCCTTTATCCATCCATAGCCACTGATGGTATCAACTGTCGAGTAGTCACCACTGTCCAAGAAAAAGAGATTGAGCATGCTTTTCTTGCTCAAACTAGAACCCTGGGGGCCACTAACTTTGAGGTGGTAGTTCCCATAGCCATCAATGGATGCCTGAAAGATGTTAGATTGATAAGCATCACCTTCAGGGGACATGGATAGAGTCATGGAGGGAGGATTGATTTGAGATACACTATAATCCATTGAAACAATGTGCTGCATTAAATGGAAACGGTCCAAATCTCCTTCTTGGTCATGATTACCCAACACTGCTGCCCATGGGATGTGTGCATTGACTGCAGGTGCAAAAGCTGCAACTTGAGATGCTGCAGAATCATCACAATCAGCACCAAATATGTTGTCTCCTGAAACATGACCAGACCATGATTTCTGAGACTTCCATAGTGAATAAAAAGAACTTTCCTTCAAATATTTCTTCAATTCCAAAATCTTAAATGAATTGGGAATCCCAAGCTATTTGGTTAGCGGGACAAAATTTGCACATAAGCTGACGTCTCCACATAAATTTATACTGGATGAAAAATGTCCCAAGATTAAGTGTACTTATGCTTCAAATGGTCATTGTTTAATGCTTCCATCAGGAGAGGTGAATCAGTCAGCAAAGTAGCCTATAAAGTAACGCCAAACTGGAGGATCAATTAAGGAGAACACCGGAGCAGCTCAAGCAATGAGAACAACGGAGCAGCTCAAGTAATAAGAACATTGGAGATTACTGTACTATGGCCCATAGTTGAAGAAAACATACGTCTGTTGCCATTACTTTGGCCAAAGTTGTTCAATAGGAGAATCTTCTTCCACAATATACAGATAGGTAAGTATCAAACATCATGTTTGGAAGTTTAAAATAAGTTTGGCTACAGGATCAGATGCAGCTGGTAAAAAAACATGGCTTTAATGATTCCATCAGGAAAACTAAATCATGCAGCAAAGCAACCCACATCCTATATGCAAATAAGAGTAGCTTTTCCCTGATCAGTGCATCAAGACCCATGGTTCAAGACATTATGCTCAATCATCTTTTCTAACTCTCACCATTGTGTTGAAGCCTCCTACATGAGTTTCTGAAGGAACAAGTATTCACCATTTTTTTTAAAGACTAGAGGCCAGAGAAGAGAGAGAAAATATTTCTTATAGATATTTGTGAAGTATCACATCTTCTTTAAGCACCACCACAGCTACACAAAAGGCACTATAATCATTCTCCTACAATAATTATGCTGCATTACATATGCTGAAAAGCAATAGAAAAGCATCCTCAGGCAGCTCATGAAAACAGAAAATCAACGTAAAACACAAAAACAATAGCCCCTCAATTGCAAACATCCAAATTGAATTGAAAAACAATCTGCCTTCATAAGCAATCAAAAAAACACATAAACCATAAACTTCGAATTGCAAAGCAGAAGGGTGACTAGTTCAGCTAAGGACTTGGGACCCAACTCTTGCATCCAAGTTCATGAGACAAGTTGCCTTTTATGCAATCAACAAATACCCATCATCCAACTCCTACACTTTAAGTACATGTACGTACTGAGAAAAATGTTTGCTGGAATAATAAATTAGTATCAAGTTTCAACAGCATGATGTGGATGCCTCTGGATGGGTGGCAATACTGTGCATGCAACGCACACAAAATTCGATCATATTTTATGATTCATTAATGCAGAAGGACTATCAACGATCTGAATTCCATTCAATCCATGTTATCAAAATCATGCATGCTCTGCACAACAGATGCAAATTGGACGGAAGGAGTGCCCCTGCCTGTGAAGACAATCAAGTCTGGTTTTTCTGCATCGATCAGCCGGTTGATAAAAGTAGTGGTGTTGAGGTCTGAGCAGGTCCCATATTCTGTAGATAACACATCTAGGCAACTGGTTTTGGCACCATTTGCATAATGCATATCTGCTACCTGTGAGAAAGAAACGAGCATCTTAGAAAAACAGCAGCAGCAAACCAAAGAAATGATGCGAAAAAAGCCCAGCGTAGCGCATCAGAGATAGATCCCATTTGCAGACAAAAATCAGGAGACAGCGTTAAACAGCGAGTTGGACACGATGATCGGCCCCTGCCTAGCAACAAATACACAGAGGCAGGGGGGAAGGGGGGAAGGGGGGGGGGGGGGGGGGTGGGGTGTGTTGTCATGCCCCTTTGCCTACCTCCCTGTATTTCTATCCAGCCCCCTGTGGTGCTTCGGTGGTATACCTTGCTGCATCCGGCCTTCGGGCCGTCCCACATCTCATGTCCCGCTTTGGCTTCCGGGTCACTCAAGGGGATTGCCCCTTAACTCGTGGCCATCCTTCTCCTTGTGGGGACAGACTAAAACCCCCCATTGGACTTGGACTGTCACAATTGGTATCAGAGCTTCGGCTCTCGGTCGGTCGGTGAATTCGCCGTCGATGGTATCAGTTGTTGATCCGTCGACAAAAAAGGGCAAAATTTCTTTTACATGGATACATTCGCCATTGGTCACCGTTTGGGCCTCGGCTAGTCTTCGGCATAATTTTTATATGTACGTCGCAACGTCGCCGTCGGTCTCCGCATCAGCCATCGGCAAACGGCAACGGATCTACGCTTAAGACCCGGGTGGCAACAAGTCTCAAGGTCGGTGTGGCAGACCACCCTCATCTTTTATGATCCTTTGGAAAGGCACGATGATTAGCCCGTTCATGTGTTTATGGGTTCGACCCGCTTGTCATCCCACTCCCGTTCTCGTTTTCCCTCTCAGGTCTGGCCCCACATCGACTTTTTCCGCCGCTTCCTACCGAGAGGAGGGAGGGACCGTCCTCCATATGCCGGCAAGGCCTCCTTGTTCTCCGGGCCGGGGTACTGCCGTAAGTCGCATCCGTACTGCCGTAAGTCGCATCCCTTGGGGGAAGGGCCCCCGTCCGTGAGATTCAAAACCGGGGAGCGACACAGGGCAGTCCCGCCGGGCCTCGCCGTCAGGTGCGCCAGTTGGGTATAGTGCTACGTCAAACGGTGAAGCTTCCGGTGCCAAAACGAAATGTGCTTAAGCCACTTGACCACCTTCAAAGACCATGTCCCTTTCGAAAATATTGCTAGATCTTTCGCCAAGTGCCCGAAGCTAAGCATCATTTTGGAAGATAAAAGCCAACAAACCGTGTTCTCCCGCGAGGTTATCGCATCGGCCAGGGTAATGAGCACCCTGAAGCCAAAATTTTCATCGGATGGAAAATTGTCCCTATCTTTTACTCTTTGGCCGGCGTGCCTAGAGTCATCAAAACGGTGTGTGTGCCTCCCATCGGGCCATACGGGGCTGGAGAGCGCACTTTGAAAGAGAAATGGCCGATGTGACTGTAAGCCGCTACTTGTGCCGCATGTCCGGGCCCATGTGCAAAATGTAAGAGGGCCACCGATAGGCCTAGTTTCATGCGGCCCGCGGGTGGGTGGCCTTGCCCCCCCGTTCGTGCCTTGAGAAATGCCGCCTGTGGGTCCCTTCGTGGCCGGGGCAAAGTGGGAACAAAGTGGCCGGCGGGTGTGTGACCTTGTCCTCCCATCCGCGCCTTACGTGTAGGTGCCGCCTGCGGGTCCCCTTGAGGCCGGGCCAAAGTATAAGTGAAGTCAGCCGGCAGGTGTGTGGCCTTGCCCTCCCGTCCGCGCCTTGGATGGACATCGCCTGCGGGTCCCCTTGAGGCATAGGCAAATTTGGAGAATAGAACGGCCAGCGTGACCGTAAGCCGCTCTATGCACCGCATGTCCGTGCCGTGCGCATTGTCTAAGGGCCGCCGATAGGCCTGTGTTCAACTCGAGATGGCCGACGTGACGGTAAGCCGCTCGTGCCTATGTTCGAAACGTCAAAGTGCCGCCGATAGGCCCATTTTTTCCAAGTGAAACGGCCCACATGAATGTAAGTCTACGCGCCACACGCCCATGCCTATGAACCGCAACGTCGCAAGGCTGCCGATAGGCCCGTTTTCAAGTAGAAATGGCCGGCGTGAATGTAAGCCACTCTAAATGCCAAATGTCCGTGCCTAGGTTCCAAACGATGAAGGGCCGCCGATAGGCCCATTTTATGGTGGGAATTTCCTTGGCCGGCACTTGCTGTTCGGGCTTTGTCGCGCCTTGCAAATTATGAAACGTCGGAAAGGAAACAATGAGTGTGTGTGGAGTGGCAACGAGGCCCTCCCATCACAAATTGGACTTGAATCCATATGGATCATATCCGTCCTGGATGGGGCAAAACTATAACTCAGAAGCTCGGGGCCTAAGTGATCCACTTTGGCTCCGACTTTGAGCGAAATGGCCCACTTAGCCATTTTGACGGCAAAGGGCAAACCAGATGACCAATCGTGAATTGACTTAGAGGGACCGGCCATCCTTTTGACGATAGGATCTTCTTGGAAGTCCTAGACCGAAATCGGCACATTCATCCTAATAAGCGGCAAAGGTGCCATGACCCTACTGCGAGGTCCCGCTATATGCAAGATCTGGCTCATGTGGAGCACTGGCTTGTCCCGATGCAATCGGAGTGGGGCAAGCCGTCCCTTCTCTTAGTCCATTTGCTTCGAGCCAAACCTGCGGTGTTAGGTTCGCACCTCTCTTGCATTTAGGCAAAGTTTCCCATAGATATGCATTCGCACGACAACCCGTGGTACTAAGGACACTGCCCCAAATTCGAGGGTAAGAACACCATGCAGAGTCGCAAAAGCCATCACAAAAGTCACCCTTTCGACTTCACCGCAAGCGGGCTTCATTCTAACACCCGTAGGTGGACTTCTCGAGGATGCGAAGTCTGTCGGAGAGGGGGTGGATGTCATGCCCCTTTGCCTCCCTGTATTTCTATCCAGCCCCCTTGTGGTGCTTGGGTAGTATACCCTACTGCGCCTAATTGTGCGCAACTATAAGGCGAGTGGTAACCGTGCATGCCTGTGGACGGCAGACCGGCTAGGAATGCCCCAACGTCCGGGCTAAGATGCACCGTGGGCGTGAGTGTTGAGTCTTCCCTTCCTCACCTTTCTTGGGGACATCAGTTGTCCCTTGGAACGTGGGTAGATGCCCAGTAACGGGAACGCCCCCCCGTCCATCCTTGATGGGCTCACACGTAAACGGCAAGACGACCGGCCCGGCCGTCCATCCCTCATCTTGCCCGCTCATGTAAAGAGGCTTTGGATGTGTGTGGCAAAGGAGAGCCACTATGCCTCTTGGCAAACGGCAACCTTGGACTCGTCGGCAATCAACCGTCGGACAGACGCTTACGCTCGCATCTTTTGGACTTAGTCCCGTCTTCCGTTGCATCCGGCCTCCAGGCCATCCCGCATCT
Organism: Ceratopteris richardii; assembly: GCA_020310875.1. Taxonomy (NCBI): domain Eukaryota; kingdom Viridiplantae; phylum Streptophyta; class Polypodiopsida; order Polypodiales; family Pteridaceae; genus Ceratopteris; species Ceratopteris richardii. Next base: position 75,761,185 of record CM035408.1, on the reverse strand, counting down.
CATATCCCGCTTCGGCTTCCGGGTCACTCAAGGGGATTGCCCCTTAACTCGTGGCCGTCCTTCTCCTTGTGGGGACAAGTTAAAACCCCCCCTTGGACTTGGACCGTCACAGGTTTGAGGGGAATGTGTGTATGCGAATCGGAGGGAGAAAAGGAAATAAAGAAAGATTTTCCAGCAACTCTCTCGTTTCCTTACCCTTGCTATCCTTCTAGGCATGGAGACATGAGGCGTCTGCTTTCGAATTGTGGCAGTATCAAGGAATGACGGCAGAAAAACCTGCATCCTCTTATCCCGCGCATTTCCAATATTTCAAGATTCGGACCGTATGATCTGCGGATCACTCGCTAGTTTGGATACTTGAACAAATAAGGTTATGGATGCTCTGGAATATTTACGAGTACAGGAACACTATGCTCTTCAAGCACAGGCATCTATTCGGAGAGGCCCTATCTCGCAGAGATGATTCTTTAAGGCCTGTTGACCTCCTATACTTGTACTTAAACTTTGATCTATTGGCCTCTTGTACTTGTACTGTTTTTTTCTTTCTCAGGGGTTCTCAGGGTCTCCTGTACATAATAATAATAATAACGCCTCAAAGGAGAGATTTTCCCGTAAAAGAAAGAGCCGACGTTTACCTCACTAGCTAATCTTGGAGGCTTGCCTACTTGGATGGATGGCCAACTGTTGCAGTTTCAATGTTGATGAATTATCATTTGAATCTATACATGCAAACTCCACTAGAAATGAACAGACATGCTCGAGCGGGGCAATGAAGGATCACGTTATGGTACAGCGCAAGTGCATCTACGATTAGTATAAGCAGGCATTAGTGATCTAAACGCAGTTGGTTTAGAATCGGAGCGAGCTTCGCTTCATTATCATCTCACACCAATCATGTTGCCCATTCATCCTAAAAACTCCGTTGCGACTCTCAATCTCTCAAGCACCAACGCAAGCATACATGGGATACCTGCAGAATCTTGAACTGGCCAGTCTTCGAGTTGAATCGAAGCGGGGAGGCGGTAGAGAACTGCAGAAACGCACAGAGGAAGAGGAAGAAAAGCCCCATTGTCCACGAGTGTGCCGCCGCACAGTAGCAGACATTATACTAACCCAGCATATGAACCCACCACAGTATGAACTGTTAACGCGCGCTTCGAAGATGATCACGAATATGCCTTCCAAATAACAACGAAGTACAGTTCCTTTTTTTTCTTTCTCTTACTCGAAGTTACGGAGTTCACCTCGGCAGGACTTGATCATGGACGTTCGGCTTGATACTCAACACCGATATCACTATACCATATATATATATATATATATATATATATGTGTGTGTTAAAGTATTTTGATGACGATGCAATATAGTGTGCTCTTTTTTTCGAGAGCTCCACGACGATATTTTCAGAGTAGAAAATCGAGCTCCAAGCAACGCACATGATACTTGCACAGAGGTTGCAGAGTATGCAAAAAAAAACAGTACATAGGGAGCACGAATACAGACTTCTTAGGTGTTATAAATGTGATCGAACTTACAGTCTATGGTTGAACAGACCATTATATGTTTTACTAAAGAGCATATACAAAGAAATGCCCGGTGGCCATTTGGCCTTTCAAATGGACACTAACAGTAACAGTCTCCCACTAAAGGCCAATATGGTCAAAGTAAAACTATGGGAGAAAAATAAAGGATGATAAAGAATACCTGAGTGTAAGTATACAAACTATACCTCCCACCTCATGGGCATGTTACACAATATACAAGTGACGTAACCCCCATCAAGTGACAATAGTGTCGAAAGCTATCCTATAGTAGAGCTTTAGTCAAAGCATCTGTAGCATTATCTTGCGTATGAACCTTCTCAAGAATAATGCACTTAGTGGCTAAGCAATCTCTAATGAAGTGATACCTCATCTCAATGTGCTTAGTCTTTGCATAATATAACGGATTCTTAGCCAAAGCAATGGCACTCTGACTATCATTGAGAAAACGAGGTACATGCTGAGGTAAACCCATATCACAAGCAAGACGAGAAAGCCACAATGCTTCCTTACATGACTCACTTGTTGCGATATACTTTGCTTCTGTGATGGAAACAATTGGACATTCTTGAAGACAAGATCTCCAAGAGATAACATCTCCAGCAAAATGAAAAATGTACCCTGATTTAGACTTATGATTGTCTACACAACCAGCATAGTCAAAATCTGTGTAACCAATAATGGATGCTTTCCCTCTACCTAAGCATAGACACTTGTCCTTAGTGCCACTCAAATATCTCAAAATCATCTTGACCGCTTCCCAATGTTTCTTGCTAGGATTAGACATATATCTGCTCACAACTCCAACTGCAAATGGAATGTCTAGTCTCGTAGCTACCATAGCATACATGAGACTACCAATAGCAGAATGATAAGGAATTTCGGTCATGAATTTTGTTTCCTCATCTGATTTGGGGCATCATCCTTGCTCAATTTCATATATGTGGGTAAAAGTGTACTCAATGCCTTTCCACCTTGCATGTTGAATTTGTGAAGTACTTTGGATATGTATTCTCTTTGAGACAAGTATATGCATCTTTTGCTCCTATCACGAGTAATGCGCATGCCAAGAATATGTTTGGCATCCCCCAAATCCTTCATATCAAATGTTTGGCTGAACTTCTTTTTGAGAATTAACAGGTCATAGGAGGACTTCCCAGCAATCAACATATCATCGACATAAAGTATCAAGCATATCGATCTCCCATATGAGCATCTCTTTGTGTAGAGACAATGATCCTCATTGCTTTGAGAATAGCCTTGAGGCTTCATAAAAGCATCAAACTTTTGGTATCATTGTCTAGGGGACTATTTAAGTCCGTACAAGCTCTTCTTAAGCTTACAAACTAGACTTTCCTTGCCAAGAACTACATAACCCTCTAGTTGTTCCATATAGATCTCATCTATAAGATCTCCATGCAAGAAATCAGTTTTCACATCTGTTTGGATTAGCTCTAAGTCCTCCATTGCAACAAATCCAAGCAACATGCACAGGGTAGTCATCTTGACCACAGGAGAGAAGATTTCCTCGAAATCAACACCACATTGTTGCTTAAAACCCTCTGCAACAAGTGAGGCATGTAAGGAAGCATTGTGGCTTTCTCATCTTGCTTGTGATATGGGTTTACCTCAGCATGTACCTCGTTTGCTCAATGATAGTCAAAGTGTCACTGCTTTGGCTAAGAATCTGGTCTATCATGCAAAGACTAAGCACATTGAGGTGAGGTATAACTTCATTAGAGATTGGTTAGCCACTGACTGCATTATTCTTGAGAAGGTTCACACTCGAGATAATGTTGCAGATGCTTTGACTAAAGCTCTACCACAAGATAGCTTTCAACACTACTGTTACTTGATTCATGATCTTACACAGTCACTTGTATATTGTGTAACATGCCCATTAGATGGGAGGTATAGTTTGTATACTTACACTCAGGTATTCTTTATCATTCTTTAATGCATAACAATCTTTCTTCATGTGTCTTTTCTTATGACAATAATGGCATTCAATATCCCTCTTCCTTGATTTACTTCTACTTTTATTATGTTCGCCATTCTTTCCCTTGTTCTTGCTCCTGCCACATTGTTGATTCTTTCCTTGGTAAGAATCACAAACATTATATGCATCTCCACTTTGAGTTCCAACCATAGATTTTCTACGAATCTCCTCACTCAAGAATGCTCCACATATGTCATCATAGACCAGTTTACCACCAGGTCCATTATTTCGAATAGTTGTGCAAAATGTGTCCCATGATGATAGCAAGGTGCACAACAACAAGATTGCTTTCATTTCATTATTCAAATCCATTTTCTAAGCATGTAACTGGGATAATATAGCATCAAACTCATTTAGAGGAGTAGCAACACTATTTGTGTCTTTCATGCGAAGGTCATATAAGTTTCTAATCAGATACACTTTATTTGATGCCGTCTCCGTTTCATATGTAGTGCATAACTTCTTCCAAATCTCCTCTACACTTTCATAGTCTAATACTGTAAAGTAAACATTATCTACCAGGTGCAATCAAATGGTAGACCTAGCCATTTCATCTAAATCATCACAATCATCTTCATCCATATCAATAGGCTTCCTTGAGATTCCATTTACTAGCTTCCATTGCCTCCTTTGAATCAGCACATCTTTAATCTGATTCTTCCATAGAGCAGAGTTTGTGCCATCAAATTTTTGGATCTCAAAATGGTCTTTGCCCTACAAGTTATAGCTCCTCCTCAGAACACTAGCACTGATCCACCAGACATGGCTGAGACCTCTGATGCCATGATGGTAGACAACTGAATAGAATGATAATGGAGTTAAAAAGTCCAAACACCACTAAGGCTTAAAGAAGGATGACCAAGTGTCAGATTCTTAGGGAGAGTTCAACAATCTTCCCAGAAAAATTAATTAATGAACAGTAATGACCAACCAGAAGGATTATGTGAGAGTAAATGTGCTCACACCAATAAGTGTATCAAGGAGTAAATCGACCACTATATAGTTGACAAAACCAAAAGATCTAGAAAACTTTTGCTAGAGTATCCTCTGCAAAATGAGCATATGACTAGTGTCAAAATCTCATAAAACTGCAAGTACTAACATGTTTACGTGCATAGTGAATCACTGACTCCATTGCATATAATCAATTACTTGAAAGAAGCCAACTAAGCTTATCGAGCACCTATGAACAACTATCATACATTTTCTATGGCAAGACTGGGTAATTCTTCCACCTGCATCACCGAAGAGACCTAGAGAGTTGGGTGTCTCCTATTCAAGAAAACCTCACCACGACCTTCTTTGTCAAACATAAACGTCTTTATGCAAAAACATAACCACTACATCAATGACCACATGGACATACATAAGCAGTATCCATAGAAGCATACATAGTGTATATATGCTCAATATATGCAGTAAGATGACACTGAAAGGTTGAATGCACAACCCAAAAACTAGCCAACAACACCTGCAAGTGTCTGTTAACTCTGTTGTTTAGGTTCAAAAAACTTGCATAACTTTGGAGTGGCTGCTTCCACCACAAATGAAAACCTTTTGAGAAACCTATAGTTTTATGAGTGTGGCTGAAAACACAACCCCAAAGGTAAATACTTATTTTTGGGGAAGTACAAAGAACACTCTTCTTGATGTTCTTGAACCTGAGTGAAGAGAGAAAGTACTCCAGAATGGCTCCAAAAATCACCCCAAAAATGCTTCAAAAATAGGCTTTGAAAGAAAAGAATGAAGCTTTGAGGGAGCAAAAAATGTTCACGGTAATGTTAACCTTAGTCTTTCCCCTTCTTCAGACACCACAAGCATGTAGCTTAGTGGCAAGAGATTGCCACAGTTAAGCGAGCTCGGGCGGGAATAGTATGGGGATGGGTGACCTCCCGGGAAGTATCGAGAACCTCTATCTTCCTTGATCATTGAGGTCCTCCCTCGTGCATAGCCAATGTTGACAATGGTGGCTTTGGTGATTCGGATGACAAGGTATGCCAAGGTCTATGCCTTGATCGCTGCCTTCATCATAAGCTTTGAAGAAAGCCTTGGTTGGGTAGGTGAGTGCTTGCTTCGCTCGCACAAAAGGAACAAAGCTTTTGCATCGAAATGCTCTAATATCCATGAAGTATTTTGATGGCAATGCACCATAGTGTGCTCTTCTTCTTGAGAGCTCCACGATGATATCCTCGAAGGGTATGAATATGGTAAGGATGAGCTTAAGTTTTGATGAGGAGATCAATTTGAACTAAATTCTATCTTACCTAATGAGCATGGCCCTTGTCACTACTAACATAGTCCAAATATAGTGGTTGAATGCCATGGGTTCCCCCAAGGGAGCTTGTTTCAATATCTTATCATAGCATGATGAGGAGTGCCCTAGCCAACAAGTTTTGAACCCGTGGCCCCCACCCAAAGAAGACCAATGATTCACCTGTTTGAGCTAGCAATCTTCGACACAAATGATTGTTCAAAATGACACAAATGCATTTATGAGACTTTTTCAACTTGACATTACTATTATATGACATTATTATTATAAATTAAGCACATTTTGAGATTGCATTTTCCATGAAAATTTAGATTATTCACAAGAATACTAGATTTATCTCATTTTTTCCTAATGTAAAGTGGTTTGTTTATATGTTAGTCAATATCTTTCTCACTAAGTGAGTCGGTATAATAGTGAAGAATGATGAGTTTTTTCTCCATGTTTGAAAAAAATATTTGCGATAGTTATACAAATGTGCAAACCGATGATAGCAAAGACACTTTTTTTACATTAAAAAGTTTTTTTTTATATGTCATGAGAAAACTTAAAGATTAAAAAAAAATTATTAAAAAATTCCGCAAAACAACCCTAGATCAACTAAGGTACTTAAGATTCTTGTAGGTCACACTCAATTCTGGAGTATGGACACCAAATAGGGACATATCTACATACAAGCATGTAAAAAATCTACAAAATGTCATTAAAAAAAGCAAAAAAGTAATAGAGAGAGATGTTATATACTATAGGGTGGAATTTCCCCATGCACTTTGTCAAACTTTTGTTTCAAAACGCATGTATTTGTTAATGAAATTTTGTTAATATGAAAATAGTTTTTTATAAATAAAGCAAAAAAATAGTTCATCGTGTTTTACAAAATTCACCAATATAAAAGGTAGTTCATGTGCTTAACTATAAAAAAACATGTCTCCCTATATTTAAAAAATAAATAGACTCATGAATAGATAACCAACCCTTCAAACATAAACATGAATGAGTATGCAATCCACATGCCTTTATGACTCTTGACCAAACACAAACCACATTGAATTTTTCTATGTACCAAGCATAGTGCAGCCAATGTCACATATTTACATATTTACAGATGTACCAAGTCATTGTTTTGTGGCATTGGTTATTACTACAAAAAATGATTGTTCAAAATTAGGTAATTTTAAAAGAAGTGCATGTGAAAGAGCATATTTGATTGTTCCCAATTATTTTTTGTTATTTTGTTTCTCATATAAAATTTTCCTTCTTCTTCGATTGATAAGTTAATGGAAGAGCTATATATATATATATATATATATATATATATATATATATATATATATATATATATATATATATATATATATATATATATATATATATGTGTGTGTGTGTGTGTGTGTGTGTGTGTGTGTGTGTGTTTGTGTGTGTATGTGTATATATATATAAAATTTTGTTTGATTGTTCCCAATTATTTTTTGTTATTTTGTTTCTCATATAAAATTTTCCTTCTTCTTCGATTGATAAGTTAATGGAAGAGCTATATATATATATATATATGTATATATATATATATATATATATATATATATATATATATATATATATATATATATATATATATATATATATATATATATATATATATATATATATGGATGTTTCTCAAAAAATAGTTAATCCAAGAAAACATCACACTTCATAAGTTGATTTAATAACATGCTAATCTTAAATAACTTTTACTTTCTTAGAATCAACATGAAATTCTTGATCAAAATTCACATTTTTCAAATATTCAAGTTATTTTTTAAATAAGTAGCAATTTAAAAAACATTGGAGTTTGAGGTGTATAGAAGCATGCGAACAACACAAGGAAGAAGAAGAAGCTTGGAGCACAACACACAATACTAAAATGCATTACCAAGAGAATGTACAAAGATAAGTAAATTAGGGGGTAATAGGCGTATATAAAAGCCAAGGAAAAAACCCTCCTAAAGAGGGAAAAAAGTGCACCGGCGGTCTTAATATGTTCACACACATCACTACCTAAATATATCAACAAATCCCCCTTGGGAGTGATGTAGTGAACAAGAAGCTGGCACTCATGTATAAGGAAGTGCCTCTCTAGGCAGAGCCTTTGTGAAAAGATCTGCAATGTTCTTCTGTGTGGGCACATATGCCAAACGGATCTCTCTAGCAGAGGACCTCTCCTTGACATAATGATAGTGCACCTCAATGTGCTTAGTGCGATCATGGAACATAGGGTTCCTTGCGACTGCCAATGCACTCTGACTCTGAGTGAAGATGGTGGTCGCAAAAGATTGACCAAGACCCAAATCAGCCATAAGGCATCTGAGCCACACACACTCAACAATCGATGTGAAAGCTTCCCTATACTCAATCTCACAACTCGAAACGGCCAAAGTAGGTTGCTTCTTGCTCAACCAAGATATACATGAGCTATGAAACATGAAGCAAAAGCCACTAGTTGACACACGAGTGTCATAGCAACCAACACAGTCAGACTCAGAAAAACATGTAAATCTGGCAGTACTAATCCCCCCTTGGGATAAAACAATCCAATTAGTCGGATACCACTCAAGTAGCAAAAGATGTGCTTAACTGCCCACTAATGCTTGACACCTAGGCAATGCATAAACCTAGTTATGTGTGAGACAGCAAACTGAATACCTGGCCGAGTAATGCATAGGTAAATCAAGCATCCAACAGCTTGCTGATAAAGAAGAGCATCAAATGCATCTCCAGCACCATGAAGGCTCAACCATAAACTTGTCTCCATAGGAGTGGCAATAGGTTTACAGTCTTCAAGGCCAAAACACTGCAATAATGTGTCAATATATTTTCTTTGACACAAAGCTATTCTACTATCAACTTACATAAATTGAATGCCCAAGTAATGATGCAAATGCCCAAATCTGACATCTCAAATGAGGCATGCAAATCAGTCATAAAATCAACAATAAGCTTCTCATGAGGACCAGTGAGCAGCATGTCATCAACATAGACAACAATTATCAGAAGCACATCATTTGCACGCTTAAATATAAGGTGCTCTTAGTTGGATTGTTCTCAAAACCATGTATAATCAAGTAGGCATGTATTTTTTCATACCAACCACGTGGTGCTTGCTTCAAACCATATAATGCCTTTTTTCAACATGCACACTTGGTTCTCATGCCCTTTTTGCACAAAGTCATGGGGTTGAAAAACATACACTTCTTCATGCAAGTCACCATTCATAAATGAAGTTTTAATGTCCGACTAATGTAAATTCCAACCATGGTGAGCTGCAAGTGAGCAGATACTACAAACATTAGTCATTCAGCATGTAGGAGCAAAGGTCTCATCAAAATCAATGCCCCTTTCTTGGGCATAACCCTTTGCAACAAGCCTAACCTTATACATATCAATTGTTCCATCAGGCTTACACTTCAGCTTTTATACCCACTTAGTGCCAATGGCCTTCTTGCCAGGAGGCAAGTCACATAAAGAACAAGTATCATTTTTCATAATAGCATCATATTCAACTTGATAGTATAGCAATATGATGCAAAAGAAGCACTATGAGAGCCTAAACAAGTATGATATTATAGAGGTGCACCTAATTTGTTATCATACAAAGTCTCCACCAACCATTTTGGCATAGTTTTTTCCTTCTCAATATCAACTCTCTCATCAACAAGTGCATCATGTAAATCTGTATCAGAAATGGAGTGTCATCACATGAAACCTATAAAGGCTGAGAAGTTACTCATTAGGACCAGCACTAGACTATCCACCTATAAAAAGAGGAAGCAAAGTGCCATACATGTCCTTGGAGCAAACTGATGTCAGTACATGAAAGTAATGGCTGAATAACATCTTCCACAAAAACAACATCAGGGCTACCCAAAATGGATTTAGTCTGTGGATGATATGGACGATGGCCTTTGTTTTCAGAATTGTACCCAACAAAAATAAATTTCACTACTTTATGATCCAATTTCTTGTGTTGTTGTTCAAGCACTAATGCATATGCCACACAACCAAGAACACGAAGGTGAGCAAGAGATGGCTTATGACCATGCCAAGCCTCATATGGAGTGATAGATTGCAATGCTTTAGTGGGATACATTTTAAGTACATATGATTCACACATAACACCCTCAAGACAAAAACTACGTAGTAAAGCCTGACTCTTGACCATACACCTCGCCATTTCCATGAGTGACATGTTCTTCCTTTCAGCAAATCCATTATGTTGAGGTGTGTACGACACTGTACACTAATGTTTTATCCCATGTTCAGCCAGAAATGCATTAAAATCAGACGACATACATATTCCCTCCTCAGTTAGAATGGAGGGTGCCCATTATATATGCTGACAAATTTTCAGCCAAAATCAGAAACTGTTTGAATCACATAGACACTTCAGACTTTGCTTTCAATGGATATACCCATGCATGGCTGGAAAAATCATTGATGAAAATCACGAAGTAAAGATAATTCCCAAAAGGTAGTGTATGCATAGGACGACAAATATCATTATGAGCAAAGTGCAATTTCTGAATAGCTCAAACTGAACCATCTTTTGGGAAGGAGGAACGTTGCATTTTGCCCAGTATACAGTCTTCACATACATGTTTGCCAGGTGCCTTAAGTTTGGGCAAAGAGAACACCAGTGCATGCCAAAGCTTTGCATCTGACATAGCCTGAGAATCTTGAACTGCACATGTTGAATCATTCACAAAATTTGCATAATCTATGAGCTTATATAGCCCATGACATAAAATGTCAGAGGCAATAATGATGTCACCGTTTAATAGATCATGAATTGTACATCTCTCATCAACAAATTTCATGACCAAGCCAATCTTAGCTAATGTTGAAACTGATAATAGATTTTTCTTGATCCCTGGCACAAATAAAGCATCTAACAATGTAAAAGAACTACTATCAGTAGTAGTCAGAATGATTTTACCAACTGTCATAACAAGATAAGAAGAGTTTTTGGCACATGTGTTAGTCTTCCCTATAGGGGCAGGCTCGAGTGAAGTGAAGAAACTACGCTACGAGGTAATATGTTTGGTTTCCTTACTATCAAAGTACCAAACATGTGAGTCTACTGTCGACATACATTGTTTTCATGAGAAGATGGGTCATAACTACAAATAATGGTAAATGCCCATTCTTTATTTTGTACAAGATTAGCAGACTCTATTTTGGGTGTAGAGGTCTTTGCAACAACCATTCTAGCCTCTTTCTTCATTGCCTCTTTAAGAGCCAATTTTGGATAACTATTTATGACATGATCATTTCCTTTACAATATTTGCAAAACAATTTCCACTTTTCGATTTTCTTCTCATCTCTGACATCCTTCTTTGCTTGTGCAAAATTAGCAAATTTATGCTTAATAGTAGAAGAGCTCCATTTACCTTTGCCTTCTGACTAGTCAAGAAAGCTTGATCTGTAACATGCATAATGGACCTGTTGTGCCTAAACTGATCTTCTTGCAACAAAACAAAGACTAACTTGTCACATGTTAAGGCATTTGGATTGCCTTTCATCATCAAACGAAGAGTAGAGACGAAACTCATATATGAATAGGGAAGACAATTCAAAACATTCTGCACAAGTGAACTGTCAGGCAAGACTTCATTAGCAGAAATCAATTGTTCCTTCAAATCTTTGATCTTTAATGTTAGAAAAGTATCCATGGAATTTCCTTCATTCATGTGATCACTCTCCAACTTTTTTCGGAGGTAAGTAACATGAGCCTCATTCCTTGTCTGGTATAAAGTGGTAAGTGTATCTCAAGCATCCTTAGCTATTCTACAAGAGCGAATGTGAGGAATAATGGCACGTTTGACAGACAAGGCTATCAATGCATGTGCCTCAACATCTCTACCATCCCAAGGAATTTGCTCTACAGTAGGTGCAACAGGAACCACAACACGAAGGCCACTTACTAAAATACCCTGATGCAAAAAAATGATTATATCTCAAAAAGTTGAACAAAACTACCCTATCGAGTTCTCCTAAACCTGTGGTAGACTTTGAGATGCTTATTTGGTGAACTAAAACCTGTATATATCTTTGGCACAAAAAGATGAAATTTCCAGCACAAGCATTGTGATAGTGCATTCGAAGGCCAAAATGAGCTCAACTCATGATTTCCACACCACAGAGAAAAGCGGTTTTGCACTCCTAATCACCTTGAGTATGCTCACCAAATCGTGCAATTTTGAGACCATGACTAGAGGGGTGTCGACGACACCTTAGATGAAACGATGACCTACTGTCATACCAATTGTTGGAGTTTGAGGTCTGTGGAAGCATGCGAATAGCACAAGGAAGAAGAAGAAGCTTGGAGCATAACACACAGTACTAAAATGTATTACCAAGAGAATGTACAAAGATAAGTAGCCCATTAGGGTAAGAGGAGTATATACAAGCCTAGGGGAAAAAACCTCCTAAAGAGGGAAAAAAGTGCTCCCGGTGGTCCTAGTGTGTTCACACACATCACTACCTAAATCTATAAAAAAAAAACTATGTGCAAATGTTATATGGAGTGATAGAATGCAGTGCTTTAGCGGGACACCTGTTCAGTACATATGCTCCATACATAACAGCCTCAAGCCAAAAACTATGTGGCACAACCTAACTCTTGACCATACCTCGCCATCTCCATGAGTGACATGTTCTTTCATTCAGCAACTCCATTCTGTTGAGGTGTATATGGCATTGTACACTGATGTTTTATCCCAAATTCAACCAGAAATGCATTAAAGTCAGAAGACATATATACCCTCCCTTGATCAAAACAAAGGGTGCCCATTTTACATGTTGATAGATTTTCAACGAAAACCAAAAACTATTTGAAGCACATAAACACGTCAGACTTTGCCTTCAATGGATATACCCATGCATGCTTGGAAAAATCATGGATGAAAGTCACAAAGTAAAGATAGTTTCCAAAAGAAGGTGTTTGCATAGGACCACAGACATCTCTATGTACAAGCTGCAACTTCGGAATAGCTCGAACTGAACCATCTTTTGAAAAGGAACAATGCTATATTTTGCCCAAAATACAGCCTCCATATACGTGTTTATCGGGTGCCTCAAGTTTGGGCAAAGAGGACACCATTTTAGATTTTTGTAGGCATAGCAAACTAGTAAAATATAGATGACCAAAGCGTGCGTGCCAAAGCTTTGCATCTCACATAGCCTGAGTATGATGTACTACACATGCCAAATCATTTACAGATCTTTCATAGTCTATGAGCTTATACAACCCATGACATAAAATGCCAGAAGTAATGATGACATCGCCATTTGACAGACATGAGTTGTACATCTATCATCAACAAATTTCACAACCAAGCCAATCTTAGCTAATGTAGAAACTGATAACAGATTTTTCTTGATCCCTGGCACAAAAAGGGCATCTGACAAAGTGAAAGAACTACCATCAACAGTAGTCAAAATGATCTTACCAACTCCCATAACAGGATAGGAGGAATTGTTGGCTCATGTAACAATATTCCTTGTAGGGGCAAGCTAGAGTGAAGAGAAGAAACTACGCTGTGAGGTAATATGTTTGGTTGCCTCAGTATCAAAGTACTGGCAAACATCTGAGTCTACTATAGACATGCACTTCTCATGAGAAGATGGGTCAAAACTTCAAACAGTAGTAAACACCCATTCTTCTTCCTGCACAAGCTTAGCATACTCTGTTTTTGGTGTAAAGGCCTCTACAACAACCATTCTGGTCTCTTTCTCTTTGCCTCTACAACAACCAGTTTTGGACAGCTCTTCATGACCTGATCATTTGCTTTACAGTATTTGCAAGACAATTTCTGCTTTTCTGATTTCTTCTCATCTTTGTCTTCCTTCTTCGAATGTGCAACATTTGCAGATTTTTGCTTACTAGTAGAAGAGCTCCATTTACCTTTGCCCTTCTGACTAGCCAGGAAACCTTGATCTGCAACATGCATAATAGACCTGTTCTACCTAGAGCGGTCTTCCTACAACAGAACAAAGACTAACTCCTCAAATGACAAGGCATTTGGATTGCCTTTCATCATCAAATGAAGAGTAGATGCAAAAACTCTGATATGAGTCAAGAAGACCATTCAGAACGGTCTACACAAGTGAGCTATCTTGTATAACTTCATCAACAGAAATCAACTATTCTTTCAAATCCTTGATCTTTGTGAGAAAAATGTCCATAGAATCACCTTCATTCATGTGCTCACTCTCCAATTGTTTTCAAAGGTAAGCAAGACGAGCCTCATTCCTAGCCTAATACAATGTGGTAAGAATATCCCAAGCATCCTTAGCTATTCTGCAAGAGTGAATGTGAGGAATAATGGCACGTTTGATAGACAAAGCTATCAATGCATCTGCCTGAGCATCTCTACCATCCTAACGAATTTGCTCTACAGTAGGTGCAATAGAAACAGTAGTACAAATAGGAATCTGTAGAATATCATCATCTTCGACACCATCTCCATCAGCTCCAACACCTATATTTGTAGTACCTGTATTCGTAGGTGTAATAGGACATCTTTCAACATCCTGCACAATATTCCATAGTCCTTTTGTGACCAATACATGACGCATCATATAAGCCCATAATGGGTAGTTGGTACCATCCAACTTATCCTCAACAACCAACATACGGAATACATCGCTCCTTTTAGGCATGGATGGTGACTAAAATACCTTGATGCAGAAAATTGAATGTATCTCAAAAAGTTGAACATAATTGCACAAACAAATTCTGCTAAACCTATAGCAGACTTTGAGGCGCTTATATTGACAAACCAAAACTGGTATATACCTTTGGCACAAAAAGACAAAATAGCCTGCACAAGCATTGCGATAGTGCATTTGGAGGTTGAAACGAGCTAAGATCGCAATTTTGGCACCACAAAGCGAATATGTTTTTATCTCTGAAACACCTTGAGTATGCTTACCAAATTTCGTGCGATTCTAAGACTACAACCGGAGAGGTGTAGACAACACCCTAGATGAAGCGACGACTTGCTCTGATCCAATTGTTGGAGTTAGACATATGCGGAAGCACGTGAACAGCACAAGGAAGAAGGAGATGCTTGGAGCACAACACAATGTTGAATGTATTACCACTAGAATGTACAAAGATAAATAGCCCATTAGGGCAATAGGCATATATACAAGCCAGGGGAAAAAAACCTCCTAAAGAGGGAAAAAAGTGCCCCGGTGTTCCTAGAGTGTTCACACACATCACTACCTAAATATATCAGCAGTATCCATAATATAGATTCATGGATTTGGCCGCTTTTAAGACTTTGAATGAAATGGCTAATTGGATTTGGTTTAGTAGGCCTTCTAACTGCACAGTGAGAAGAAGAAAAGGGGGCGATTGGGAAAGGATGCTTTTTAGGAAAGTTATTCTTTATGATGAGGGCATCATAGATAAATTCACATTGTAATGAAATCAAACTCTTTCTCAACATCCTAAGCAAAAGAAATATCCTCATGTGGACTTGTAGCATAGAGTATTGAGTTTTGATTGAATTTCCACATCTAAACCATTATTATATTTGGATTATAAATGTCTTCAACAATGTTTTCAAGCATTTGGACAATTAGAAGTCATTTCTAGAAGGACTCTATGTCAGTTCAAACATTATCATTTTCGTTCCATGTGAAAGAATTCCAATTTCTTGTCACTTGTAATTGAAATTGAGGGGATAGAAAATATTTCTTTTAGCTTTTCTTGAAATCTTTGCCATATAGTGAAGTGTTTTGATGGCAATGCACCACAATGCACTCTCCTTCTTGAGAGGTGCACGATGATATCCTCTGAGTAGAAAACTGAGCTCCTAATGCTACACACGGTTACTCCGCATAGAGGGTGCATAATACGCAACAAAACACAGTACACAAGGAGCACAAACACAAACTTCTTAGGTGTTACAAATGTGATCGAACTTATAGTCTATGATTGAACATGCCACTATATGTTTTATTAAAGAACATATACAAAGAAGTGTTCGGTGGCCATTTAGCCTTTCGCATGGACACTAACGATAACAATCTCCCACTAAAGGCCAATATGGCCAAAGTAACTATGGGACAAAAATAAAGAATGACAAAGAATACTTGAGTGTAAGTATACAAACTATACCTCCCACTTGATGGGCATGTTACACAATATACAAGTGATTGTGTAAGATCATGAATCAAGTAAACCCCATCAAGTGACAACAATGTCGAAACCTATTATGTGGTAGAGATTTAGTTAAAGCATCTACAACATTATCTCGAGTGTGAACCTTCTCAAGAATAATGCACTTAGTGGCTAAGTAATCTCTAATGAAGTGATACCTCACGTCAATGTGCTTGGTCTTTGCATGAAAGACCGGACTCTTAGCCAAAGCAATGGCACTCTAACTATCACTAAGGAAACGACATACATGATTAGGTAAACCCATATCACAAGCAAGATGAGAAAGCCACAATGCTTCTTTACATGTCTCACTTGATGCAACATACTTTGCTTCTATGGTGGAAACAATTGTACATTCTTGAAGATGAGATCTCCAAGAGATAGCACCTCCAACAAAGTGAAAAATGTACCCTCATGGAGACTTATGATTGTCTACTCAACCTACATAGTCAGAATTTGTGTAACCAATAATGGATGCTTTCCCTCGACCTAAGCATAGACACTTGTCCTTAGTATCACTTAGATATCTCAAAATCATCTTGACCTCTTCCCAATGTTTCTTGCCAGGATTAGACATATATCTCCCCACAACTCCCACTTCAAATGTAATGTTTGGTCTCATAGCCACCATAACATACATGAGACTACCAACATTAGACTCATAGGGAATTTTGGCCATGAATTCCTTTTCCTCATCTGATTTGGGGCAATCATCCTTGCTCAATTTCATATATGTGAGTAAAGGTGTACTCAATGCCTTTCCGCCCTGCATATTGAACCTGTGAAGTACTTTGGATATGTACTCACTTTGAGACAAGTATATGCATCTTTGAATCCTATCACGAGTAATGTGCATGCCAAGAATATGTTTGGAATCTCCCAAATCCTTCATATCAAATGTCTGACTCAACTGGTTATTGAGAATTGACAAGTCATAAGAGGACTTCCCAGCAAACAACATGTCATCAACATAAAGTATCAAGCATATCAAGCTACCATCTGAGCATCTCTTTGTGTAGAGGCAATGATCCTCATTGCTTCAAGAATAGCCTTGAAACTTCATAAAAGCATCACTTTCGGTACCATTGTTTAGGGGACTATTTAAGTCCATACAAGCTCTTCTTGAGCTTACAAAATAGACTTTCCTTGCCAAGAACTACATAACCCTCTAGTTGTTACATAAAGATCTCATCTATAAGATCTCCATGCAAGAAAGCAATTCTCACATCCATTTGGACTAACTCTAAGTCCTCCATTGCAATGAATCCAAGCAACATGCACAGGGTAGTCATCTTGACCACTGGAGAGAACATTTCATCGAAACCAACACCATGTTGTTGCTTAAAACCCTTTGCAACAAGTCGTGCTTTATACTTTGGAGAAGCACTATCTGATGTGAATCTCAACTTATATACCCATTTACATGGTAAAGCTTTCCTACCCTTTGGCAAAGGTACGAAATCTCAAGTACCATTCTTGTGAATAGAATCCAATTCACTCTTCATGGAACACTCCCACTTGACATGATCCTCTTTGTCTACATAGCCTCTTTGTAGCTCCTGGTTGCATCATCTATGAAAGTGACAAAGTAAAGAGAACCACCTAAGGACCTAGTCGGCATAGGACCACACACATCTGTATGAATGAGATCTAAAGGCTGAATTGAAGAGTCAATGTGCGTTCTATGCACATTTTTGGTTTGCTTTCCATGTTGACAATCTGTACAAAATGAAAAATCAGAAAAAGATAACACATGTAAGTATCCAGAACGAGAAAGATATTCCATTCCACTACGAGATATATGGCCTAAATGACCATGCTAAATACAAGCCATAGGCTGCTCAGTAACATCTAACAAGTGTTCTTTCTGTGATATAAATAAAGGATAAGGTGAGCCAACTTTGCTTCCTTTTGTAATAACCATATTGCTCTTTGATATACGAAAGCATTGAGCATAGAATACCACCTTGCAAGTCATAGGCCAAACACATGTAAACTATTCTTGTGGGATCACAACATCCATGGATGATGTGCTTTTGTTCCCATCTGTGTTGTGCTAAGTACAAGGGATCTTGAATCCATGTAGCAAGGTAGATTGTTTGAGGGCCTGTATTGGCTAAATATAAGCTGAACCAAATGTGTTTCTGCAGAATGGTAAAGCGATCCTGCACAGGGAAAGCAAAATGCTTCATGCAAATATGCAATGGCTTTGACAATTTAGGTGTGATGGCAGAAATGTCTGCCCACTTCAAAATGTCAACCAAGGTCATCAAGTTGACCAATTGACATCAAACTGCGTGACAACTGAGGTACATGGCATACATTATGCATAGTAAATTTTGAACCATCAATGAACTGCACAACCACATCTCCAATCTCCACAACGTCACACTGGTAAGAGTCACCAAGTCTCACGGTACCAAGAGACTTTGCTGCATAATTAGAGAATCAGTCTTTGTATGGCATCACATGGAAAGAAGCACCAGAATCTAGCAGCCACGTGTGGGAAAGAGAATCAGCCATAAGAGTCTCAGTTAGCACAGTACTATCAAGTCTCAACACATTAGTATCATCAGAAATAGCATCAATTTCTTCAATCTTCATAGTCGAAGTAGATGGTGCAAATAATCGTTTCACATGCCCATCAACATTCTGTCCTTTACCTTTAGCATTCTTTAATGCATAACAGTCTTTGTTTATGTTCCCTTTCTTATGAGGATAATGGCATGCGATATCCTTGATTTACTTCTACTCTTATTCCATTGACTATTCTTTTCCTTGTTCTTGCTCCTTCCACGTTGTTGATTCTTTCCTTGGTAAGAATCACAAAAATTATATGCATCTCCACTTTGAGTGCCAACAATAGATTTTCTATGAATCTCCTCACTCAAGAGTGCTCCACATATGTCATCATAGATGAGTTTACCACTAGGTGCACTTTTGCTAATAGCTATGCAAAACATATCCCATGATGATGGAAAGGTTCATAACAACAATACTGCTTTCATTTCATTATCCATATCCATTTTTTCAGCCTGTAACTAGGAGAATATAGCATCAAACTCATTTAAATGAGAAGCAACACTCACTCTATCCATCATGCAAAGGTCATATAATTTTCTCATCAGATACACTTTATTTGATGTTGTCTCTTTTTCATATGTATTGCATAACTTCTTCCAAATCTCCTCTGCACTTTCACAATCTAATACTGTAAACTAAGCATTATCTGTTAGGTGCAAGTGAATGGTAGACCGGGCCATTTCATCTAACTCATCCCAATCATCTTCATCCATGGAAGCAGGCTTCTTTGAAATTCCATTTAGTGGCTTCCATTGCCTCCTGTGAATCAGCACACCTTTAATCTGATTCTTCCATAGAAGAAAGTTTGTGCCATCAAGTTTTCAGATCTCAAAATGGTCTTTGCCTTGGAAGTTATAGCTTCTCCTCGGAACACTAGCACTAGACCCTAATCCACCAAATGTGCCTGAGATCTTTGATTCCATGATGGTAGAGAACTAAATAGAATGATAATGGAGCTAGAAGAGTCCAAACAACAATGAATAAGTGTATCACGGATCTAATCGACCACTGTATAGTTGACAAAACTAAAAAACTAGAAAAATTTTGCCAAAGTATCCTCTGCAAAATCAGTATATGACCTGTGTCAAAATATCATAAAACTACAATTACTCACATGTTTACTTGCATAGTGAATCACTGACTCCACTGCATATAATCAATTACCCAATAGAAGCCAACTAGGCTTATTGAGCACCTATGAACAACTATCATACATCTCCTATGGCGAGGCTTGGTAAGTCGTCCAGCTGCATCACCGAAGAGACCCCGACATCTAGGTGTCTCCCAATTAAGAAAACCTCACCATGACCCTCTTTATCAAACATAAAAGGCTTTATGCAAGAAACGTAACCGCTATATCAATGACCACATGGACGTACATAAGCGGTATCCATAGAAGGGTACGTGGTGTGTATGTGCTCAATATATGTAGTAAAATGAAACTAAAAGGCTGAATGCATAGCCCAAAAACTAGCCAACAACACTTGCAAGTGTATGTCAACTCTGATGTTTTGGGCTCAAAAAACCTGCATAAATTTGCAGCGACTTCTCCCACCAAAACTAAAAACCTCTCAAGAAACCTGTAGTTTTACCAGTGCGGGTGAAAACACAACCCCAAAGGTTGATATTTATTGTCGGAGGAGTAGAAATAACACTCTTCTTGATGTTATTGGACTTGTGTGGAGAGAAATATGTGCGAAAGTACTCCAAAATGGCTCCAAAAGACACCCCAAAAATGCTTCAAAAACATTATTTGAATGCAAAGAATGAAGCTTTGAGGGACCAAAACATGTTCAAGGTCTCTATGGCTACACACGGTTACTCTGCACAGAGGCTACGAAATACGTAGAAAAACACAGTACGCAGGGAGCACAAACACAGACTTCTTAAGTGTTACAAATGAAGTCAAACTTACAGTATGTAACTGACCAGGCCACTATATGTTTTATTAAAGAACATATACAAAGAAGTGTCCGATGGACATTTGGACTTTCACATGGACACTAACATTAACATATAGTAGGTGTTGGGGGATTCTTTTGCAGAAAGGGACTTGAGTATTTGTCGGAGAAGGAAGAAGAAGAAGAAGTGAAACAAAGGTGCTCGAAACTTCTGTGTATTGATTACGAATAGAAAATACAATGAGCATGTCTAGAACAAGACCAATTGTTCTCTGCGTAGAGTGCTTAATCCCAAAGAGTACACACACATACACACACAAGGTTACAAGGTACCAAAATTCTTTATGCCACCAACCTTCTCTGCACCAGACCTCCACCATCTCCAGTACCTTGCTCTTGTGCACACCTTGCACTCAAGTTTCCAATAGGGTAAGAGGAAAGGACACCTTCTCTCGACAGACACACCTCCTCAATGGTACCTTGTGCCACCTTGATTGCCTTCCTCAATCGTCCTCTACACTCTCTCTCTATACACTTGATCACCTTCCTTGCACACTTGTCTCTCACTTGCTTCTCTGCGTCACACTCGTTCTGAGTGTCTTTTACTCTTCTCTCCTAGTGTAGACTATTCTCTCCCTTGCTTAGTCTAATTCCAAGAATGCTAATGCCTTGTTGTGAGTGTCGATTCACTTAGGTATGTCGCTCCTAATTGATAGAGTACCTTGGTGCTCACTTTGATGTCCCAAGAATGACTAAAAATGTATACAACCAACAACTCTCTATTTCGTCATGTAGTGACTTTAGGAGAAAAGCAAAATTTTAAATTGGGGGCCATACGTACACTTTAGCATACTGCTTCCTCTTCATATGACTTCACTTTTGACCTTCACTTCTTCAAAATGTGTGCATCCTAGGAGGGTTCACCTAAACCTTCCATACACTTTAAAACCCTTGAAAAGCTTATAGAAAGACAATCTACAACCTGCATACAACTTTCTACAAAACCATAACCATTGTGAATAATTTGTTTTTGCACTACATGTGCACCTTGTTCTCGGCCACTTGTGCACCACTTTGCACTTTTGCCCCACCTATGCATAACTTGCAGATGACATTTTGTAGTTGACCACTTTGACTTTGAACAACTTAACTTTGACCACTTTGACTTTGACCATCTTGAGTTTGACCACTTTGACTTTGAATAGCTCAATAGTTGCCCGCCTCCTAATGGCCTCCCCGTCCAAGAGAGCTAATAGCCAAACCATGAACAGAGAGGTTCACCTTGATACCTGTTGTGCAAAACCTTCAAAATGATATATGAGCAACTACCCAGTCCGCCAGGAGCATGAAAGAGCTAGGTGCGTTATGTATGCATATGTATGCATGTGTGTGTATGTGTGTGTATGTGTGTGTATGCATGTAAGTATGTATGTATGCATATGCATACGCATTATGTATGCATATGCCTTATGTATGCATATGTATGCATGTATGTGTATGTGTGTGTATGTCTCTTTACTTGTGTGTGTGTGTATGCATATATATGTGTGTATGTGTATGTGTGTATGCGTGTGTATGTGTGTGTATGCATTTAAGCATGTATGTATGCATATGCATGTGCATTATGTATGCATATGTATGCATGTGTGTGTATGTGTGTGTATGCATGTAAGTATGTATGTATGCATATGCATTATGTATGCATGTATGTGTATGTGTGTGTATTGTCTCTCTAAGTGTGTGTGTGTGTGTATGCATATATATGTGTGTATGTGTATGTATGTATGTATGTGTGTGTATGCATGTAAGCATGTATGTATGCATATGCATGTGCATTATGTATGCATATGCATGTGCATTATGTATGCATATGCATGTGCATTATGTATGCATATGTATGCATGTGTGTGTATGTGTGTGTATGCATGTAAGTATGTATGTATGCATATGCATATGCATTATGTATGCATATGTATGTATGTATGTATGTATGTATGTATGTGTATGTGTGTGTGTATGTCTCTTTATGTGTGTGTGTGTATGCATATATGTGTGTGTATGTGTCTATATGTGTGTGTATATGTGTGTGTGTATGTGTGTGCGTGTCTATGTGTGCATGTGTGTGTCTATGTGTGTATATATGTGTGTATATATGTGTGTATTTATATGTATGTGTCTATATGCATCTGTATGTGTGTGTGTTGATGTGTGTGTGTGTAAGTGTGTATGTCTATGTGTGTGTGTGTGTATGTGTGTCCATTTGTGTGTGTATGTGTGTGTGTGTGTCTATGTGTGTATGTCTGTGTGTGTCTGTGTGTGTCTATGTGTGTATGCATGTGTCTATGTGTGTATGTATGTGTGTGTGCATGCATGTGAATGTGTGTATGTAAATTAGTGTGTATATGTGTGTGTAAATATGTGTGTATGTGTCTATGTGTGTATGTGTGTATCTATGTGTGTATGTGTGTCTGTGTGTATATACGTGTGTATATACGTGTGTATGTGTATATATATGTGTGTATGCATGTGTATGTATGTGTGGAAATGTAATATGTATGTGTGTGTATGTGTGTGTGTGTCTCTGTGTGTGTGCTTATGTGCGTATATGTGTGTAAATCTATGTCTGTATGTGTGTGTGTGTAAATATATGTCTATATGTGTGTGTGTGCGTACCTTGCTTCACGGGATGTGCTTGTCGCTCTCTCTCTCTCTCTCTCGTGTCTATTTGTGCCATGAGAAATCGATTTTTTTTTTTTAACATTCCAGAGCGTTGCTTACGCGACACTTTGAAAGACCAGGATGTCGTGTATGCAACAATCCAGCATCACAGGAAGTTTGCCAATGTTGTTAAAAGCATTGTTGTTTAGGGACGCTCTTTGCAACACATTTTTTTAGCATCGCTTATGCAATGACACATCTTTTTTTTTTAAATAAAAAACAGGCTCGTCCCTTATGCGACACTAGCATCGCATAAGCGATGAGCCCCGCTTTTTTTTCAAATTCGGGGGCATCGCTATGCCCCCCTATTTCTAGTAGTGCATGCACAAGAATACATACACAAAGATCCAAGATGATTGCACAAGAAAGCGTTTTATATTATTTTCAAGAATGATTACAACAGACAGTAATGAGAGCCTTGCATAACGAGAAGCGGCATCCAGACGCACTACTATTGCTCATAGTTGCACATAATTTTGCACCAGAGGGTAAACCTCCCAAGCACTAGAAAGTCCTAGATAGATATACTGGGGTTTTCACATCCTCCCCCCCTTGGAGAGCTTGTTGATCTCAAGAAGCAGGTTCCGGCTTACAAAATCTGGGATCGATACAACTTAAAGTGATACAAAACTTGGGAACATTACAATGGGCTTAAGGGGCCATAATAGGCCGAGGATGTGTGGTAATATTTTTGAACAAGGGCATGGTCCGAACCAAATGTGTTGGCTTGGATCTAATATCAACATCCAGTAAGGGGTGGCCTTTCCATTTGATGAGGAACTCGGGGTCTTCGCATGTGGTGCGATCTTGTAAGATAGCCTCCAGTTTGAATTGGTTCTCCCCATCTTGAAGCATGGGGGCTTCGTGTTCATACTTGGTGTCGGGCTTGAACTGATTAAGTAAGCTCATGTGAAAGGCATTGTGAAACTGCACATTGTCAGACAACTCCAGTTGTTATGTGACCAGGTTGATCTGCTTTGCCAACTTGTATGGACCATAATATTGGTGGTTGAACTTGTGTGTTATGTTGTGGGGAAGTGTGATGGTCCAGGCACTCATGAGAATTATGTTGCTGACTTTGAAAACTTCACCTCACCTTTTTTTTTAATTTGCATACCTGGCCATTCGTTCTTTGCTTTTCTACAATCTTGATTTAGCCTCTTCCAACTTTGTCTTCCATTGATCTAGGAACGCTTCGCAATCAGGGTTGTTGGCGGCCAAGATGGAGATTTGAGTGAGTGCTAATGGATTTATAACTTCTTTGCCAGTTGCCAACTTGAACGGGTTCATTTTCGTGCTCGAGTGAATCGAGGTTTGTAGTGAAACTTGAGAATGTCTAAGTGCTTGGCCCAATCTCGTTGATAAGTTTGCACATAGTTAGAAATATGATCTTCAACCATTTGGTTAACCCATTTGATTTGCCCATTGGTTTGTGCATGATATGTGGAGGAAAACTGGAGTTGTGTCCCCAATAGGCAAAAGAGTTCGGTCCATAACTGGCTCAAGAAGCAGCCATCTATGTCTAAAATGATAGCTAAGGGTAGGCCATGATACTTGACTATGTGTCTGAAGAATAAATGGTCCACTATTTTTGCATTCAAAGGAGGCTTCACTACAAGGAATACGGGCGTATAGCAACGGTTAAGGCGACACAATTTTGCTATAAAATTGCAAAATGCATCATAATGAGCATCGTGTGTGCACCGTCGATTAAACGACAAGCCAAACGATATTTTTTGCGACTTGTGGCGCGACGGGGTCTGTGATGCTTGCATTGAGCATCGCCAACACGACGGTTTTAAGTAGTGTCGCATAAACGATGCTTTTTTGCGTCGCATAAGCGATGCTTTTTTGCATCGCATAAGCGACAGCTTTTAGCATCACATAAGCGACACTTTTTAGCATCGCATAAGCGACGTTAAAACATGTCGCTTATGCGATGCCAAGTGCAATGATTTTTTGACGTGTAGCATCGCTTACATGACAGTCTATTGATGGAAAAAAATTAAAACATTGGAGGCTCTTCGATCGGCATTTTCATGCATCTGATCGAAGAGCTCTCCAACGTTCGCAATTGCGCTGCGCTTATGAGCTGAAGCAAGTATATGCAGAATTGTTGTTTTGCCTAAGCTATCTCTTATTGTCTCCCTCTATCTTTGTTTCTCTCTTTCTACATCTTTCTGTCTTTGAATTCTCTCTCTCTCTCTCTATCTCTCTCTCTCTATCTCTCTCTCTTCTTTCTCTCTTTATTGCAGGTTATTCAAAAAGCT
The DNA here is from genome assembly GCA_020310875.1 of Ceratopteris richardii. Taxonomy (NCBI): domain Eukaryota; kingdom Viridiplantae; phylum Streptophyta; class Polypodiopsida; order Polypodiales; family Pteridaceae; genus Ceratopteris; species Ceratopteris richardii. The sequence continues at coordinate 75,735,692 of CM035408.1, read as the reverse complement.
AACCAAGAAAAAAGTATGGCAACTATAAGTACAATTTCTATTCTTTGTATATCATTTGAATTGTCTTATTTTCATTAGATAGCATACTAACACTTATTGATATGCACTTATACACTTATACATGATGAAGATGCACTTTCACACATATACACATATACACATGCACATACACACACATATATGCACACAGATACATGTGCACATACACTTAGACATGCACACATATACACTTACACATGCACATGCACATACATACATATACACACACATACACATGCACATGTATATACACACACATACATATACACTTAGGTACACACATATATGTGTTTTAAAGTATTAAAACACATATACACATGCACACACACATGCACATACCTACATATAAACATATACATGCACATACACACATATACACATAGAGTTACACATATACATCCACATACATATACACACACATACACATGCACATGCACATACACATGCACATGCACATACACATACTCATACACACATATACGCTTACACATGCACATGCACATACATACATATACACACACATACACATGCAGATACATATACACACACATACACATGCAGATACATATACACACACATACATATACACTTACACACATATGAATGAATTATATAATTAAAGTATTGAAACACATATACACATGCACACACACATGCACATACCTACATATACACATATACATGCACATACACACATATACACATAGAGTTACACATATACACATACATACACATGCACATGCACATATTCATACACACATATACACTTACACATGCATGCACATGCACATACATACATATACACACAGATACACATGGCACACACATACATATACACACACATACATATACACTTAGGTACACACATATGAATGAATTATATAATTAAAGTATTAAAACACATATACACAAGCACACACACATACACATACCTACATATACACATATACATGCACATACACACATATACACATAGAGTTACACATATACATGCACATACATATACACACACATACACATGCACATGCACATACATACATATACACACCCATACACATGCACATACATACATATACACACACATACATATACACTTAGGTACACACATATGAATGAATTATATAATTAAAGTATTAAAAACACATGCTTAATATAAACAATAATAACAATCAATAGAACAAAATCTTCATTACTTAATACCATACACACAATTCAAAACATAACTGAAATGAAAAATATATAGATAATATATATATATATATATAGATCAATGTAAATACATATAATCCAATGTCATAATCAACTAAAATCCTAATCATCATCATCATGATCATCATCATCATCATCATCAGCAGTATCATGATCATCCTTATCATCCTCATCCTCATCCTCATCGTCATGATCACCCTGTGATGATCGAGATCGTCCCTCTTGTGTCTGTCTCTCCACCTCATCCATATCTGTCTCTCCATAATACTCCTATATTACATATAACAAACATAAATAAATAAAACAATTAAACCATTCATAAAAATAAAATAATTCTATAAAATTTAATAATACTCACAAAGGCATCAGGATGATCTCGCATATACTCGCTCAAACGCCGATATCCAAAATGTGTAGCATACTCGATCTCATGTTTTGTAGGATATCGACCATAATCCTTCCGCTACATTGAAACAAATAAAAAGATTAGTTGCTTGCATTTTAACTAAAATAAAAAATATACTCACAATAACACATATACTTACAAATGTAGCTACAAAACCATTATGGCCCATTTGGCCTAGGTGCAATGTGTGGCCCGACTCCACTCTCTTCTTTGCAACAGCCTGTTTATTTAAGAAAAAAAATACATAAATTAAATGTAAAAAATTACTAAAATATATAAAAATTATAAATATAAACTATTAATTTGTGTACCTTCTGCTGAGGAAATGACTCCTGAAGACGTAGCTGTCTACAAAAAAACTGCCAAGACGTAGCTGTCTACAAAAAAACTACCACGTCTCAGGTGGTATGTTAGCTTGCCTCTTATTTTTTTCCACCATACAATATCTCCTATCAATTTAGTCTCAAACAGAAAAAAAAATCAGAATACATACACATATATACACACACATACACATACACATACCCACATACACATATACATGCAAACATATATGCATACATATATGTATACATTTACACATATACATACATATAACATAAACACACATATACATATCCACATATATACGTACACACACATGCATGCATATACACTCATTCATACAAAATACATGCATTTATCCCACAATAATGTGTAGTTGTGTATATGTGAATATGTGTGTATGTGTAAATGTGTATATGTGAATATGTGTGTATGTGTAAATATGTATATGTGAATTTTTTGTGTATGTAGATAATCATATTATTAATATCAAATACCATTATTTGTAGATTCTGATCAATCAAATGGAACTCCACCACTGTCTCCTCATCGTGCAATGACTATATACTGTAAGTATATGAAACATTTAATTTTAAATATATCAAACCTATATTTTTAATATCAACCACCGTCCCCCTATTTCTTGTAGTGATGTTCGTATCATAGGCGATGAGCCCCAAGGTAAAGGGAGCCAAAGAAAAATGGATGCAGTTTTCAAAGCGAAGGCAATGACGTCACTATTGAATTACCCATGTGCATTTATGCTAGTATAAGGGCTGATATAAGGCTCATACGTTGTAGTGTTTGAATTATAGAGCTCGATGCTTAACATTGTTTATCATATTATTATCTTATTTGTAATACATGAAGAATATTTTGTTCTTTAATTTGCTAAGCTTTGTTTTCTTGTGAATGATTTGAAATGATTGTTTCTCGTTGTCGCTCAATATCCTAAGCATAATATGAAGTCAACCCTAAGTACTTTGAGTGAAATGTTCTTCTTGGTTCTCCTAATTGTTGACTCTAGTTCTTGAAATGTTACAAAAGTTCAAGTTTGCCAACATCTATATATCTACACCTTGAGAATACAACATGAACGAAAGAAAGGAGAAAATAACACTACGTACATGCAGCTTTGCATCGATATATTTATTGCGATATTATTGGTTAAGATTTCAATCATCCACAATTTACTAGAGTGGTTCATAATTCATGAGTAGTTGCTTACATGGATATAGGTGTCATGATATTTGGAGAACTCCAAAGAGAATTTTTAAAAATATTGAAATAAAAAAAAAAACAACATATTGGGTGCCATTAGCTAGTATGAATATGATGTTTGATATTCAAGAACTCTCTTCATTAATTCACCTTTGGAATCATCGACATGCACAATAGCGAAAGGTACAAGAACTCTCTTCATTTATTCACCCTTTGAATCATCGACATGCACAATAGCGAAAGGTACTGAACATATATTTTATTCTGGTGTCAAAAACATGTCTAATTCTTAATTGAGACTTCAATTAGATCACTATACATTTATTCAAAGTGAAATTATGCAAGAGGAAAATTTGAACAAGTTGCTTTAACTTTTTTCCATCAAACTAAAATTGTTTGGAGTTTCAATCCCCCCATTTTAAATCGTTAGTCATAATTGTCAATGTGTGCATAACAACCTAGTTTTTGTAGTTGCCAGGTGATTGTTAAAAGAAAAATCAATGGAAACTATGGTAAATCACAAATATCTTTCATATCTTCATCCATTGGTGTCAATATTCTACCCACAAAATGCCTTCATTCATAAAAAATGTTATTATGAAAGTATTATTGTAATTAATACACACGTAGCATATGATCTCATTACATAAATTTGTAATTAACGTTTTCCAACAAACTTTAAAATTAATCTTACAAGTCTCATTGCCAGCGGAGTGCTTCTATCATGGGAGTTGGACGTAAGAGCGAAACATAAAAAGGCCTTCATTCTCCTTCCTCTGGGGCTAGCCGTCCTCCTTCATCACCACTCCCGTTCTTGAACCTTCCGGCGGAGGAGCTTACTACTGTGATTTTTGGTTGTGGCCATGCAACTTACAATGAATGCGTCACACAGCTTCTGTTTGGTATACTTTATCTATCCTCTTACTTTCTATCACAGATATACGTCTCTCCCTTTAAACCATAATGCATCATATCATGGTTTGGATTTCTCATTTTGAGATTCCACTATGCTTTCGATAGTATGTTTTTCCACGTCCTGGTCATATGGACACCATCTCCTTCTGTGCCCTTATTTCTCTCTCTCTCTCTCTCTCTCTCTCTCTCTCTCTCTCTCTCCCTCCCTCCACATATTACTGCATGTTCATGTGTGTGCATGTTTTTGGTATGGATTTCGTGCGAACGTAGAGAAGAATGTTGAATCTAAAGCTTACTTGGAATCATGGGCTTGGTTTTATTTTAGGGATGTCCTTATGCATGAACAATAGCTTGATCATTAGCTTTTGTGCATGTCCAAGCCTTTGAGCTTCTCATATCAGCTATGTAAAGAATGTCCGACTAGGGATGCCACTATTTTTGTTTAATTACATTGATAAAAAGTTGCATGGTATTTTTGAGGCAGATAGCTATGGAGAGATTAACATCAATCCATATGCGGACTGATGGGAAGCAGAAGACACAGTTTCCAGCTCAGGTTCTTTGCTTAGATTTAATAATCTCTTATATTACATTAGGTCACTGTTTGAGGCATAATGAGGTTTTGTTTACATGTAGGCACGCGTATGGGTGAGATGTCAGTGTGCACCATTGACAGAAAGCATATACAAGGGAGCATTAGTAGCAAATTATGTGAATTATTCACGGGAGAACTTCTTATTTGAGTTAAATCATGTGCAGACAGATAAGCTTATATCGAACGGTAGACCTGGCCATTTCATCTAACTCATCCCAATCATCTTCATCCATGTCAGGAGGCTTCTTTGAAATCCCATTTACTGGCTTCCATTGCCTCCTTTGAATCAGCACATCTTCAATCTGATTCTTCCATAGAGCAAAGTTTATGCCATCAAATTTTTGGATCTCAAAATGGTCTTTGCCCTGCAAGTTATAGCTCCTCCTCGGAACACTAGCACTAGACCCTGATCCACCGGATGTGCCTAAGACCTCTGATGCCATGATGGTAGAGAACTGAATAGAATGATAATGGAGCTAGAAGAGTCCAAACACCAACAAATAAGTGTATCAAGGAGTAAATCGACCACTGTATAGTTGACTAAACCAAAAATATGGAAAAATTTTGCCAGAGTATCCTCTGCAAAATTAGCATATGACCACTGTCAAAGTATCATAAAACTGCAAGTACTGACATGTCTACCTGCATAGTGAATCACTGACTCCACTACATATAATCAGTTACCCAATAGAAGCCAACTAGGCTTATCGAGCACCTATGAAGAACTATCATACATCTCCTATCGCGAGGCTGGGTAAGTCTTCCACCTGTCATCGAAGAGACCCCGACATCTGGGTGTCTCCCAGTTAAGAAAACTTCACCATGACCCTCTTTATCAAGCGTGAAAGGCTTTATGCAAAGAACGTAACCGCTATATCAATGACCACATGGACGTACATAAGCGGTATCCACAGAAGCGTACATGGTGTGTATGTGCTCAATATATGCAGTAAAATGACACTAAAAGGCTGAATACACAGCCCAAAAACTAGCCAATAACACCTACAAGTGTCTGTCAACTCTGATGTTTTAAGCTTAAAAAACCTGCATAAATTTGCAGCGGCTGCTCCCACCAAAACTGAAAACCTCTCGAGAAACCTGTAGTTTTACGAGTGTGGCTGAAAATACAGCGCCAAAGGTTGATATTTATATCTGAGAAGTACAAACAACACTCTTCTTGATGTTCTTGGACCTGTGTGAAGAGAACTATGTGCGAAAGTACTCCACAATGGCTCCAAAAGACACCCCAAAAATGCTTCAGAAATAGGCTTTGAAAGCAGAGAATGAAGCTTTGAGGGACCAAAACTTGTTGAAGGTAATGTCAACCTTAGTCTTTCCCCTTCTTCAGACACCACAAGAGTGTAGCTTAGTGGCAAGAGATTGCCACGGTTAAGTGAGCTCTGGGGGGAACAGTACTGGGATGGGTGACCTCCCGGGAAGTACCGGGAACCTCTATATTCCTTGATCATTGAGGTCCTCCCTCGCGCGCAGCCAACGGTGACACGGATGACAAGGTATGCCAAGGTCTATGCCTTGGTCACCGCCTTAGTAGAAAGCCTTGGGGGGGGGGGTGCTCGCTTTGCTCGCACAAAAGGAACAAAGCTTTTGTCTCGAACTGTTCTGATACCAGTGAAGTATTTCGATGGCAATGCACCACAGTGCACTCTCCTTCTCAAGAGCTCCACGACAATATGCTCGGAGTAGAAAACCGAGCTCCTTAAGGCTGCACGCAATACTCCGCACAAAGGTTGCAGAATACGCAGAAAACACAGTACACAGGGAGCACGAAGACAGACTTCTTGGGTCTTACAAATGCGGTCGAACTTACAATCTGTGACTGAGCAGGCCACTACATGTTTTATTAAAGAACATATACAAAGAAGTGTCCGGTGGCCATTTGGCCTTTCACATGGATACTAACGGTAACAGGAACTATTGTTGGTATCTACGAAATTTCATTTCGTACATTCAAACAGGTAGAAAAAAGTTTATATTTTTTATGATAGAGTTAGTTATTTTTTTAAGCACCTAATAATGGCTTTTTGTTGTTATATATTTTGATAGGTCATTTTGAAGGTTGACTGGTTTCGAGCCGAGTATAAAGGTAGTAATTCCACATTAAGAAAGGAATTATCTAGGTTTTTGGCAATTGATTCTTCCAAGGTAATGTGATCTACTAAAGAACCATATATTCTTCCTAGGCATATTGAACAAGCATTTTTTTATAAAAACCCAGATGCTCATCCTTGGTGGCAAGTCATTCATGTGCAACCTAGAGGTAGGTCATTGTTTGAACAGTTTATTGTTAAAGAGATCGAAGAAAGTCCTCTTGATGATTCAACATCAGATACTGATACATCAACATCTGAAAGAGAAATTAGAATCATTATATGTGATAATGATACTAATCTTTTTGATGAAGAGGATGTATGCATGTGTATGTGTGTTTGTATGCATCATTATGTGTGTATGTGTCTGTGTGTATGTGTGTCTGTATATATGTGTGTGTGTGTCTATGTGTATGTGTGTGTGTCTATGTGTATGTGTGTGCGTCTATGAGTGTGTATGTGTTTATGAGTGTGTATGTGTCTATGTGTGTGTATGTGTCTATGTGTGTATGTGTATGCATGTATGTATGCATATGTGTGTGTATGTGTGTGTATGCATTATGTATGAATATGTGTGTGTATGCATTATGTATGTGTATGTATGCATGTAAGTATGTATGTATGCATATGCATATGCATTATGTATGCATATGTATGCATGTATGTGTATGTGTGTGTATGTCTCTCTATGTGTGTGTATGCATATATGTGTGTGTATGTGTGTGTGTATATGTGTCTGTATGTCTGTATGCATGTGTATGTGTGTGTATGCATCATTATGTGTGTATGTGTCTATGTGTGTATGTGTGTATGTGTCTATGTGTGTATGTGTCTATGTGTGTATGTGTGTATGTGTGTGTGTAGATGTGTGTGTGTGTCTATGTGTATGTGTGTGTGTCTATGAGTGTGTATGTGTTTATGTGTGTGTATGTGTCTATGTGTGTGTATGTTTCTATGTGTGTATGTGTATGCATGTGTATGTGTGTGTATGCATCATTATGTGTGTATGTGTCTATGTGTGTATGTTTGTGTGTGTGTGTGTATATGTGTGTGTATGTGTATGTGTCTATGTGTCTATGTGTATGTGTCGCTACGCGTCTATGAGTGTGTATGTGTTTATGTGTGTGTATGTGTCTATGTGTGTATGTGTCTATGTGTGTATGTTTATGCATGTATGTATGCATATGTGTGTATGTGTGTGTATGTGTGTGTATGCATTATGTATGCATTATGTATGTGTATGTATGCATGTGCATTATGTATGCATGTAAGTATGTATGTATGCATATGCATTATGTATGCATAAATATGCATGTATGTGTATGTGTGTGTATGTCTCTCTATGTGTGTGTGTATGCATCATTATGTGTGTATGTGTGTGTGTATGTGTGTGTGTATGTGTGTGTATGTGTGCATGTCTATGTGTATGTATGTGTATCTATGAGTGTGTATGTGTTTATGTGTGTGTATGTGTCTATGTGTGTGTATGTGTCTATGTGTGTATGTGTATGCATGTATGTATGCATATGTATGTGTATGCATGTGTATGTGTGTGTGTGCATCGTTATGTGTGTATGTGTGTGTGTATATGTGTGTGTGTATGTGTGTGTGTCTGTGTATGTGTGTGCGTCTATGAGTGTGTATGTGTTTATGTGTGTGTATGTGTCTATGTGTGTGTATGTGTCTATGTGTGTATGTGTATGCATGTATGTATGCATATGTGTGTGTATGTGTGTGTATGCATTATGTATGCATTATGTATGCATTATGTATGCATTATGTATGCATATGTGCGTATGCATTATGTATGTGTATGTATGCATGTAAGTATGTATGTATGCATATGGATATGCATTATGTATGCATATGTATGCATGTATGTGTATGTGTGTGTATGTCTCTCTCTATGTGTGTGTGTATGCATATACGTGTGTATATGTGTTTGTATGTGTGTATGCATGTGTATGTGTGTGTATGCATCATTATGTGTGTATGTGTCTATTGTTAGTCGGCCGTCGGATTGGGACAGATGTAACGGAAAACTTGGCAGAACACGTGCGAAAGGTGGTTACGCACCTATTTGTACTTTCTATATAAAGCAATGAAAAGAAGTGCCCGAGAGGGCGATGTGATTTTGGCCTATTGTCGTGTTATCACCAGACTGTTCGTCTGGTTGTCTGTCTGAGTGTTGAGGTAGTGTTCGTTTTTGCATAACCTCTGTGTTCTACATTCTTGTTCGTATCGGGTTCTATCTATCGTTCTTGTTGCCTGCCGACGATCTTGGTTCTATTGATAAATTTCATAACATTCAAGAGATAACTATACTATCAGTCTGAATATTACTGTGTAACGATTGGAGTACTTAGAGTATCTTGGCAATCTTCTACATAGACTAATGGTACTGTGTGTATCTGTATTTGTTACATAGTGAACTCCGTTGAGGTTGCGATTTCCATTACTGTTGTCTGAGTAAGTTGTTTAGGCATCTCTGTTGGATTGAGCTCACGCACTGTGTATTACGACTTCTTGAACCTTTTTGTCAAGAATTGGCGAAATCCGAGCAACTGTGTTAGTGCTCTGATATTCGGATTTACACTATGTTGTTGTAAACATTGGAATCTGTCTGCCTGTGGCAAAGTTAAGTGCAGTAAGGATCTGCTAAGTTGAGTACTGAGTTTCCAGTACTGTGTGTTGAACCCTCAAATTCTCTGCGTTACGGTGTTGTTTGATCGTTGAAACCTGTTCTATGAAGTTGATCGAATACTCTTGTTTCTGGTGATTCCAGTAAGTTTATACGTAGATGCAATATGGCATCTTAGCGCATTTGGTATGTTGGTTGAGCTAAGATTGTGACGGTAAATTCTCAGTACGGCAATTCGATAGAGTTCTCAGCATTATTACAGTGTTGAGTGTGAACAGTACCTTTGGGAACTAAGTACAGGGCCTCTGTATAACAGACCCCTACCACTCCCAAGAACCCTCCCAAGAATCGGTTAAACGCCCTTCTAATAGTTAGAACGAAGCGTTTAACGTTTAACACTTGGCGCCGTCTGTGGGAAAGTGGCATCAAGATTGCCATTTACCTGACGAAAGTGTTATCTGTGGGAAAGTGGCATCAAGATTGCCATTTACCTGACGAAAGTGTTATTTGTGGGAAAGTGGCATCAAGATTGCCATTTACCTGACGAAAGTGTTATCTGTGGGAAAGTGGCATCAAGATTGCCATTTACCTGACGAAAGTGTTACCTGTGGGAAAGTGGCATCAAGATCGTCATTCGTCTGTCGGAATCAAACATCAAGATTAGTGTTCGTTTGTCAAAAGTAGCAACAGAACCAGATTGTTACAAACTTGTTGTGGAAACGTGATTATAAAATTTTATCGATAGTGATACTATGCGATTAGTACAAAAGATGTTACATGCCGATTACTCGATCCGGTGAAACGTATCCCAAGAACCGTCAAACTGGAGTACTTAATTTATTAAAGATAACTCCAGGAGGAAGAAGTACAACTAGGTCTGACCCAGTTGTCAAGAAAGTCAAGAACGTCAGAAGTGATTCCGGTCATATTCCGGTGGAATGTGTTACGCCTCTGGTACATTTCGATACTATTTCGGCATAGTCTGTCGAAGATATAGTAACTCCAGAATCTACCAAGACGCAGTCTGAAGCTAGTTTAATAATCTTGGATAAAGATTCAAATTTGTTTACGACTAGAAACACTTTAGCCAAAGAATTTTCCGAAGGCGAAAAAACACCATATTCTGGCGAAAATTCGGCACATTCCGGTGATATTTCGGTAACAGAATCACAGTTTTTCGGCGACGGTTTACCATTTTTTGGTGAATCTTCAGCCCAGCCATCGCTTTTTGGAGTAAGTTCCCCTACACTCGACATCAAGAAGGAAGGAACTTTGTTCGAAACCGAGATTTGAAGTATACTGAGTAAAATCATCGAACCGGAAAGTGCACAGTCCGACGATACAGATTCCTATAGTTCAGATATTCAGCCCCAAAATCCAAAAGATATTCACAATACACTCGCCATGAACGGGCAACAACAACAACAACAGCAGCAACAACAGTTATGTCCACCCAGGCCGCCCCCAACAGGAGTGACGTACACTAAATTTGGTGGATTCCCAGGAGATGATCCGGATGCTCATGTACGCACATTCGAGATAAGCTACGCAATTCTCAACCATCCACCGGATCTGGCGTATAAGGCTATTGTTTTTCAATCGACATTGGTCAATGAAGCAGCTAGATGGCTTACAGAATATGATATTAATCACTTCGGCACCTATGAAGCAGTACGAGATGCCTTTTTGCAAAGATTCAGACTAAAGAAGAACCCAGCCAAAATTTTTGATTACCTGCAAAACAATAGACAGAAGATAAATCAAACTGTACAGGAGTACGCTACTCTATTCAGGATGCATCTAAGGCAGTTACCACCAGCACATGCCAACCTACCAGACGACGTTATTACTCAGTGGTTTATCAATGGCTTGACTCCACAACTTAAACAGACTATGATCATACGCTGTGTAGGAGCAATGACACTGGATGCAGTGATTGCAATGGCTCTACAGCTAGAAAACAAGGTTGGAGGATTTACAAAGGATCTGAAATGGTTAAAAACAAATAGAAATTTCATCGAAGATATGACTAGACAAGTATACTGCATCACATGCAAGAATTCAGGCCATACTAGTGCCACTTGTGCACTTAATCAGCTATTTTGTGCTATCTGCAACACTGCCAGACACACCACCGAAAACTACGCATACAACACCAAAGTGCAGGGAACCGCAACTATCAATGCTATTATACAGGAACCAGGGCAGCTAGCCAATCACTATGTGCCTTCGCAAATGAGAAACAACCAGCAACAAGGATATCGAAATTACAGAGGACAGAGAAATAACAACTATAATGCAAACCGCTAGGAGACCGGACCACCACCAAAAAATCCCAATCTGCCACCACCGCGCTGTCATTTCTGGGAATTTGGTCACATTAGAAGATTCTGTAAGGATGAAGCTGAATATGATCAGAGGAAGAAGGAACGACAAAATCCAATGGCTAATATGGTACAAATCACCCTAGTAGAAACGCAAGCTTCAGTAATTCAGACCCGCTCTGGTAAACAGCTGCAGCCTGTAGCAAAATTATTTGAACCAGGCATACGCGAACAACAAAGGATGTACAACAAGGCTAGTCAATGGACCACCGCAGAACCTCCAGTCTTCCTAGATCCTATTCCGGTAACCCAGACTCCGTTAACCGAAGAAGGAACACAACAACAGGATTCCAATTCAGCAGCAGACACATCATCAGCAGTAGGTACATCAGCAGCAGCAGGCACCTCCTCAGCGGCAGACACATCATCTTCAGTAGGCGCATCATCTTAAGAATCTGTGGAAACAATCCAATCACAAAAGGCTTGGGAAATTTTATCTAAAGCATCCATCACTCTTCTTTTGGGCCAATTACTTGCACTAGTACCGGGAGTTCGACAGCAATTTCAACAACAGTTCAGTCCTGTGCCTTCCTGCATTCCGGCAACAGCAACCGTGCAACCGGAACCTGATTCTACGGTCGATCATTCAGTTCCTTTGATAACGGTATGGTATAAGAATCATAAAATCACACAGGTACCAATTGATGGAGGATCTGGAGTCAACATTGCTACTGCTGCACTATGTAAAAGTTAGGATGGACCGAAATTGAACCAGTTCAGTTTTTTGTCAGAATGGCCGACCAATTAAGAGTCCATCCCATAGGACTTGTACGAAATGTACCAATCACTTTACAAGGTACAACATTTAAAATGACCTTTGTCATACTGGATTTACCGGAATCCACTCTTGATTACAACCTCCTTTTCGGCCGACCTTGGCTGAAGCACGCTAAGGTGATACAGGATTGGTCTGCACAAGAGCTCACTTTTAAGGATAAAAATCATAAATACATTGTAAAATTAGATGCTATACAACCTTGCGAGTTGCATGCTAGACCGTATTTGGCGGAACCAGTCCATATGTTAGATGGATTGTCAGACGATGAAGAAGAAGATGAAAAGGAACTCAACCAGCTTTTCCACAGAAAAAGGATCAGAATTAGCTCGTCTGAGAGTGAAGCACAGAAGTCAGTCGAAGAAGATAAAGAAGAAGAAAAGCAAGAAGAAGACACATTCCACGACACCGCCACCTCCATGTAGAATGAATCCTCTACGCAATCTTCCCAGGAGCAACAACAAGAAACTCGTACTGAAGCTGAAACAACATCGCCCGCAGAAACATCAAATCAGCAGTCTGAAGAAGAACAACAAACAGAGGAAGAACAAGCTGCTAAAGACGCATTGGACAGACTACTTAAGGTAGTGGAATCCACATTTGCGAAGCAGGAACAACAAAACATAAATCCGGTAACAACTCAAACCGTAACTCCCACTCCCCCACCGGAACCACCCATCATCCCCATCCAGCCCATTCACCCTGCCGAAACCGCCGAATCCTCATCCTCCTCCCTCAACTACTCTCCACCAAACTCCCAACAGCTCCTCAACGCATCCACTTCCCAACCACAACCCCAGCTACTCCTTCCTTCCATTCCAATACTGTCCGAACTGGCCAATATGGGCCAAGTTCTTATCAATTTATCTCAGCAACTGCCCATCCACATGAAAGCTGCCATAGACAGTATCCGCAACGAGCTACAACATAAAGTTGACATGCTAGAAGCTGATATCAGCCCCCTACAAGAAGAATTACTAATTGCCAAAGCCGAAAACCAATCCCTGCAAGATCAATTGAAGGAACTACAGGCAAAACTCACCGAACAGGAAATGCTGATCAATCAGAGAGATACAGCACTGGCAGAGCTCATCGAAAAAGACAAGTTATTAACCGAAACACAGGCAGAAGTTAGTCAATTAAAGCTAGACCTGCAGGATAAGGAGGATGCCAGAGTTGCATTAGGAAATTTGCTGGAAGAAACAAGACAAACACTGGACGAAGTGGTACAAAAAGGACAAGAGCAGCACGAGCTGGCGATGAGAACCACTGAGGAACTCCAAAGATTTAAGTTAGATTTCGATCAGGTAAACAACATTTTACGGCGAAAGCTAACACAAGAAGCTCAGACACAGAAGCTGATAATAGATCTAAAAAGAGAACGTGACGCCTACTCCATAACTATACAGTACCAAAACCAGGAGATTGAACGAAGAGAAAATCAGCTTGAAAATCAAAAGGACAGAATAATCAATATGCAGAAGCAACTGGAAGAAATGAAGGTCTCAAGAGATGCAGCCTTGTCCAACGAGTTCTACCTACAGGAGGCCTTTTTGCAAACACAGGCCGAGATTTTGCTCATCGAAGCCATAGCTCTAAGCTCTGTTAGAATAGATGCACAACTAGTAGAGCCGGAAACTCTAAAACAGATAGTAGAAACTCTCAAGAAAAAAATAGCCTGTACTTTCCGATTAGCTAGGAATATGTATTTAGAAGGAATAATAGACGAACAATAATTCTGTACAACTTGCGGGTTCGAGTCCACCGGGCGTGCCAGTGTTAGTCGGCCGTCGGATTGGGACAGATGTAACGGAAAACTTGGCAGAACACGCACGAAAGGTGGTTACGCACCTATTTGTACTTTCTATATAAAGCAATGAAAAGAAGTGCCCGAGAGGGCGATGTGATTTTGGCCTATTGTCGTGTTATCACCAGACTGTTCGTCTGGTTGTCTGTCTGAGTGTTGAGGTAGTGTTCGTTTTTGCATAACCTCTGTGTTCTACATTTTTGTTCGTATCGGGTTCTATCTATCGTTCTTGTTGCCTGCCGACGATCTTGGTTCTGTTGATAAATTTCATAACGTTTAGGAGATAACTATACTATCAGTCTGAATATTACTATGTAACAATTGGAGTACTCAGAGTATCTTGGCGATCTTCTACGTAGACTAATGGTACTGTGTGTATCTGTATTTGTTACATAGTGAACTCCGTTGAGGTTGCGAGTTCCATTACTGTTGTCTGAGTAACTTGTTTAGGCATCTTTGTTGGATTGAGCTCACGCACTGTGTATTACGACTTCTTGAACATTTTTATCAAGAATTGGTGAAATCCGAGCAACTGTGTTAGTGCTCTGATATTCGGATTTACACTATGTTGTTGTAAACATTGGAATCTGTCTGCCTGTGGCAAATTTAAGTGCAGTAAGGATCTGCTAAGTTGAGTACTGAGTTTCCAGTACTGTGTGTTGAACCCTCAAATTCTCTGCGTTATGGTGTTGTTTGATCGTTGAAACACGTTCTATGAAGTTGATCGAATACTCTTGTTTCTGGTGATTCCAGTAAGTTTATACGTAGATGCAATATGGCATCTTAGTGCATTTGGTACGTTCGTTGAGCGAAGACTGTGACGGTAAATTCTCAGTACGGCAATTCGATAGAGTTCTCAGCATTATTACAGTGCTGAGTGTGAACAGTACCTTTGGGAACTAAGTATAGGGCCTCTGTATAACAGACCCCTACCACTCCCGAGAACCCTCCCAAGAATCGGTTAAACGCCCTTCTGATAGTTAGAACGAAGCATTTAACATTTAACACTATGTGTGTATGTGTCTATGTGTGTATGTGTGTGTGTATATGTGTGTGTATGTGTGTGTGTGTGTCTATGTGTATGTGTGTGTGTCTATGAGTGTGTATGTGTTTATGTGTGTCTATGTGTGTGTATGTGTCTATGTGTGTATGTGTATGCATGTATGTATGCATATGTGTGTGTATGTGTGTGTATGCATCATTATGTGTATGTGTCTATGTGTGTATGTTTGTGTGTGTGTATATGTGTGTGTGTATGTGTAGGTGTCTATGTGTATGTGTAGGTGTCTATGTGTATGTGTCGCTACGCGTCTATGAGTGCGTATGTGTCTATGTGTATGTGTCGCTATGTGTCTATGAGTGTGTATGTGTTTATGTGTGTGTATGTGTCTATGTGTGTGTGTGTGTATGTGTATGCATGTATGTATGCATATATGTGTATGTGTGTGTATGCATTATGTATGCATATGTGTGTATGCATTATGTATGTGTATGTATGCATGTGCATTATGTATGCATGTGCATTATGTATGCATGTGCATTATGTATGCATGTGCATTATGTATGCATGTGCATTATGTATGCATGTAAGTATGTATGTATGCATATGCATATTCATTATGTATGCATGTATGTGTATGTGTGTGTATGTCTCTCTATGTGTGTGTCACTCTAGCACAATGGCAAGTACCAACGTGAGGAGCTTCACCTCATAAATGTCAATCCGCGGAGACGTGAGAACCGGTATGAAGACCAAGAGCAAGTGAAGTGCACAAGTGCGTGAGTGAAAGCACACAAACATGCACACACATACACACACGCACATAAGGTAAGAGCAAAGAGTGGAACAATGGAAGGACTTAAATTACAAAAGAACTCTCTTACAAAACTGAAATCTACAACAAGCCAACCCCCAAAAATGAGCTCTCCAGCCCTTTTTACAGTTTTTTGAGTAATTTTGGCCCTGTCCAGACCTAGTGTCCGGCCTAGTTAAAAATTGGGTTCCAAGGCTTATTTGGGGGCTCAAACGGAGTCTAAAAATTATGAAAATTGGTAGGATGCTACTTCTAATACTCCTCAAGCTCAAGGACTCCTTGGCTTGAACAAAATGGAGTTGTAAAAATAGAAACTGGTATTTACAGTGGTTTTTAATGATAAAAGTCACTATATTTATAGGGATTTCTTCTGAAAATTTGACATGTGCTTCTTGGAGCTCCTTACATGCTCCTTCTTCTTGTGTGTCCACTTCATTGATGAGCTTTGCTGCTTGTGTGTGACCTTGACTGTCAACACTCCCCCCCCTCTAGAGTCTGTCGTCTCAGACAGACCCTTGTTGTAGTGGTTGTTGCATGTTGTGTGTGGAGAGATAGTGTCCATCATGTATCCACAAGAGTGATCCATCTTCCAATTGTAGCTTGGGCAGTTGTCGGGTTCATCACTCTTTCATTGCTACCTTTGTCTGGACTTCTTCCCTGTATTCCAGCTTGATGGTGTCTTTGTGAGCGTGCTCTTGCAGTTGTCACGGTGATGTCCTCTGGCTCTGCCAAAGATGGCTTTCCTCGTTTTTATGCCAAGTACTTGTAACCCATAATGGATGATGGGTAAGTGCATTAGTGCATGGGTTTAACAAGATATGTGCCTTGTGCATGGCCTTGTAATGTGGCCCTATGCATGCATACTTGGGAAATGCATTGGAAGAATTATGGTGCAACAAGTTGGGTCTTGAGCTAAGTGTTCAAGGGTATGCCAACGAAGAGGTGTCCTAATCGATCATGGTTATGTTGTTGTTGAAGCATACAATTCTTACCATGGTGAGAGTTCCATCGATCTTCAACTCTTCATGTTGTACTTCTATCATGGTGATTGACCATCAGCTTGTCTTCCGTTGTTGATGGTTCACTTGGAGATTCTTCAAGCACACAATCCGGTTCTGGTCTTTTTTTTTTTTGACACAATGGAGTAAAACAAGAAAAAAATGGGTTAGCATCAATAAAATATTTTACATATGTCAGATGTGTCGCATGTGCCTGGGATCCTCGATTGTGTCTATGCACGGCCGTGTAATGTGGCCCTATATTAATGCATACTTTGGAAATGCATGACCTGAATGGTGCAAAAGACAAGGTTATGCCAAAGGCACATGGTTGTTGCACGTAGAGGTTTTCAATGTGGTTGGTGGATGTTGAGGCAGTCTTTGTTCGAGGTCGCTAGTGGATCTTGAAATGATGTAATCCTTCTTATAGGGATCCATTTCAAGATAGTATTTGACCCTATAGACATAAGCTCTGTCCTCTGTATCTTTGGGTGGTTTTTGAATTTCGTTATCCAGCGTTGTTGGCTCTTTGTCTCTCTAGAAGCTAGTGGTACTTTGGGCTTCCACACCCATACCCTTTTTGGTTGCCTTTTTATGCTTGTCGAAGAGGTGGGTTGATATGCTTTGGTTCTTTGTGCTTGGTGTTGACCCTTGCTTCTCCTTGGCGTCTTTGTGGAAACTTTGCTTGTGAGGGAGATTTGTGGTGTTTGTACATGTAAGAGTGTCTTGGGTACCCACATTTGTAATCGCCCTTGTTGAGCTGCAACTAATTTCTTTGGCACCCAAATTTGTACGTTATTATGGTCGGCCTCCCTCGATTGCTTTGGTATCCAAATTTGTTGAAGACTCTAGGATTGAGCTCGTCCTCGTTTCTTGGTGCTTCTTTTAGAATGGTTGACTTGCCTGACTGGGAAGGGTTGTGGCAAGGCTGGTGGTTGTTCTCCTTTTGTACCCAAATATGCTTCATGCCCTGAGCTTCTTTCTTCTTGAATTCCGTCTGTCTACTTGATATGTCAGTTGTTATTTTTGCTTGCCTCTTTGGTCGAGTTACACTTGCATTAGTATGTGAAGAAGAAGAGGGGTTTGCTGGCCTTTGAGCTTTTGCTTCCATGATTGAGTCCTTGTGGTTCGTAGGGTTTTTGACACACACGACATTTTCTTTACGAAGATTAGTTTTGGAAGAACTAAGAGAATGTGTGCTACTTGGCTTTGTGCACATGCAATTCTCTAATTCTAATGTGATACATTGTTCAGGTGCCCCAACTTGAAGGATTTGACGTCGTAGGTTCAAGTTGACTGCATGGTCGTAAATCCAATCTTAACCCACGACAAGTGGCTCTATAATGTCTTCATCATGACATACTAGCATTTTGACTTTCATTGGAACATCTTGAAGGTAGATGGGAAGTTCCACCTCTCCCAAACAAGGGGTTTCCACACCTCCCAAACCTATGAGATAGGCTTCTATAGGCTTTATGTTCAATTGCAAGTCTTGGCAGTATGAAAGTCTAACTGCACTAATTGCTGAACCTGAGTCAATCAATGCTCTCACAGTCCTTGCATTCTTCCCTTGTCCTATCGCTATGGTCACAAAGGGATGTCGATCAATTATTTGAGAAGCAATTGCACGTGATGTTTGACACATGGCCATGTGGTATCTTGGGGCCTCGAGATTGATATCTAGACTGAGTCTTCGTAACTTATTTCTCCTAACGCGTTCTTCACCTCTGTCTGTGCTTCTTCTCTAACCCTTAATTCTTCTTCTTTTTGCTTCTTAGCAGTATTGAGTCTCTTTAGCATATCCTCTATAAGAGGTTCTTGATATAGCTTGACTCGACAACCACTGATATAGTTTGAAAGGATATCACCTTCTAATGTGGCCAATTGAACAGCACCGCTAGTGGAAATTCTATTAATGATCATGGGCCCGTATCCTCTTTTTTCCAATTTATGGGCATGTTGCTTTAGGGTATAAACCAACACTAGGTCTCCCTCTTTCAAGTTTTCTTTGCAGCATAGATTCCTGCCGCTGCACATAGCCTTGTCTCACGTAAGCGTTCTAGATCAAAGATCCGAGACGACAACTCGTGGCCATTCCACTTATGCTCTTGTGCTACTCTTAAAGTTGGGATTAGGAAGTCCAAAGGTAGCACAACATTTTGTCCAAAGACCATCTGAAATGGGGTGGCATGGAGTACCATTTTGTAGGCAACTCGGTAAGCCCAAACAACATGATGAAGATTTTGTCCCAATCAGAGCGTTTATTATTTACGAGTTTGGTTAGTACATTACATAGGATCTTGTTTGTGCTCTCAGCTTGACGTTAGCTTGTGGATGATAGGGGGCAGACTTCTTATGTATCACCAAGAACACTTGGAGGAGATTTTCAATGACTTCATTCAAGAAGTGTGTTCCTCTATCACTTACTAACTCTATTGGAAGTCCATATCTCGTGAACACATTCTCAAATAAGAACTTAGCTGTTGTTTGAGCATCATTCTTTGTCGTAGCTTTTACTTCTACCCACTTTGTGAGATAATATGTGGTTACAATAATGTACTCTGCATGGGAGTTTCTAGCTGGGGGGTTAATAGGTCCTACAAAGTCAATATCCCACTTTGAGAATGCACGGCCTCCCATCATTGGCCTCAAAGGCATCTCATCTTTTCTAATCGGATATTGTGCACGTTGGCATGTGTCACATTTCTTCACATAGGTATGTGCATCCATATGAAGAGTGGGCTACCAAAGTCCTGAGAATAGAATGGTCTTGATTACTCTGTCAGGCCCAAAGTGTCCACCTGCAACACTACTGTGTGCAGTTTACAAGACTTTCAAGTAGTCTCATTCATGAATGCATAGTCTTAGGTAACCATCTTTGCCTCTCCAATATAGGTTTTCACCTACTAAGGCATAGTCTTTAGCCTCTTGCTCCATGCTTCGTCTTCTTGCTAGACTAGCCTCACTAGGGAATGTTCCTGATCTCATAAATTCTACCAATGGAGCACTCCAATCTGGAATTAATGATATGTGATAAAGAGTCACATGCTCCAACGGGGGTCTCTTTTGGCACACTGGACAATTCTTGATCCACTCATGAATTTCTTTGTCTATACTAGCCCAATACACTCCTAAACCTTTTAGATTTTGCAATGTTCGTTGTTTAGAATAGTGATTCCCTAGAAATCTTTCATGGGCTTGTTGCAACCAACTACTATGTTCATCGTCCTTGACACAACAAGCTAGAACACCTTCCGTATCTTTTTTGTACATGCTTCCTCCCAATATTTGATAGCTTTGTGACCGCACAATTTCATCCTTGTTCGTCTTCACCTTCTTATTTGCGGGTCCAAAGGTTAGGATTGGTACCAACTTATTCGCCCATTTAGGAACAACTTCTAAATTAAATAGGTAAGCATCGGGAAACTCATCAAACACTCCTTGTGGGGACTCTCCTGAAGTGATGCAAGAAAGATGATCTACCCTAAGGTGGGTCTTACCTTTCCTAACAACCACTTCAAAGTCATATTCCATTACTAATAGAAACCATCTTACTAGACGCCCTGTATTGCAAGGTTTATTGACCAAGTATAGTAAAGCTTGATGATGAGTGAAAAACTTTAACTTGTTGGCCAATAGATAGTGTCTAAAATTTTTCATAGCATATAACATGCCTAAACCTTCTCTTTCAGTTGTGGTGTAGTTTCATTCAGCAGCGTTCAATTGCCTACTAGCATATGCTATAGGCAAGTCTAGGTTTCCTTCACCAGTGGGTTGTGACAACACACATCCTCTTGCATAATTGGATGCATCCACATGTACATGGAATGGCTTATTCCAATCAAGAGTGGTCAGTGTTGGTGCTGTGCACAAGTGTTTCTTCAGCTCATTGAAGGACTTCTCGCATTCATCGTTCCACTCAAACTTTGTCAACAAGGCATAAAGAGGCTTAGCTATAATTGCATACATGTGAATAAACCTACGGTAATATCCACAATGGCCCATAAAGGCTTGTACATCTTTAACATTCCTTGGCCTCGGTAACTCAGCTATGGCTCTTACTTTGTCCTCATCTGTTGATATTCCATTCTTCGAAACAATATGACCTAAGATTTTACCTTGACGTACCATGAACACACACTTTTCTGGGTTCAGACACACTCCGTAGTCTCTACACTTGTTGAAGATCTATCTTAGCTCAGGGATGTGACATCTCCTTTCTTGGGAATGAGCACATAAATCATCCACATATACTTCTAAGCTCTTTCGCAAGAACTTTTTGAAGACATGACACATGAACCTTTGGAATGTTGCAGGTGCATTGGTGAGCCCAAATGGCATCACACGAAACACAAAGACTCCCCACTCTGTGGCAAATGCCATTTTGTGTTGATCTTCAGTGGCAATGGCTACTTGATTGTAACCTGAAAATCCATCAAGGAAGCTATAAACTTCCTTGCCTGCAACACGCTCCAATAAATGATCAGTGATTGGAAGTGGATAGCTATCTCTAATCGTAGCGGCATTAACTTTTTTAAGGTTAATACACACACGTAACTTTCCATTCTTCTTGGGCACCACTACAACGGGGGACACCCATTCATTATGCTCAATTTCATAGATGAATCCAGCTTCAATCAATCTGTCGATTTCCTCTTTTATTTTAGTTGCATAGGTGTCATTATAGGTGTAGGGCTTCTGTTTGGTGGGCTTGGCATCTGCTATCATGGGTATTGTACGAGAACAAACCTTCGGATCTACTCCCTTCAAGTCTCTATAGTGCCACGCAAACACGTCCCTATATTCCCTTAACAAAGCAACCAACTCTGCTTCCTCTTCTTTACCTAGGTCATCTCCTATGTATGTACATCTCTCTTCATTTTCTTCAATGGTGACTACGACTTTTTTGGTATTTTCTTTGTTATCATACGCTTCTCCTGTGGTGGCCTCTCTCTTAGGCAATCATACCAAAATTTTTCGGTCCTCAACTTCGTATTTCTTGAATTCTCTGGTACTTAGAACAATGATTCCTTCTCTTCTTGTTTCACTCCTTGCCTTTTCTTTTTCTTTTGACCTCCTTCACTTTCATCCTTTGAATTGACAATTTTAATGCTTGTGAGAGGTTCTTCTTCCTTTTGGGTAAATACTCCTATGTCTTCTAGATAGTGCTCCTGTGAAATAAAGCAACTATCCATCACAATGGACTCTAGATCGTCAACGTTCTCTTCTTTTTCTATGAAGTCACTAGGGTCACATTCTTCTAGCAAGGGCTGACACATGAACACAGAGATATCATAACACTCCTCGTCACAATGAGGTGTCCACTATTCTTCATTGATAGCAATGTCCATGGTGGCCAAGATTTCTGCCCAACCATGAGGCTCAAATTCCTCATCTGGAAAGATCATCGGTGTATAGGCTGGGTCTCTAATTGGTCTATCTCCTTGAGAAGTTCCTTTTTCTCTCACTTTTAGGCATTTCCCCTCTTCCTTTGCGACCTTGCACATCCACAAATGAGTATCTTCATGCATCCAGGATGTCTCAGATGAACTTTTTGAATGCATAGAGATCAAATCTTCTTGCTCCTTGTGGATAGAATTCCACTGTAGGGGTAGTACATCTCTGAAGGTGTAATCCTTCAAATTTACCTTGGTTGTGACCCCTAAGCATTGCAAGTATAAGGAGTTGGTTCCCCAATCCTGTACAACTTGCAGTTGTCATAGGAAGGGCCTTCCGAGGATCATTTTGTAGGTAGTAGTTTTACCAAAGTCACATATAGCAAAGGTGTGCTCAAACTCTACACCACACGTGGTTAGAGTTATCCCTTCTAGCAATCCTAGAGGTCTTTCAACATGGCCGTCAGCCATCTGAAGCTTCATTCTAGTTGGTCTTAATGCAGGTTTACCCCATTGCTTTCCACAGGGAAGTGGTCGCAATAGCAACACCAACACCAGAATCTATGATCGCTTTGGTTGTGTAACCTTGGTAGGTGATCCGAAGATAAGTATTACGTTCCTCACCTTTGCTCATGTCCCCTATTCTGTCTAGAGGTATCTCTGGAAGTTTCTGCTTAGAGTCTGCTTTTGGCATATTGGAATCAAGTTTTGGAACCTGATCCTTCACATGATTCCATAGCTCAGGTTTTGCTTTGAGCAGCTCTTCCACAGTGAGATGACACTGGACCTTAGTGTTCTTCACGACATCAGTGTTTCTTGGAACCACCGAGTCTTCGTTTCTGATCAATATTGTGGGAGCTCTGATCTGGAGAGATTTAGATTCCTATGGGCCTGTGAACTGTGGCAACTCTTGTAAAGAATTGGATTCAAATCCTAAACTTTCTTTTTCTTGTTGCTCTACATAGTCTCCATAAATAGATGGAATGTCTTGTGGGAATTGATCATGACGGTCATCAATTTCAAGAATAGGAGGGGAAACATCCTTCTCCTTGGCCCATTTCCCTTCTTGTATTTCCCGCAAGAACTTTTGAGTGTGCTGTTGAATTGAAAGAGGTTCTCCCTCATCTATAGAGTCAGGAACATAGACTTTCTGTGGTGATGAGCTTTCTCTTTCAACAATTGGTTGAGCTTGTGGAGGTAAAGAAACTTGATGTTTATTTACCAACTGCTCTAATCTATCTAGTAAGCCATGGAAGTGCAAACCCAGTGTAAGAGCATTTGTCTGATTGAATGTTTGATTGGCCTCGAACATAGCTTGAGCTAGTTCCACCATTTTTATGCACATTTTTGTTCGTTCAATCTCTAAATCTGCTCTAGGGTAGCTCTTGTCTAGGTTTGCAGGTGTTGGCCCTTCTTGAAGTCGAGCCTGGTATGCCTTGAACATCATGTCCAAGTGTTCTGGGGTTGGATCTGCAAGAACAGACCCTGGTTGTGGTCTATTTACAATGGTTGGTGCGTGGGGGTGAGGATGGGGATGAGGTGGTGTGGATGGAGTTTCGACATGCGAGGAGCTTTGAGAGACAATAACTTCTATTTTTGTGTTTGCATCTTTCAGGCTGTCTTCTAGTTCTGATAACTTTTTGGTCCACTTATGATTGGCCTTCTCTCTAGTATCCTTCCATGTTCTTGTTTTTCTCTTACTAGGCTCTCCTGACTCACTTGGCTCTGATTGTTCAGCTAGTTTAGCTTTTTGTACTGCTTGTGCCCTAGTAACTGCATGTATAGGAGCCACATTATCACTACTGGAACTTGAATCCCCTACTAGGCCTACCACATTAACTGGTGTAACCTTTGGTGCACTAGAGGGATGTCCTTGACAATCTCTCAGGAGTTGTTCTTTGCCACACTCAAGACAAACGACTTGTATTCTGATGTTCTGCCCTTGATTCGGAGCTAGTGGGTGGAGTGGTTGTTGTCTTGGTATAGGTTGAGGTTTCCTATATCCTCCATGTTCATACGTTCTAGTTGCTCCTCGTGGTTCTGGACATGGGTTATACCTGGGAATTTCTCTGTCTTGTTCTCTAGGAGGGTACCCGTATGGTCTACATTGGAGTGGTACAAGTGGTCATGTTTGTCTATTCACTAGATAGTATTCGATATTGTGGTTGGGGTACTTCTGCTCACTATAAGATTACATGTTAGGCTCTTGAGTTGTTTGTCTATCATAAGGGTAAGGTTGTGATAACCCTAATCCTTCTGTGGTGCAGACATGAGATGGATGATCTCCACCGCAAAGTGTTCAAATTCCAGGTAACATTGGCAATCTCAAGGAAGAGTTCTGGTAGTTCCTTTGTCCTTGTACCCCTTGTGTGATTTTGAGATCCTCTGCTAAGTTGTCTTCCAAATCTATACATTCTCGAAGACACTCACTGAGAGTTTGCAACCATTTTACGTATACTAACATTCTCAATGTTCCATTGATTAGAGCTTCTAAAAATAGGGATATCATTTTTTGCTGAGAAGGTCTCTCTGTCACAAGGCATTGGTCTACATATTGACTAGATCTTCATGCTTCATTTTTTACTGTCTCATCAGGAACTTGTTTGAAATTATGTATTAAGGATGACGAATTGTGCTTAATCCCTCACTTAGTGAATTCCCAAATAAATTCTTGGAAGAATTGTTCAATATTGCCAAAGCAATTTGGATCCAAGGATTGAAACCAAGCTAAGGCTATTCCCGTGAGGGTTAGCCCAAAGAATTCATATTGCATAAAAAAGTCATCCAGTTGCTCTGCTCGCAATACCTGCTTGAATTCTGCAATGTGGTCATAAGGCTCTCCTGTGCCATCGTAACGATTTCGCATACATTTGGCCAATTGGATTGGTCTCACTCTGTTACCTGACTCTGGGGATCAAATTATAAATGGAACACCTTGGGGTGTTTCTGTCCTAAAGGTAGGTCTATTCATATTTCCCATTCCCTGTCTAGTGTGGCCGTGGGGGTTAATTCCTAGCATGGTGAATTGCTCATGTGGTCTATTGGGTATACTACCTTGGCTCGTTTGTCCTAACATCACATTTTCTGTTCTTTGCTGGGTCTCGAATGGGTTTTGTGAGGTAGTTACCTGATCTCGAGCTAACTCTCCTCTTTCATTAATCTGATCATCTTGTCCATGTAGACTCCATCTTCGTACTTGATAGTTGGTCTTGGAACTATTTCTAATTCAGTAGTGTTTCTCATTCTTGCTACTGACCCGTATAGACCGTCGAGGTAGATGGGTGATCCTTGCAGGTTAGTGGATACATATTGAAGAGACATCCTATATTCCCCTTCCACTGTAGACATAAAACCTTCCACTGTAGACATCCTATGGATCTATGCATGTCTTTAGAAGCCAAGAGTTTCTCCCAATTAAATGACATTTTTTACTCACTTGTCTATGAACTCAGCACGTAGTGTTAACCATTGAGTTGTGAGTCCCTGACTTGGTTGTGTGGTTTACCTTAGTTTCCAGTGATTTGGTACTTTATTTATCTCTTCCTAAGTATCAGCTTGAGCTCAGGTTCATAAGCCTTGTCTACAAGTCCAAAATTGTCCTTTGATTTGCTCAAAATCTTGTGGAACCCCTTGCTTCCTAGTTCAAAATACCCTATCTAACGAGCCCAAAATCACTCCGAACGGATTTCGTATGAGAAAGTTATGCCAGTTCAGGGTTTTGGGGGTTAAAACAGGGAAACAGGATCCCTCTGGGAGTACCTCAGGACAGGCGATACGATACCAGATTTTCCACGCGATACCACTATCGACGATACCACCTTAGAGGATACGATACCACTCCCCAAACGATACCACCAAGTCCACGATACGATACCAACCTCATGATACGATACCAAAAATCACATGATACGATGCCTCTACATTCGACAATACGATACCAGATTTCTCACGATACGCTACCAGGGTAAGGGACGATACGATACCAAAAATTTACACGATACGATACTGGAGCTCTCACGATACGATACTGGTTCTATGGACGATATGATACCAAAGGTTCAGACGATACGATACCACTTTTTTGCACGATACGATACTAGAATAGGCACGATACGATACCGCTCGATCAACGATACGATACCAGGTGGACCGCGATACGATACCACCAGGATGACCACGATCGCGATACCGACACTTAACGATACGATACCAGAATGGTATCGCGATACCTCAAGTGCGTGTGCACGATACGATACCTCGACAAGTATCGTGATACTTGGGAATTCTGGTATTGCGATACCAAAACTCAACCGGACACGATACTTGGAGATTTTTAAGCCCCAATTCAAAATTTTTTGCAGATATGTGTACCTTGTGTCCTCCTTGTCACTCCTATCAACTGTAGATGCAAAATCTATCTCCAAACTGGCGATACCACTCGCACACACTGTTCTTGTCACTCCGTGATAGTGTCGCCTAGATTTTAGTGTTTTTGAGAGTTTTTCAAGTGTTTTTCTTCAGCGTTTTTGGTTCTCAACTCCCCCTGCGCTTCTTTCTCACGGCTATGAGTAAAGAACGAGTGAATGTACTGTCGAAAAATGAAAAAAACAGAGAAGATGAAGATGGGAGAAGATGGAGGTGATGATGATGATGAAGATGAAGCAAGACTCAGAAACTGAACTGAAAATGGTGATTTTTTTACCTTCCAACGTCGCTACTCTATGTCTTACCATCACACGCTCGTCCTCCAAGCTCTCTCCATGGCAACGGCGCCAAATTTGGTGTCACTCTAGAACAATGGCAAGTACCAACGTGAGGAGCTTCACCTCATAAATGTCAATCCACGGAGACGTGAGAACCGGTATGAAGACCAAGAGCAAGTGAAGTGCACAAGTGCGTGAGTGAAAGCACACAAACATGCACACACATACACACACACGCACAAGGTAAGAGTAAAGAGTGGAACAATGGAAGGACTTAAATTACAAGAGAACTCTCTTACAAAGCTGAAATCTAGAACAAGCCAACCCCCAAAAATGAGCTCTCCAGCCCTTTTTATAGTTTTTTGAGTATTTTTGGCCTTGTTTAGACCTAATGTCCGGCTTAGTTAAAAATTGGGTTCCAAGGCTTATTTGGGGGCTCAAATAGAGTCTAAAAATTATGAAAATTGGTAGGATGCTACTTCTAATACTCCTCAAGCTCAAGGACTCCTTGGCTTGAACAAAATGGAGTTGTAAAAATAGAAAATGGTATTTACAATGGTTTTTAGTGACAAAAGTCACTATATTTATAGGGATTTCTTCTGAAAATTTGACATGTGCTTCTTGGAGCTCCTTACATGCTCCTTCTTCTTGTGTCCACTTCATTGATGAGCTTCACTGCTTGTGTGTGATCTTGACTGTCAATAGTGTGTGTGTATGCATATATGTGTGTGTATGTGTATATGTGTGTGTATATGTGTCTGTATGTGTGTGTATGCATGTGAATGTGTTTGTATGCATCATTATGTGTGTATGTGTCTATGTGTGTATGTGTGTGTATCTATGAGTGTGTATGTGTTTATGTGTGTGTATGTGTCTATGTGTGTGTATGTGTGTATGTGTATGCATGTATGTATGCATATGTATGTGTATGCATGTGTATATGTGTGTATGCATCATTATGTGTGTATGTGTCTATGTGTGTATGTGTGTGTGTATATGTGTGTGTGTGTGTATGTGTGTGTGTGTGTCTATGTGTATGTGTCGCTACGCGTCTATGAGTGTGTATGTGTTTATGTGTGTGTATGTGTCTATGTGTGTGTATGTGTCTACGTGTGTATGTGTATGCATGTATGTATGCATATGTGTGTGTATGTGTGTGTATGCATTATGTATGCATATGTGTGTGTATGCATTATGTATGCATATGTGTGTGTATGCATTATGTATGTGTATGTATGTATGTAAGTATGTATGTATGTATGCATATGCATATGCATTATGTATGCATATGCATATGCATTATGTATGCATATGCATTATGTATGCATATGTATGCATGTATGTGTATGTGTGTGTATGTCTCTCCATGTGTGTGTGTATGCATATATGTGTGTGTATGTGTGTATGTGTGTATGTGCATATGTATATGTGTGTGTATGTGTGTGCACTTCTATGTGTATGTGTGTGTGTCTATGAGTGTGTATCTGTTTATGTGTGTGTATGTGTCTATGTGTGTGTGTGTGTCTATGTGTGTATGTGTATGCATGTATGTATGCATATGTGTGTGTATGCATTATGTATGCAGTATGCATGTGCATTATGTATGCATATGCATGATGTATGTGTATGTATGCATGTGCATTATGTATGCATATGTGTGTGTATGCATGTAAGTATGTATGTATGTACGCATATGCATATGCATTATGTATGCATATGTATGCATGTATGTGTATGTGTGTGCATGTCTCTCTATAGTGTGTATGTATCCATATATGTGTGTGTATGTGTGTGTGTGTATGTGTTTGTATGTGTGTGTATGTGTGTGTATGTGTATGTGTATATGTGTGTGCATGTGTATGCATTATGTGTGCATGTGTGTATGCAACATTATGTGTGTATATGTGTGTGTATTTGTGTGTGTATGTGTGTGTATTTGTGTGTGTATGTGTGTGTGTCTATGTGTATGTGTGTGTGTGTGTGTCTATGTGTGTCTATGTGTGTATATGTGTGTGTGTATGCATATGTATGTATGTGTAAGTGTGTGTGTGTGCACATACCTGGCTTCAACGAGATGCATGTCTCTCTCTCTCTCATGCTCTCTCTCTATCTCTCGTTCTCTTCTTGCTCTCACGTGTCAATCCCGACACAAATGTGTAAGGAGAAATCGAACTTTTTTTCAACATTCTAGAGCGTCGCTTATGCGATGCTCTGGAACACAGGACGTCACATATGCGATGCTATCCAGTTTGCCAATGTCGCAAATAGCGTTGCTATTTGCGACGCACAGGTTTAGCATCACATAAGCGACGTAGGCATCGCTTATGCGACGAATGCCCGTAAAAAAAATATATCCAAAAATAGCACTGTCGCTTATGCGATGCTAGCGTCGCATAAGCAATGGTGCTCATTTTTTTTTCAATTCAGGGGCATCGTTACACCCCGTATTTCTTGTAGTGCTTGGCCGAGATGAAGTGATTCTATTTTGTGAAGTAATCCACTACCATGAATATGATTGAGTTTCCCTTGAGTGGTGGAAGCTCGGTGATGAAGTCCATATTGATCACATCGCAAGGTCTATTTGGTATTGGGAGCAGTTGTAAGAGGCCCATCGATTTGATTTGGTCCTACCAAACTAGTTGGCAAGTTGGAAACATCTCCACATACTCTTGAACTTGGGCTTTCATGCAGGGCCAGTAGAAATTTTTGTGTAGTAGCTCGTAATTGTAGTATTGGCCTCCATGCCTACCACTTTACAATCATGAGCCTCCCAGAGCAGCTCCTTGCATAGTTCAAAGTCATCTAGAACATAAATCCGGCCTTTGCAATGGATCATGCCATCTTCGATTGTGTATCGACTTGAATGAGTAGCATTTTGAACCTCATGCATTAGTTATTGGACTTGGGCATCATGCTCCTGAGCTCATTTGATTTTTCCTTTCAAGTCGGATGAGATTGTGGACATAGCTTGAACTTTGGGTTTTCCACTCAGCACATCTAGCATCACGTTTTGTTTTCCCAACTTTGTGAATGATCTCGATGTCAAACTCTGTGAGAAAGTCCTTCCACCTTTCTTGCTTTGGCCTTAGCTTTGGTTATGACGAGAAGTATTTGAGGGATATGTTGTCTATGTAGACCTTTGTATACTTGTCTTGGATGTAGTGGCACCATTTGCATAGGAAATGCACGACCGCGAGCATTCCTTCTCGTGTGTGCTCCACCTCATCTCGACTTCTGTGAAATTGTGTGATTCATAGGCGACGGGTTTCCCATCTTGCATCAAGACCCCCTTGATTGTCGTGCCAAAGGCATCTGTTTGCACCTTAAAGGCTTTGTCAAACTCTTGAACTTTGAGGAGGGGAGCACTGCACATCGCAACTTTGAGGGTGTTGACAGTCAAGGTCACACACAAGTAGCGAAGCTCATCAATGAAGTGGACACACAAGAAGAAGGAGCATGTAGGGAGCTCCAAGAAGCACATGTCAAATTTTCAGAAGAAATCCCTATAAATATAGTGACTTTTGTCACTAAAAGCCACTGTAAATACCATTTTCTATTTTTATAACTCCATTTTTTTCAAGCCAAGGAGTCCTTGAGCTTGAGGAGTATTAGAAGTAGCATCCTACCAATTTTCATAATTTTTAGACTCCGTTTGAGCCCAAATAAGCCTTGGAACCCAATTTTTAACTAGGTTGGACACTAGGTCTGGACAGGGCCAAAACCACTCAAAAAACTATAAAAAGGGCTGGAGAGCTCATTTTAGAGGTTGGCTTGTTGTAGATTTCAGCTTTGTAAGAGAGTTCTTTTGTAATTCAAGTCCTTCCATTGTTCCACTCTTTGCTCTTACCTTGTGCGCGTGTGTGTGTATGTGTGTGCATGTTTGTATGCTTTCACTCACGCACTTGTGCACTTCACTTGCTCTTGGTCTTCATATTGGTCCTCACGTCTCCGCGGATTGACATTTATGAGGTGAAACTCCTCACGTTGGTACTTGCCATTGTGCTAGAGTGACACCAAATTTGGCGTCGTTGCTGGGGAGAGAGCTTGGAGGACAAGCATGTGACAGTAAACGTAGAGTAGCGAAGTTGGAAGGTAAAAAATCACCATTTTTAGTTTAGTTTCTGAGTTTTCCTTCTTCTTCATCATCATCATCACCACCATCTCCTCTCATCTTCACCTTCTCTGATTTTTTCGCTTTTTTGACTCTACACTCCCTATTTTACCTCTTTTTCTTCCTTCTTGGCTATGCAAGGAGTTCAGAGATGGTTTAGATCTTAGGCGCCCTTGAAATATAGAGATTTGCATCACTAAAACACCAAAATTTGGGTGACAGTATCGCGGAGTGACGAGACTAGCGTTTGGTATCGCGACGGTGATATCGTGCATCTGGAGGGTGACTTGGCACCTACAAGCTGATAGGAGTGACAAGGAGAACATAAGGTACACATATTTGCCAAAATATTTTGAATTTGGGCTTAAAAATCTCCAAGTATCGTGTCCAGTTGAGTTTTGGTATCGTGATACCAGAATTCTTGAGTATAGCGATAATTGTCGAGGTATCGTATCGTGCACGCCCACTTGAGGTATTGCGATACCATTCTGGTATCGTATCGTCAAATGTTGGTATCGCGATCATGGTCTCCCCAGTGGTATCGTATCGTTGATCGAGCGGTATCGTATCGCCCATGACGGTGGTATCGTATCATCGATTATTTTGGTATCGTATCGTGCCCAATCTAGTATCGTATCGTACAAAAAAGTGGTATGGTATCGTCTCACCCTTTGGTATCGTATCGTCCATAGAACTAGTATCGTATCATGTAGTTTTTGGTATCGTATCACCTGTCTCCTTGGTACCCTATCGTGAGCAATCTGGTATCGTATCGTGAGCAATCTGGTATCGTGTCGTCCCCTAACTTGGTATCGTAGCGTCGAGTGCAGAGGTATCGTATCGTGGACTTGGTGGTATCGTCTAGCAAGTGGTATCGTATCGTGGAATTCGGTATCGCCTTGATGGTATCGTATCGCCGAATGTGGTATCATCCATAGTAGTATCGCGGGGAAAATTTGGTATCGTATCGCCTGTCTTGAGGTACTCCCAGAGAGATCTTGTTTGCCTGTTTTAACCCCCTGAAACTTGAACTGGCATAACTTTCTGGTTACGGTAAAATTAAGACGCGGATTATTAGATAGGGTATTTTGAAGTTGACCCTCAGGTTGGACTAGGAAGCAAAGGCTTCCACAAGATTTTGAGTAATTCAAAGGACAATTTTGGACTTGTAGACAAGGCTTATGAACCTAAGCTCAAGTTGATACTTAGGAAGAGATAGATAAAGTACCAAATCATCTAAGGCTAGTGTCAACTACACAACCAAGTCAGGGACTCATAACTCAGTGGTCAACACTACGTGCTGAGTTCACAGACGAGTGAGTCAGAAATGTCATTTAACTGGGAGAGACTCTTGGCTTCTGAAGACATGCATAGATCCATACCTAGGGAAGGTCTTATGTCTACAGTGGAAGGGGAATATAGGATGTCTCTTCAATACGTATCCACTAACCTGCAAGGAATACCCATCTACCTCGACGGTCTATACAAGTCAGTAGCAAGAATGAGAAACACTACTGAATTAGAAGTAGTTCCAAGACCAACTGTCAAGTACGAAGATGGAGTCTACATGGACAAGATGGGCCAGATCTATGTAGTAACTGAAAACCCAGATCAAATTAATGAAAGAGGAGAGTTAGCTCGAGATCAGGCAACTACCTTGCAAAACCCATTCGAGTCCCAGCAAAGAACAGAAAATGTGATGTTAGGACAAACGAGCCAAGGTAGTATACCCAATAGACCACATGAGCAATTCACCATGCTAGGAATTAACCCCCACGGCCACACTAGACAGGGAATGGGAAATATGAATAGACCTTCCTTTAGGACAGAACCACCCCAAGGTGTTCCCATCGTAATTCGATCCGCAGAGCCCGACAAAAGACTGAGGTCAATCCAACTGGCCAAATGTATGTGAAATCGTTACGATGGCATAGGAGAGCCATATGACCACATTGCAGAATTCAAGCAGGTTTTGCGAGCGGAGAAAGTGGATGACTTTTTTATGCAATATGAATCCTTTGGGTGAACCCTCACGAGAATAGGCTTAGCTTGGTTTCAATCCTTGGATCCAAATTCCTTTGGCAATATTGGACAATTCTTCCAAGAATTTGTTTGGGAATTCACCAAGCGAGGGATCAAGCAGAATTCGTCATCCTTACTACATAGTTTCAAACAAACTCCTAACGAGATAGTAAAAAATGCAGCACGAAGATTTAGTCAATATGTAGACCGATGCCCTGTGACAGAGAGACCTTCTCAGCAGAAAATGATATCCCTATTTTTAGAAGGTCTAACCAATGGAACATTGAGAATGTAAGTATACGTAAAACGGTTGCAAACTCTGAGTGAGTGTCTTCAAGAATGTATAGATTTAGAAGACAACTTAGCTGAGGATCTCAAAATCACACAAGATCTTACCAAAACGATGGACACAAGGAGCAATGAGACTTCTAGTTCCAGTTATGTGGAGGAAGTGGCAGCGTTAGTGGCCAAGAAATTAGGGGTACAAGGACAAATGAACTACCAGAACTCCTCCTTGAGAGTGCCAATGTTAGGAATTTGCACACTTTGTGGGGGAAATCATCCATCTCATGTCTACACAAGAGAAGTATTAGGGTTATCACAACCTTACCCATACAATAGACCATCAACTTAGGAGCCTAACATGTACTCTTATAGTGAGCAGAAGTATACCAACTACAACACTGAAAACTATCCAATGAATAGATAGCCAGGACCGTTTGTACCACCCCAATGTAGACCATACGGGTACCCTCCTAGAGAACAAGGCAGAGAAGTTCCTAGGTATAACCCTTTTCTAGGACCACGAGGAGAAACTAGACCGTATGAACATGGAGGATATAGCCAACCTCAACCTATACCAGGACAACAACCATCCCACCCACCAGCTCCGACACAAGGACAAAATCTCACAATACAAGTCGTTTGTCTTGAGTGTGGCAAAGAATAGCTCATGAGAGATTGTCCCGGACATCCCTCTAGTGCACCAAAGGTTACACCCGTTAATGTGGTAGGCCTAGTAGGGGATTCAAGTTCCAGCAGCGATAATGTGGCTCCTATACATGCAGTTACTAGGGCACAAGCCTTACATTAAGCTAAACCAGCTGAGCAATCAGAGCCAAGTGAATCAGGAGAGCCTAGTAAGAGAAAAACAAGAACATGGAAGGATACTAAGGAGAAAGCCAATCGTAAGTGGACCAAAAAGTTATCCGAACTAGAAGAAAGCTTAAAATATGCGAAAACAAAAATAGAAGATATTGCCTCTCAAAATCTCTCGCATGCCGAAACTCCATCCACACCACCTCATCCCCAACCTCATCTTCACCCACCGACCATTGTAAATAGACCACAACCAAGGTCCGTTCTTGCAAATCCAATCCCAAAAGGCTTGGACATGGTGTTCAAGGCATACCAGGCTCGACTTCAAGAAGGGCCAACACTAGCAAACCTAGACAAGAGCTACCCTAGAGCAGATTTAGAGATTGAATGGACAAAAATGTGCATAAAAATGGTGGAACTAGCTCAAGCTATGTTCGAGGCCAATCAATCATTCAATCAGACGAATGCTAGTACACCAGGTTTGCACTTCCAGGGCTTACTAGATAGATTAGAGCAGTTGGTAAATAAACCTCAAGTTTCTTTACCTCCACACGCTCAACCAACCGTTGAAAGAGAGAGCTCGTCACCAAAGAAAGTCTATGTTCCTGATTCCATAGATGAGGGAGAACCTCTTTCAATTCAACAACACTCTCAAAAGTTCTTGCATGAAATACAAGAAGAGAAATGGGCCAAGGAGAAAGATGTTTCCCCTCCTATTCTTGAGATTGATGATCTTCATGATCAATTCCCACAAGACATTTCATCTATTTATGGAGACCAAGTAGAGCAAAAAAGAGAAGAAATGTCAGAATTTGAATCCAATTCTATACAAGAGTTGCCGCAGTTCATAGGGCCATGGGAATCTGAATCTCTTCAGATCAGAGCTCCCACAATATTGGTAAGAATTGAAGACTCAGTGGTTCCAAGAAACACTGACATCGTGAAGAACACTAAGGTTCAATGTCATCTCACTGTAGAAGAGCTGCTCAAAGCAAAACCTGAGCTATGGAATCATGTGAAGGATCAGGTTCCACAACTTGCTTCCAATATGCCAAAAGCAGACTCTAAGCAAAAAGTTCCAGAGATACCTCTAGACAAAATAGGGGACATGAGTGAAGGTGAGGAAGGTAATACTTATCTTCTGATCGCCTACCAAGGTTACATAACCAAAGTGATCATAGATTCTGGTGCTGGTGTTGCTATTGCAACCACCTCCCTGTGGAAGCAATGGGGTAAACCCGCATTAAGACAAACTAGAATGAAGCTTCAGATGGCTGACAACCATGTTGAAAGACCTCTAGGATTGCTAGAAGGGATAACTCTAGCCACGTGTGATGTAGAGTTTGAGCACACCTTTGCTTTATGTGACTTTGGTAAAACTACTACCTACAAAATGATCCTAGGAAGGCCGTTCCTATGACAACTGCAAGTTGTACAGGATTGGGGAACCAACTCCTTATACTTGCAACGCTTAAGGGTCACAACCAAGGTCAATTTGAAGGATTACACCTTCAGAGATGTACCACCCCTACAGTGGAATCCTATCCACAAGGAGCAAGAATATTCGATCTCTGTGCATTCTAAAAGTTCATCTGAGACATCCTGGATGCATGAAGATACTCATTTGTGGATGTGCAAGGTCGCAAAGGAAGAGGAGAAACGCCTAAAAGCGAGAGAAAAAGGAACTTCTCAAGGAGATAGACCAATTAGAGACCCAGCCTATACATCGATGATCTTTTGAGATGAGGAATTTGAGCCTCATGGTTGGGTAGAAATCTTAGCCACCATGGACATTGCTAACAATGAAGAACAATGGACACCTCATTGTGATGAGGAGGGTTATGATATTTCAGTGTTCATGTGTCAGCCCTTGCTAGAAGAATGTGACCCTAGTGACTTCATAGAAAAAGAAGAGAACGATGACGATATAGAGTTCATTGTGATGGATAGTTGCTTTATTTGAGAGGAGCACTATCTAAAAGACATAGGGCTTTTTACCCAAAAGGAAGAAGAACCTCTCACAAGCATTAAAACTGTCAATTCAAAGGATGGAAGTGAAGGAGGTCAAAAGAAAAAGAAAAGACAAGGAGTGAAACAAGAAGAGAAGGAATCATTGTTTGAAGTACCAGAGAATTTCAAGAAATACGAAGTTGAGGACCAAAAAATTTTGGTATGAATGCCTAAGAGAGAGGCCACCACAGGAGAAGCATATGATAACAAAGAAAAGACCAAAAAAGTCATAGTCACCATTGAAGAAAACAAAGAGAGATGTACATACATAGGAGACAACCTAAGTAAGGAAGAGAAAGCAAAGTTGGTAGCTTTCTTAAGGGAATATAGGGAAGTGTTTGCGTGGCACTATAGAGACTTGAAGGGAGTAGATCCGAAGGTCTGTTCTCATACAATCCCCATGATAGCAGATGCCACGCCCACCAGCCCTACACCTATAATGACACCTATGCAGCTAAAATAAAAGAGGAAATTGACAGATTGATTGAAGCCGGATTCATCTATGAAATTGAGCATACTGAATGGGTGTCCCCTGTTGTAGTGGTGCCCAAGAAGAATGGAAAGTTATGTGTGTGTATTAACCTTAAAAAAGTTAATGCCGCTACGATTAGAGATAGCTATCCACTTCCAATCACTGATCATTTATTGGAGCATGTTGCGGGCAAGGAAGTTTATAGCTTCCTTGATGGATTTTCAGGTTACAATCAAGTAGCCATTGCCACTAAAGATCAACACAAAACGGCATTTGCCAAAGAGTGGGGAGTCTTTGTGTTTCGTGTGATGCCATTTGGGCTCACCAATGCACCTGCAACATTCCAAAGGCTCATGTGTCATGTCTTCAAAGAGTTTTTGTGAAAGAGCTTAGAAGTATATGTGGACGATTATGTGCTCATTCCCAAGAAAGGAGATGTCACATCCTTGAGCTCAGACAGATCTTCAACAAGTGTAGAGACTACCGAGTGTGTCTGAAGCCAGAAAAGTGTGTGTTCATGGTACGTCAAGGTAAAATCTTAGGTCATATTATTTCGAAGAATGGAATATCAATAGATGAGGACAAAGTAAGAGCCATAGCTGAGTTACCGAGGCCAAGGAATGTTAAAGAGGTACAAGCCTTTATGGGCCATTGTGGATATTAACGTAGGTTTATTCACATGTATGCAATTATAGCTAAGCCTCTTTATGCCTTGTTGACAAAGTTTGAGTGGAACGACGAATGCGAGAAGTCCTTCAATGAGTTGAAGAAATGCTTGTGCATAGCACCAATACTGACCACTTCTGATTAGAATAAGCCATTCCATGTACATGTGGATGCATCCAATTATGCAATAGGATGTGTGTTGTCACAACCCACAGGAGAAGGAAATTTAGATTTGCCTATAGCCTGTGCTAGTAGGCAATTGAACGCTGCTGAACGAAACTACACCACAACCGAAAGAGAAGGTTTAGGCATGGTATATGCTGTAAAGAAGTTTAGACACTATCTATTGGCCAACAAGTTCAAATTTTTCACTGATCATCAAGCTTTATTATACTTGGTCAATAAACCTTGCAATATAGGACGCTTAGTAAGATGGTCCCTCTTACTAATGGAATATGACTTTGAAGTGGTTGTTAGGCAACGTAAAACCCACCTCAGAGTGGATCACCTTTCTCGCATCACTTCACGAGAGCCACTACAAGGAGTCTCTTATGAATTGCTTGATGCTTATCTATTCAATCTAGAAGTTGTTCCTAAATGGGCAAATAAGTTGGTACCAGTCCTAACCTTTGGACTCGCAAATAAGAAGGTGATGACGAACAAGGATGAAATTGTACGGTCACAAAGCTATCAAATATTGGTAGGAAGCATGTATAAACAAGATATGGAAGGTGTTCTAGCTTGTTGTGTCGATGACGGTGAACATAGTAGTTGGTTGCAACAAGCCCATGAAGGATTTCTAGGGAATCACTATTCTAAACAACGAACATTGCAAAATCTAAAACATTTAGGAGTGTATTGGCCTATTATAGACAAAGAAATTCATGAGTGGATCAAGAATTGTCCCGTGTGCCAAAAGAGACCCCCAGTGGAGCATGCGAATCTTTATCACATATCATTAATTCCAGATTAGAGTGCTCCATTGGTAGAATTTATGAGATCCTGAACATTACCTAGCAAGGCTAGTCTAGCAAGGAAACGAAGCATGGAACAAGAAGCCCAAGACTATGCCTTCATAAGAGATAACCTATACCGAAGAGGCAAAGATGGTTACTTAAGATTGTGCGTTCATGAATCAGACTATTTGAAAATCTTAGAAACTGCCCATAACAGTGTTGCAGGTAGACATTTTGGTCCTGATCGAGTAATTAAGACTATTCTATTCTCAGGACTTTGGTGACCCACTCTTCATATGGATGCACATACCTATGTGAAGAAATGTGACACATGCCAACGTGCCAAGTACCCAATTAGAAAAGATGAGATGCCTTTGAGGCCAATGATCAGAGGACGTTCATTCTCGAAGTGGGGCATAGACTTTGTAGGTCCTATCAACCCCCCAGCTAGAAACTCCCATGTAGAGTACATTATTGTAGCCACAGATTATCTCACAAAGTGGGTAGAAGTAAAAGCTACGACAAAGAATGATGCTCAAACAAGAGCTAAGTTCTTTTTTGAGAATGTGTTCACGAGATATGAACTTCTAATAGAGTTAGTAAGTGATAGGGGCACATACTTCTTGAATGAAGTCATTGAAAATCTTCTCCAAGAATTCTTGGTGATACATAAGAAGTCTGCCCCCTATCATCCATAGGCTAACGGACAAGCTGAGAGCACGATGGTCTTTGGACAAAATGTTGTGCTACCTTTGGACTTCCTGATCCAAACTTTAAAAGTAGCCCAAGAGCATGACTGGAATGGACATGAGTTATCCTCTAGGATCTTTGATCTAGAACGCTTAGGTGAGACAATGCTACAAGCGGCGACAGACATCTACGCTGCAAAGAAAAGGCAAAAGGCATACTTCGATGCCCATATCAAAGATAAAGGCTTGAAAGAGGGAGACCTAGTGTTGGTTTATACCCTAAAGCAACGTGCCCGTAAATTGGAAAAAAGAGGATACAGACCCATAATCATTAATAGAATTTCCACTAGCGGTGCTGTTCAATTGGCCACACTAGAAGGTGATATCCTTCCAAACTATATTAGTGGTTGTCGAGTCAAGCTATACAAGAACCTCTTACAGAGGATATGCTAAAGAGACTCAATACTGCTAAGAAGCGAAAAGAAGAAGAATTAAGGGTTAGAGAAGAAGCACAGGCAGAGGCGAGAGAACATGTTAGGAGAAATAAGTTATGATGACTCGATCTAGATATCAATCTTGAGGCCCCAAGATACCACATGGCCATGTGTCAAACATCACGTGCAATTGCTTCTCAAATAACTGATCGATGTCCCTTTGTGACCATAGCGATAGGACAAGGGAAGAATGCAAGGACTATGAGAGCATTGATTGACTCAGGTGCAACAACTAGTGTGGTTAGACTTTCTTACTGCCAAGACCTACAATTGAACATCAAGCCCATAGAAGCCTATCTCATAGGTTTGGGAGGAGTTGAAACCCCTCGTTTGGACGAGGTGGAACTTCCCATCTACCTTCAAGATGCTCCACTGAGAGTCAAAATGCTAGTATGTCACGATGAGGACATTATAGAGCCACTTGTACTGGGTCAAGATTGGATTTACGACCATGCAATCAACTTGAACCTAAGAAGTCAAATCCTTCAAGTTTGGGCACATGAACAATGTATTACATTAGAATTAGACAATTGCATGCTCACAAATCCAGAGGTCACACATTCTCTTAGTTCTTCTGAAACTAATCTTCGCAACGAAAATGTTGTGTGTGTCAACAACCCTACGAAGCAAAAGGACTCAATCATGGAAACAAAATCTCAAAGACAGACGGAATTCAAGAAGAAAGAAGCTCAGGGCATGAAGCAGATTTGGGTATGAAAAGGAGAACAACCACCAGCCCTGCCACAACCCTTCCCAGTGAGGCAACTCAACCATGCTAAAAGAAGCACCAAGAAACGAGGACCAGCTCAATCCTACAGTCTTTGACAAATCTGGGTACCAAAGCAATCGAGGGAGGCCGACCATAATAACGTACAAATTTGGGTGCCAAAGAAGTTAGTTGCAGCTCAACAAGGGCGATTACAAATGTGGGTAACCAAGACACTCTTACATGCACAAACACCACAAATCTCCCTCACAAGAAAAGTTTCCACCAAGACGCCAAGGAGAAGCAAGGATCAACACCAAGCACAAAGAACCAAAGTAGATCAACCCACCTCGTCGACAATCATAAAAAGGCAACCAAAAAGGGTATGGGTGTGGAAGCCCAAAGTACCACTAGCTTCCAGCAAGCCAAAGAGCCAACAACGCTGGATACCAAAATTCAGAAACCACCTCAAGATATAGAGGACAAAGCTTATGTCTATAGGGTCAAATACTATCCTGAAATGGATCCCTATAAGAAGGATTACATCATTTCAAGATCCACTAGCTACCTCAAACAAAGACCACATCAACATTCACCAACCACATTGAAAGCCTCCACGTGCAACAACCATGTGCCTTTGGCATAGCCTTGTCTCTTGCACCATTCAGGTCATGCATTTCCAAAGTATGCATTAATATAGGGCCACATTACACGGTCGTGCATAGACACAATTGAGGATCCCAGGCACCTGTGACACATCTGACATATGTAAAATATTTTATTGATGCTAACACCTTTTTTCTTGTTTT
Source organism: Ceratopteris richardii (assembly GCA_020310875.1). NCBI lineage: Eukaryota > Viridiplantae > Streptophyta > Polypodiopsida > Polypodiales > Pteridaceae > Ceratopteris > Ceratopteris richardii. The sequence goes on along the minus strand of CM035408.1, from coordinate 75,694,324 downwards.
ACTCCATTGTTCCAACCAAAAAAAAAACAAAAAAGAAAAAGGCAAGAACAGGATTGTGCGCTTGAAGAATCTCCAATGCGAACCATCAACAACGGAAGACAAGTAGATGGTCAATCACCATGATGGAAGTACAACACGAAGAGTTGAAGATCGACAGAACTTTCACCATGCTAAGAATTGTATGCTTCAACAACAACATAACCATGATTGATTAGGACACCTCTTCGTCGGCATACCCTTGAGTACTTAGCTCAAGACCCAACTTCTTGCACCATAATTCTTCCAATGCATTTCCCAAGTATGCATGCATTGGGCCACATTACAAGGCCATGCACAAGGCACATATCTTGTTAAACCCATGCACTAATGCACTTACCCATCATCCATTATGGGTTACAAGTACTTGGCATAAAAACGCGGAACGCCATCTTTGGCAGAGCCAGAGGACATCACGGTGACAACTGCAAGAGCACGCTCACAAAGACACCATCAAGCTCGACTACAGGGAAGAAGTCCATACAAAGGTAACAATGAAAAAATGATAAACCAGACAACTGCCCAAGCTACAATTGGAAGCTGGACCACTCTTGTGGATGCATGATGGACACTATCTCTCCACACACTACATGGAACAACCACTACACCAAGGGTCTGTCTGGGACGACAGACTCTAGAGGGGGGGACTATTGACAGTCAAGGTCACACACAAGCAGCAAAGCTCATCAATGAAGTGGACACACAAGAAGAAGGAGCATGTAGGGAGCCCCATGAAGCACATGTCAAATTTTCAGAAGAAATCCCTATAAATATAGTGACTTTTGTCACTAAAAACCATTGTAAATACCATTTTCTACTTTTACAACTCCATTTTGTTCAAGCCAAGTAGTCCTTGAGCTTGAGGAGTATTAGAAGTAGCATCCTACCAATTTTCATAATTTTTAGACTCCGTTTGAGCCCCCAACTAAGCCTTGGAACCTAATTTTTAACTAGGCCGGACACTAGGTCTGGATAGGGCCAAAACCACTCAAAAAACTATAAAAAGGGCTGGAGAGCTCATTTTAAAGGTTGGCTTGTTGTAGATTTCAGCTTTGTAAGAGAGTTCTTTTGTAATTCAAGTCCTTCCATTGTTCCACTCTTTGCTCTTACCTTGTGCGTGTGTGTGTGTGTGTGTGTATGTGTGTGCATGTTTGTATGCTTTCACTCACGCACTTGTGCACTTCACTTGCTCTTGGTCTTCATACCAGTCCTCACGTCTCCCCGGATTGACATTTATGAGGTGAAACTCCTCACGTTGGTACTTGCCATTGTGCTAGAGTGACAAAGGGCTTTGAATGCCTCCTCTTCAGCTTGGCCCCACTTGAACACCTCTTTGTCTTTGATCAACTCTAGGAGTGGGGGTTATGAGTTTGCTAAAGCCTTGGATGAAACATCAAGGAAATTGGTAGAAGCTGATGAATTCCTACACCTCTTTGACCGATGATGGGGGATCCACTTGATTACTGCTTCCACTTTCTTGGGGTCGATGTGAAGCCCAAGCTTTGAGACAATGAAACCCATAAATTCTACCTTCTTCAAGGCAAACTCACACTTGCTTGGTTTAGCAAAGAGTCACCATTCACAGAGACGTTGCAAGACTACCCGAACATGTTCATAATGCTCTTCTAATGTGCGACTATAGATGAGCAGGTCATCGATTGAGGAAAAGATTGTGCATATCCTGGAAGCCATCGTTCATCTCTCGACAAAAGGTCACAAAGACCCCTGTGAGATTGAACGACATCACCAACCATTCGTAGCTTCCATAGTGTGTACGAAACATGGTCTTATCGATGTGCTCTTGGGCCACCTAGATCTGATGGTATCTAGAATGGTCTATACATGTGAAGTATTTGGCCTTGCCCAAATAGTCTAGAAGCTCCTCCATTATTGGAACCGATACTTGCTTTTGATGGTGTTTTTATTGAGGGCTCGGTAGTCAATGCATAAACATAGTGAGCTCATTCCTGGTGGGGGAGTTTCTTCTAGTATCTTATGAAGCAAGGAGGGCACATTCTCCCATACTTTGATTTTGACTTTGACCTTGAAGGTATTCAATCTATCTTTGCTGCATTTGGTTTTGATTGAATGAGGTGTTGGAGTCTTGTTTGCTTCCTTGCGCTTGGTCATTGGGTTTGGGTTGCTAGTTAGCGTATGCATCATTCAGTCATTCGGCTATGCTACCTGCTTCCTCCCATGTCTCTGGGTTTAGTTTCTCGACCTCCTTTCGATAATAGGGTGAGCACCTATAGAGGAACCCATGTAGTCAGTCTATCTCTGTCATGTCCAAGATTCAAAGCATGAGCTTTTTGTATTGGGAAATGTAGGGCGAGATGAATCTATCCTAACAAAGGTTCCACCACTCATCCCACACCTCGAAGGCCTTGTTGTAGGGGACAAAGTAATCGACGAGGGTGGTCTTGAACTGATCCTAAGTGCCCCAAGCTTGCTTCTTTTGTTCTGCCATGTACCATGCCAAGACTTCATCCTAAAGGAACTGGTTGGCAATGCAGGTCCAATTATTGTGGCCAACATGGAGCATCTAGATGTAGCTCTCCATTTATATCAGTCCATCGATTGATGACTATGGAGTTGCAACCATCACGGTACTTATCGGGTGGTTTGGGTTTGGAGAGGCCCAGGGAGTCAAGGTCCACCGTTTGGAGTTGGTTGATGGGGGATGTCTTAATGGGAGTTGGTTGCAATTGGGGAGTTAGTTGAGGGTTCGGTTGGGGGCTCAATCATGGGTTGGGTTGGTTTGGTTAGATGGGAAGATGTGGAATTTGACTAGGTTGGCTAGCTGGAAGAGGGAGTCTTCTAACCGAGTGATAGGGTGTGTTACATCAGCTTGTTCGGTTGAACCCGATTGATGGTTCCGTTTGGCATTGAGTTTAGCCTCGTGGAGCCGTTCGTGTAGATCGCAATTGTCGAGCAAGAGTCGATTTATCTCTTCCTTGAGTGCTTCTTGATGAGTGTGGTTGCATCTACGTCGAGCGATTACATTGTGAGAATGCTCTGCCCCTGAGGTATGTCCTACCATGGCATCATCATACTCATCAACCATGGGGACCGAGAGCCTGACGACAACAACCCGTCAAGAGGGCAGTGGGAGTGTGCAGGGCTAGCGGTGGCATGGTGGCAGTGTGGTGGCAATGGAGCAATGGCGGCTCATCAAGGGGAGAGCACCTTGTGAAGGGAAGAGGGAGGGAGGCCCTTGAGAGAGGGCGAGAGAGAGACCCTGAGGGGGGGGGATAGAGACCCTTGAGGTGGGAGAGAGACCCTTGAGGGGGGGGGAACCCTTGAGGGGGAGGAGGGGGGCACTTGTGAAGAGGATGGGAGGGAGGGGGAAAGCACGTACACGTGATCTCAAGAGACTCACCCAAGATGGGCCCAAGACATTGATGGTGCTACCAGCACTAGTGTGGTAGTCCACCCATCCAAAGGATTCCCCTATGTTCATGCTCTAATACCACTTGAGACGTCCTCGAACGCCCCAAATTCCCAAGGCCTACGAGAGGGTAAGCCCAAGGCATGCACAAGAAAACGTACACAAAGAGCCAAGGTGATTGCGCAAGAAAGCGTTTTATATTACTTTCGAGAATGATTACAATAGATGACAATGAGAGCTTGGCATAAGGGGAAGCGTCATCCAAGTGCACTACTAACACTCATAGTTGCATAGAATTTGGCACCACAGGGTAAACCTCCCAGGCACTAGAAAGTGCTGGATAGAAATATAGGGGTTGTCACAAGGGGGAAGGGGGGCAGGGGGAAGGGGGAGGGGGGGAGAGAGGGGAGAAAGAGAGAGAGAAGGAAGGGAGGGGAGAGAAAGTAGAGAGAGAATAGAGAGAGTAGAGAGAGAGGGGTTTTTATTTTTTTAATTTTATAGAATAAAAATAAAAATCGAGGAGGGCCACTTTTTCTTGTGGGAAAAATGGCTTAAAAAATAGGTAAAAAATGTTGATATATTTAGGTAGTGATGTGTGTGAACATACTAAGACCATCGGGGCACTTTTTTCCCTCTTTAGAAGGTTTTTTTTGCCCTAGCTTGTATATATGCCTATTGACCTAATGGGTTACTTATCTTTATACATTCTAGTGGTAATACAGTCATTATTGTGTGTTGTGCTCCAAGATTCTTCTTCTTCTTCCTTGTGTTGTTTGCATGCTTTTGCAAACCTCGAGCTCCAACAATTGGTATCAGAGCAGGTCGCTGCTTCATTTAGGGCATCGTTGACACCCCTCTGTTCACAATCTCAGAATCCCATGAAAATCAGTGAGCATACTCATGGTGATTAGGAGATCGAAACCGCTTTGCTTTCTGGTGTCAAAATAATGATCGTTTCGGCCTTCGAATGCACTATCACAATGCTTTTGTAGGCTATTTCATCTTTTTGTGCCAAAGATATATACATGTTTTGGTTCGCCAATATAAGCATCTCAAAGTCTGCTACATGTTTAGCACAACTCAACAGGGTAGTTCTGTTCAACTTTTTGAGATACTGTCAATTTTTTGCATCATGGTATTTTAGTTAGTGGCCATGACTGAAAGTAGTGATGCATTCCATATGTTGGTTGTTGAAGATAACAGTACCAATTACCCATTATGGGATTATGTGATGCATCATGTATTGGTTGCAAAAGGATTGTGGAATATTGTGCAGGGTGTTGAAAAACATTACACCTGCAAACACAATTGTTGAAGGTGATGCAAATGGTTTTGAAGATGATGATGTTCTTCATGTTCCTATTTGTGTTGTGGTTCCTGTTGCACCTACTGTAAAGTGAATTCATAGGTATGGCAGAGATGCTCAGACACATGGATTGATAGCCTTGTCTATCAAACGTGCCATTATTCCTCACATTTGCTCTTGCACAACAACTAAGGATGCTTGGTATACACTCACCACTTTATAGTAGGCAAGGAATGAGGCTCGTGTTGCTTATCTCTGAAAATAGTTGGAGAGTGAGCATATGAATGAAGAAGATTCCATGGATAGTTTTTTGGCAAAGATCAAAGATTTGAAGGAACAGTTGATTTCTGTTGATGAAGTGTTACTTGACAGTTCACTTGTGCAGACTATTCTGAATGGTCTTCTCGATTCGTATCAAAGTTTTGCTTCCACTCTTCGTTTGATGATGAAAGGAAATCCAAATGCCTTAATATTTGAGGAGTTAGTGTCTGTTTTGTTGCAGGAACATCATTCTAGGTAGAATAGGTCCATTATGCGTGTTGCAGATCAAGCTTTCCTAGCTAGTCAGAAGGGCAAAGGTAAATGGAGCTCTTCTACTAGTAAGTGGAAATCTACTAAATCTACATAATCAAAGAAGGATGATAGAGACGAGAAGAAAACAAAAAAGCAAAAATTGTTTTGCAAATACTGTAAAGCAAGTAATTATGTCATAAAGAGTTGTTCAAAACTTGTTGCTAAAGAGTCAAAGAAAAAAGAGGCTGGAAAGATTGTTGCAGAGGCCTCTACACCAAAAACAAAGTCTGGTAATCTAGTGCATAATGAAGAATGGGTGTTTACTATTGTTTGAAGTTTTTACCCATCTAATTCTCATGAATAGTGTACATCTGTAGTAGACTTAGATGTTTGGTACTTTGATAGTGGGGCAACCAAACATATTACCTCGCAGTGCAATTTCTTCACTTCACTCGAGCCTGCCCCTACAAGGAATATTGTCACATGTGCCAACAACTGCTCTTATCCTATCATGGGAATCGGTAAGATCAATCTGATTGGCTTGGTTGTGAAATTTGTTGATGATAGTTGTACAATTCATGATCTATCAAATGCTGACGTGATTATTGCCTCTGACATTTTATGTTATGGCTTGTATAAGCTCTTAGACTATGAAAAATTTGTGAATTATTTGGCATGTGTAGTACATGTTTCTCATCTTATGTCAGATGCAAAGCTTTGGCGTGCACGCTTTGGTCATCTGAATTTTGCTACTTTGTTATGCCTATAGAAATCTGAAATGGTGTCCTCTCTGCCCAAACTTGAGGCACCTGGTAAATATGTATGTGAAGGCTGTACTTTGGGCAAAATGTTGTGTTTCTCATTCCCAAAAGATGTTCAGTTTGAGATACTCAGAGATTTCAACTTGTTCACAATGATGTTTGTGGTCCTATGCACACACCCTCTTTTGGGAACTATCTTACTTCGTGACCTTCATCGATGATTTTTCTAGGCATGCATGAGTATATCCATTGAAAGCAAAGTCCGGAGTGTTTATGCGCTTCAAATAGTTTATGGTTTTGGCTGAAAATGTTTCACCATGTAAAATGGACACTCTCCATTTTGATCAAGGGGGGGAATATATGTCTTCTAACTTTAGTGCATTTCTGGTTGAATGTGTGATAAAACGTTAGTGTATAGTGTCATATACACCTCAACAAAATGGAGTCATTGAACAAAAGAACATGTCACTCATGGAGACGGCTAGGTGTATGGTCAAGAGTCAGGCTTTACCACATGGTTTCTGGCTTGAGGTTGTCATATGTGCAGCATATGTACTTAACATGTGTCCCACTAAAGCATTACAGTCTATCACTCCATATGAGGCTTGGCATGGTCGCAAGCCATGTCTTGCTCACCTTTGCATTTTTGGTTGTCTTGCATATGCATTAGTTTCTAAAAAACAACGCAGGAAAGTGATAATAAAGCAGTGAAATGTATTTTTGTTGGATATAGTTATGAAAGCAAAGGCTATCGTCTGTATCATCCACAACTTAAATGCATTTTGGTTAGCCATGATGTTGTTTTTGTGGAAGATGCTATTCAACCACTACTTTCATGTACTAAGGAGACATTTGTTATCCCCAAAGACATGTGCAATACTTTGCTACCTCTTTTTACAAGTGGATAGTCTAGTGCTAGTCCTAATGATGCAACTTCTTAGCCATTACATGTTTCTGATGCAGATCATTCCATTTTTTATGCAGATTTGCATGATGCACTTATTGATGAGAGAGTCGATATTGAGGAGGCAAAAAATATGCCAAAATGGTTAGTGCAAACTTTGTGTGACAACAAATTAGATGCACCTCTATCATATCATACTCATTCAGGCTCTCATAGTGCCTCTTTTGCATCAGATTGCTATGTATGGCTGCCTCTAGTCTTTGTGATGAGAATGAGCCTGTTTTGTTTCATGAAGCACAAAATTCAAAAAAGTGGATGGCTACTATGCAATCTGAATATCATGTTATAATGAAAAATGGTACCAAGTCTTTATGTGACTTGCCTCCTAGCAAGAAGGCCATTGGCACTTAGTGGATATACAAGCTTAAGTGTAAGCTTGATGGAACAGTTGACAAGTATAAGGCTAGGCTTGTTGCAAAGGGTTATGCTCAGGAAAGGCATTGATTTTGATGAGACCTTTGCTCCTACTTTCCGAATGACTACTGTTCGTAGCATCTGTGCACTTGCAACTCATCATGCTTGGAATGTACATTAGTTGGACATGAAAACTACATTTCTGAATGGTGATTTGCATGAAGATGTGTATGTCTTTCAACCCTGTGGCTTTGTGCAAAAAGCACATGAAAACAAGGTGTGCAGGTTAAAGAAGGCATTGTATGGTTTAAAGCAAGCACCACGTGCTTGGTATGAAAAGATACATGCCTATCTAATTGCACATGGTTTTGAGAACAGTCCAACTAAAAGCATGTTGATGACATGCTTCTCAATGGTCCTCATGAGAAGCATAATGCTGATTTTAAAGTTGATCTGCATGCCTCATTTGAGATGTCAGATTTGGAGCATTTGCATCATTATTTAGGCATCTAGTTTATGCAAGTTGATGGCATAATAGGTTTGTGTCAAATGAAATATATTGACACATTATTGTAGCATTTTGGCCTTGAAGACTGCAAACCTATTGTGACTCCTATGGAGACATGTTTATGATTGAGTCTTCATGATGTTGGAGATGCATTTGATGTTGTTCTCTATCAACAGGCTATTGGATGCTTGATTCACTTATGCATTACTCGTCCATATATTCAGTTTGTTGTCTCACAGATGAGTAGGTTTATGCAATATTGCCCATGTGTCAATCATTGGTAGGCAGTTAAGCGCATCTTTTGCTACTTGAGTGGTACCCGACTAATTGGATTGTTTTATCCAAAGGGCGGATCACTATCTCCAGATTTTCATGCTTTTTCTTACTCTGACTGGGCTAGTTGCTATGACACTCGTGTGCCCACCAGTGGTTTTTGCTTCATGCTTGGTAGCTCATGCATATCTTGGTTGAGCAAGAAGCAGCCTACTATGACCACTTCCAGTTGTGAGGCTGAGTATAGGGTAGCTTTCACAGCGACTGTTGTGTGTGTGTAGCTCAGACGCCTTATCGCTGATTTGGGTGTTGGTCAATCTTCTGCCACCACCACCATCTTCATTGAAAGTGACAACACATTGGCAGTTGCAAAGAACCTTGTGTTCTATGCTCGCACTAAGCACATTGAGATATGTTATCATTATGTCAAGGAGAGGTTCTCTGCTAGAGAGATCAACTTGGCATATGTGCCCATGCAAGAGAACATTGCATCTCTTTTCACAAAGGCTCTGCCTAGGGAGAAGTTTGAAGCTTTTAGCAAAGCTTTGGGCTTACTTCCTTTTGTGGATTGATTCCACATAGCTTGGCACTTCTGTATACATGAGTTCCAGCTCCTTGTTCACCACATCACTCCCAAGGGGGATTTGTTGATATATTTGGGTAGTGATGTGTGTGGACACACTAGGACCATTGGGGTACTTTTTTCCCTCTTTAGGAGGTTTTTCTCCCACTAGCTTGTATATATGCCTATTGCCCTAACGGGTTACTTATCGTTGTACATTCTAGTGGTAATGCATTTAGTATTGTGTGTTGTGCTCCAAGCTTCTTCTTCTTCTTCTTCTTCTTCTTCTTCTTCTTCTTCTTCTTCTTCTTCTTCTTCCTTGTGCTATTCACGTGCTTCTGCAAACCTCAACCTCCAACAAAAAATCCAAATAAAATAAAAAAAAACACATTTTTTTAATCCTAAAAATTTATCTAAATTTCTAGACAACTTGTCATAATCAAAACCACATAAAGTCTTCTTTTTTCTTCTATTTTATGAAGAAAAAATAGCACTGAAATAAGATAAAGGAGTTATAAAAAATTCTTTTTAAAAATCTAAAAATTCCTAAAAATTTCCAACAAGGTTTTCATGAAATGGACTATGAAATGGCTTGTAATGTGTATGAAAAACTCAAGAAAAAGCTTAACAATTGATGAAAATTAATAGAAGCAAGCAAAAAATGGTATGAAAAGGCCATGTACAACCTAGACAAATTTTGCAAGTTCCAGGTGATCCAAAAAGATTGACTTTTGTTGATTATAGGTCTTGAGCCTGGATATGATGGCTGATGGAAGCTCTTTGCCCTCTAGAGTCTTTTATTTTACCGCACTCCATTTTGGTTGTCTTTGGGCACACTAACCATGGGATAGGACCAGATTGAATCTTCCACCAGAATTATATTTCTATCATACTCCATCTTTTGTATCTCTATTTCAGCAAATTTTTTATTTTAATTATAGCATTTCCATTTTATTGTCCAGCTTCTTGAGCCAATGGAATCTTGTGTTTCCAAAGACATGCAAGTACTCCTTCCACATCCTTGTAATGCCCTGCACTTATTGCCATAAAGATTACCATAGCAAATGATATCCATACTAGTATCCATAACCAAGTGGCATTGGTATAGGATTTGAAGTAGCTTCATCAATGTTGCACTTAAGGGTTTTTGCTTTCTTCTCTCTTTGGCTTTTGATTGGTTCACCCAAATCAGCAACCTGAGTGATCTCCTCTTTCCCTTCATAGACTTCCTTCTACTTGAGTTGTTTGGAAAAATTCCATAGCAGAAAGAGGAGTCTTCTCTTTGTAGCCAAGCCAACATGTTCTCTTCTTCATATAAATTTGTCTTGTATCTTCACATGTAGTGGCTCTATCCTCATGTATCCCTTTATCCTTGTTCATTCCATTAGTACTTGACTTTTGAATTATGTCTATTTGAGCCTTCCCGTTCCTCCTTATCTGCATAACAAAAGAGTCTATTTCTTCTAACTGCACTACCCTAATAGATGGTGGAGGTACACTCACTTCTTCTGCAACTTTTTCTTTGTTCACAGAGATCATTTGTACGTGAGGCCCAGATGTAGAAGCCTGGTTCTTTGGACAACAATTGGTATAATGATCCCTAGCCTCTTGGCAGTTTCTCCAAGGAGGGGCATTTTTTGGTAGAGGGCACCTGCATTGGTAATGGCCACATTCTCCACATCTGAAACAAATGATTGGCCTCCTTGGCCCATTTCCAAAGTTATCCCTAGGTTGAGGGTTATAAGTGTTACCTTGACTAGGTGCAGCCTGTAAGAAAATAACAGCACTGCGGAATAGACCTGTAGACAGAGTTGAGAGAAAAACGCAGACAAAGATAGACGGAGACTGAGAGATAGAGAACTCAAATTCTCAAATTGCCGAGCATAATGCAGTTACAATGATGGTGCTGTCCACCCGTATTGGAGCTTAGATGGCGATCTAGACAGACTCTAGATGAAGGGCTTACTAGTGCGCAATGCTATGTAAAGCTCAACCTGGGTTGTGCTTATATAGCTTTTACAAGGCGGTTCGGTATAGATAAACGTAGTCAGGAGATTCAAAATAGACGGTAAAATATATGATCCGACAATATCTCCACGACCAGAAGTCCTACCATCTCGGCCCTACGGGCCGGGGGGATAGGCCCCCCAGACCCCGCAGAAGGGGGCAAGCCCCCCTCTCCACTCCCCCCATTAAGGTTCTATGGGGAAATCGTGCGACGCCACAGGGCCTTTATTTTCACCTTAAATGGCAACCCAATGGCCTGGAAGTTTATGCCCTACCTAACCTAACGGCTAGGCTCACAAAGATCATCTACAACCATCAATGGTCACACATAGACCTCATCTAACTTAGAAGTTAGGGTTCCACAAATGTCCGGGCTCTCATAATGGCTTCTCCTCATAATGGGGGCCTTACAACTTAGAGCACCATGGATCATTTGTGGTCACATGAGGGTGGATTATTGAGCATATCTAACACCCCCCCTCAATGTCCACTCGATGGTGAACTACCTCCTTGGTCCAATCCCAAGGTTTGGAAAATGTCGAAGAAGTTGCTCTCTCCCAAGAGCCTTGGTGAAGATGTCTGCTCCATTTTCTTCAGTAGGGCAATAGGTTATCTCCATGACCCTGTCCTCAATCAACTCATGCACATAGTGATACTAGATTTCTATGTGCTTGGTACGTGCATGGAAAACAGGATTTTTGGCGATGGCCATGCAACTTTGGTTGTCACACTTCAACTTTGTAGCCTCCTGTCCTCGTATTCCTATGTGCCATAGGATCCTCCTCAACCATACTGCTTCACATGCTGCAACACATGCAGCTTTGTACTCAGCTTCAGTAGAAGATAATGCTACAGTCGGTTGCTTCTTATTGATCCAAGAGAAAATCTCTGATCCTAAAGAAAAGCAATATCCAGAAACTGATTTTCTGGTATCAATATCTCCTACCCAATCTGAGTCATAATATCCGACTAGAGATGATCCTTCTTCATAAAGAATACCATAATCAGTGGTTCCTTTCACATACCTGAGTATCCGCATGCTTGCCTTCCAATGAGTTTTGGCAAGGCTTATTAGAGAACCTGCTTACTACTCCAACAACATAAGAGATGTCTAGTCTGCTATTGCACAAGTAGATGAGACTTCCAACTAATTTCTTGTATCTTCCAATATCCACTGGAGGTGAAGTATCTTCAATAGATAATTTTGTGTTGACCTCCATAGGTGTAGAAATTTCCTTGCAATCCTCCATGTCGAATGCCTTCAATATCTGTCCTGCATACTTTTGTTGAGAGATGAAAATCTTCCCTGGTTCCTGCCAAACTTCGAGACCTAAGCAATAATGCATTAAGCCCAATTTTGTCATTTCAAATTCTGAACTCAGGGCATCTTTTGTTTGTTGAAGAAGAGCATCATCATTTCCTGTAATCACAAGGTCATCTACATAGAGTACAAGCACAATTGTCTTCCCGCCTTTCTTTAGAACATACAAGTTAGCATTAGAAGCACATCTTTTGAACACTAGATCCAAGAGATACTTATCTATCCGTTGGTACCATGCTCTAGGGGCTTGTTTTAGCCCATATAATGCCTTCTTCAGCTTACATACCTTGTTCTCTGAATGGGGAGCCTCAAACCCTGGTGGGTGAGACACATATACCTCCTCCTTGAGGTCTCCATTCAGGAACGCTGATTTAACATCCATGTGATAGACTGGCCAACGCTTATGTGCAGCCACAGCTAGTACTACTCGGATAGTAGTCATTCTTGCAGTCAGGGCAAATGATTCACAAAAGTCAATGCCTTCAACTTGTGAGTAGCCCTGTGCAACAAGTCTTGCTTTATATTTTTCTAGAGTACCATCAGCCTGTAGTTTAGCTTCCAAACCCACTTGCTGCCAATGACTTTACGCTTCGGGGGTCGATCCACTAGCTCCCAAGTTCCATTCTTTATGATATTGTTGTATTCTGTTTGCATGGCAGCCCTCCAATTCGGATCATGAAGTGCCTCTTCCAAATTGGTTGGTTCCTTTGCTTCTTCTTGAATGAGATCAGCCATCAAGGCTGTGTTTACAATATGGGCGCTTGCCCCTCTCTGTTCCTCTATTCTCTGTGATCGCCTCGGTCCATCTACAACTTGTTCTAGTGATTGTGGGATGGGGTTTGCAGAATCATAGAGCTGACTCACCCAATGTGGCAATGGCTTTTCTACTTGGGTGTCGACAGGTTGGTGACTTTCATATTCATCATCTGAAGATGATGCTTCCTTCTCTTGTGTAGAAGGGATAGCTCTTGGGCCAGGTTCATAGTGGATTGCCCCTTCGCCTGATGATAAAGTGGAAGCTCTCTTTTCCTCCTCCACTGCATGTGGTTGCTCCTCCTTAAACACCACATCACGACTCGCCATGATCTTCTTAGCCTCAGGGTCATAAAGCTTATAAGCCTTCTTATCTTCACTGTACCCTAGGAAGATACATTTGATGCTTTTTGGTTGACGCTTGTTTCTCTCTCTATCTGGAACATGTACATAACATTCACTTCCAAATACTTTGAAATGGGAAACAGAAGGCTTTTTACCAGTGTAGGCTTCTTGTGGAGTCTTTCCATCAAGTGCCTTGGTGTAGCTTCGATTCAAGATTTAGATAGGAGTGTTGACAGCCTCTAACCGAAACTGATTAGGCAGACCCTTTCCTTTCAACATGCACCTTGCCATCTCCATGATGGTTCGATTCCGACGTTCTGCAACACCGTTCTGTTGAGGACTATGTGCCACTGTGAGTTGATGCTTGATTCCCTTACTTTTGCAGAAATCTTCAAACTCTGTTGATGTGAACTCACCACCACCGTCTGTCCTGAATTTCTTCATCTTCTTCCCTGTTTCAATTTCAACAAGCTAAAACCATTCTTTAAATTTACCAAAAGCTTGAGCCTTATCGGATTTAATGAAGGGAATCAGGACCTTGCCTACGATATGAGCATCACACCATCCATTAACGTCGTATATGCGTGGCATGCTCGTATAAAGTATCTACCTGCCTGCTTCAAACAGACATTTGAAGAAATGTTTATCACAGGGTTCTAGGAATATCATTCAGAGATATTCATTCCCAAAGCATCTCACCTATTACAGTTATTTGCGGTGGAACAAGCTCTACATTCAAAAAAGCTACGTATGCCACATCCAGAAGTTCTAGGGCCAGTGGACTGGGATGCCCTACTCACTGATTTGGCCAAAGGGTTGAGAATAGCAGAACATCATTTAGCCACAGATGTTGTGGAGTACTACATCCAACGACCCACTCAACAAGGGTCTGTTCGAGACGACAGACGCGAGAGAGGGGGGGGGGTGTTGGCAGCAGTCAAGGAAGTGAAGGACTCACAAGACAAGGAAGCCAACGAAGGGAGTCGGAGTGAAGAGAAGGCACAAGCAGACAGAGTAGTCAACGAAGATTTGGCAAGTAGGCCATTATTTTTTCATGAAGCTAAAGTATATCAAAGAGGTGGACACACAAGGAGAAGGAGCAAGGAGGGAGCTCGAAGATGTGTATGTCAAATCGTTAGAGGAAATCCCTACAAAAATAGTGATTTTCATCACTAAAGGCCACTATAAATACCATTTCACATTTTTGTAGCTCCATTTTGTGCAAGCCAAGGAGTCCTTGAGCTTGAGGAGGATTAGAAGTACCTGCCTATCCATTTTCATATTTTTTAGACTCCGTTTGAGCCCTCAAATAGGCCCAAGAACCTAATTTTTAACTAGGCCGGACACTAGGCTGGACAGGGCCAAAAACTAGTCAAAAACTATAAATGGAGCTTGAGAGCTCATTTTTGGGGTAGCTTGTAATAGATTTGAACTTTTATGAGCATTTTGGAAGTAATCTAAAAGAACTCCATTGTTCCTCTCTTTGCTCTTGCCTTGTATGCGCGTGTGTGTATGTGTGTGCATGTTAGTGTGCTTCTCACTCACGCACTTGTGTTTTCACTTGCTTGAGGTCATCATACCATCCTCACGTCTTCCCGGATTGACATTAAAGGAGGTGCTACTCATCACTGAGCTACACCAAATTTTGGCACCGTTGCCGGGGATCGAGCTTTGAGGACGAGCGTGTGATGGTAAGACATAGAGTTGAGGCATTGGATTCATAGGTATTTTCTCCACTTTTATCTATTTTCTTTTGTTTTTCTCATCACCATCATCACCCTCACCATCTCCCACCTCCATTTCCATCATCGCAAAAAAATTTAGTTTTTGGTCATATCTCCTTTCCCCTTCCATTTCCCTCATTCCACTTGTGAGAGAGCGAGAGAGCGATTTGTGTGCACTCTTTTTGCATGTTTCTTGAGTTTTCTTGCAGGATCTGGCTATCCCACCATCTCCAGCAGGCTGCGCAGGTACGGAAAAGCTCGAAACTGTCTCTGTGTCGTCGACCTCTATCGATCGCGATCGACAGAAAAATTGCCTATTTGGTAAAACAAAGTACACCATAATGATGCACAGGATGAGCACATCCTAAATCACTAAACACAGTAAAAAAATTCTGAGTTTCTCTGTCAATCGTGACCGACAGACCTATCAATCGCGACCAACAGACCTGTCAATCGCAACCGACAGACTTGTCAATCGCGACCGACAGACGTGTCGATCGCGACCGACAGACGTGTCGATCGCGATCGACAGACCCCACGACCGACCGACTTCCACGTAGGATTCAGTTAATCGCAATTGACACTGTCGATCGCGATCGATTGAAAGTTGACGATTGACACAAAAATTCGCATTGCCACGTGTCCATCGTGATGGACAGAACCCCAATCGACTGAAATCACGGCGAAAATCTCAAAAAAAGTGTCGATTGCGATTGACACGATCGATCGCGATTGACAGGGCTCACGACCGACTCTATCAATCGCGATTGACACTATCAATCGTGACTGACGTGTCGATCGCGACCGACAGGCCTCGACGGACACCTCTGTCAATTGCGATTGACAGACCTGTCGATCGTGATTGATAGGCTTTTTTGGCCAAATTTTTAGGGTTTAAATTACTTGATTTTGGGGAAAATTCTAGGCATACTTATCAAGCAAATAGTGATTTGTGAGGTTCCGACACTTGTAACTTGAGAGAAAACCTTGTTTTCCTGATGACCTGTTTTACCCTGTTTTAACCCTAGATCCCTGAATTGTCATATCTTCCTCATACGAAATCCGATTGCTGTGATTCTTGTTTTGTTGGAAAGCTCGTGGTGAGTACAACCAAAACTTCCACTGCTTATGGTAAAATTAATATCAAGATTATTAGACATACTATTTTGAAGTAACTATACCCAGGGGGAAGAAAAGCTAAGGGGTCTTCAGGATTGTTTTCCATAAAGCCAAAAGAACAGTTGATCTTTGAATTACATGAATGAAAGTGATTTTCTGTGACCTTTGAATCTAAGTCTTGAGCTAACTTTGGGACTTTTACAGGTCCACTGAGAGCACTAGAAGGCATCCAAAGCAAGGGCTTTTTGTAAGCTTGAGAACCGGGTTCTTGAGCACCAAAGAGCAAGGGATCTGCAAGTGAGGTTGGAATACTCTCAACTCCCTTTGTCAATTCCTAGCTTAGGCTACACGTGAATAGTGCTAGAAGTAAGTCAGGGCAACGATAGGCACGAGGCAATTCAAGACTATCTAAGAAATCAAGTTCAAGTCAAGAGATAACCTGTGTGTGACCGACAACTTTAAAGGAAAAGAACCTAACATGAGACGATCAACATTAAAGTGCGGAAATTAACTTAAGTATTCCTGACGACGTGATACTTGACAAGACTATAAACATGATAATCAACTAAAGAAGAACCAAGAGATTGATACAAAGTGATCGACAACGAGGCTATACCTTGGGTAAAAATAGGGACTACTCAAATAGGCATATGAACCTTAGATCAGGACGACACCTAGGAAGAGATAGACAAAGTCTTAGATCTTCAGAGGCTAGTGTCAATCGCACTGCTAGGTCTTGGGCCTAGCAATTGAGCCATCACTCATACTACCCTAGCTCTGAAACTAGCGAGTCTGAGATGTCCCACGGTATGGAGAGACCTATAGGAAGTTCAGGAGTGCCATATTTACATAGGGTAGAAGGCCCTTACAAGACGCAACTCGAATACCTTAGGACCAACCAATTAGGTGCTTGCATCTATGAGGACGGCCTAAGAAGATCTGTGGTCCATATTAAAAACCCTGACCAATCCATTGGACTAGAGCACCCAGCTGTCAAGTTTGAAAACGGAGCATACCTAGACAAGGAAGGAACCATATATGTAGTCACTGGTCATCTAGATAGGACATACGAATTCGTAAACGTGATCCCAGAAACGGACTTGGGTGACCTGGAGCAAGGAAACATGGGTGTAGAGCCTAGAACCCCCCGAGGCAAATCTGTTCTCACTAGGATTATCACGCCAGAGTGGATTCCCCAAGACAATAAGAGCATAGATCTGCTCCTGAACCGAGAGACTGATGAAGCCTTTTGGAGGTATAAATCTGATCAGCCAAATGAGGTAGGAACAATCATGATATATGAGTTCAAAGATCCTGATAGCCCAGGCAGAGTGACCTACTTAGATCACGCTTCAGAGAGGACCTTTGTGGTTACAGAACATGATAGGCATGCTTACACTTGGAAAGGTGAATTTATTTTCCCCCAACCAAGGTCGAATGTGTCCTTTGGTCACCCAGGAGCTGGAACATCCCAAGCTCATGGAGCTCAAAGAGACAGACATAGAGATAGACCTGAGGTAAGCTTTGCCAACCAAGTGGGGAGAGAAAGAACGAGAACGAAAACAACTAGAGTGGAACCTGAGGGACTTAGAGCCCCAAGGAACCAAAGGAATGCGGATGAAGCCTTCCTCCCAAGACCTAGAGAGCACACGAGGACTTTGAGACCGACTCAGCTAGTTAAGTCCATGAAGAACTACTTCGATGGCACAGGAGACCCATATGATCATGTGGCTGAGTTTAGGCAAGTCTTGAGAGCTGAACAAGTTGAGGACCTATTCACACAGTATAATGCCTTTGGTCTAACTCTTAGGAACACAGCCCTTACATGGTTTCAACCATTGAATGAGAGACAGTTCAGGAACATAGACCAACTCTTGGAGGCATTCATTATTGAATGCTCTAAGAGTGGCATAAGGCATAATACTTCCTCATTGATACACAGCTTCAAGCAAACTCCTCAAGAGATGGTTAGACTTGCAGGAAGAAGATATAGATAATACTTGGAGAGATGTCCAATTCCGAAGCTACCCACTCTAGCCAAACAAGTGGCTTTATTTTTGGATGGATTGCTAAGTACCAAATTGAGGTCATATGTGTACTTGAAGGACCCTAGGACTATAGAAGAGTGTGTACGCATGTGCATCGACATCGAGGATAACCTAGGGGAGGAGTTAGAGCTTTCCAAAATCTACAAAGATTCTGATAGTGCCTCTAGTCTCTCTTCCTCGCAATCCACATCAATTGAGGAACTTGCGGAGAAAGTAGCTCAAAAACTAGGTGTCACTAGCAAACAAATCCCAAGGTTTGCCCCAATAAAGAGGTGATATACTTGCGGTGGTGACCATATGGCGAACGTATGTCCCATCATGGCTCAACCCCAAGTGAGCCCTAGTAGCCAATATTGCATCATAGAACGGAGATACACAAATCACACAGCACAAGACTGCCCATACAATAAGCAAACAGTTAGGCAAACCTACCCTCAGCCCTATCCACAACAGGGAAGATACCAGAACCAATACCCTCCACAACAATATGGTAGACCACAACAATCCTATAAACAACCCTACCAAAACCAACAAAGGCCTCAACATGTGTTAGCTCAACAACCTCCAACCCCAGCTAATGTGATTCCTGTAAAGTATGCAACTGCTGAGGAAAATTTGAATAGAGCCATAGTCCCAATGACTCCATTGCTTTCAGAAAGTGACCCGAGTGATCATAGTTTTGATTCCACTCACATAGATAGTCCACAAGCTTACTACATGCAGTCTCCTGAACATGGTGAGTCCTATTATAGTGAAGAACCGAGTGAACCTAGTTGGGAGCCAGATTACACAAATGTCATGTACGCAAACCCCAACTCTAGACCTCAACCTAGGCAGGCAAGACCCCCATTCCCTAGAGGACCATGCTACAGATGTCAGGGAGATCACCTCATTCGTGATTGCCCCATGCCGGCACCCACACAACCCCAGTCAGTAACAATACAAGGCTTTTGTCAAGACTGCGGCAAAGAGCATCTCTTACGAGATTGTCCAAAGAATCCCAATAATATGCCAAAAATCACTCCTATCAATGTTATTGGGTTAGTAGTAGACTCTACAGGAAGTGTGACTTCCACTGCACCAGTACATGTAGTCACCAGAGCTCAAGCCTTGCAGCAGAACCAAAGTTTAGGCCAGGAAAAAAGTGCTGAGGCTAGTGAAACCGAGAGCATAACCAAGAAGAGGACTAGAGCCTGGAGAGATAGTAGAGAAAGAATGAAGAGGCAATGGGCTAAGAAGATGAGTGAACTCGAGGAAAGCCTAAGAGAAACAAAAGCCAGGATAGTTGAACTCACATCTCAAACTCCCTCTCATACGACCCCACCACCCCCTAGAGTAGGATCAGTACTAGCATATCCCACCCCCGAGGACCTAAATATGATGCTTAAGGCATATAAGGCCAGAATCCAAGAAGGGCCAAATGTGTCAGATCATGAAAAGTGTTACCCAAGAGTGGAACTAGAGCTTGAATGAACCAAGATTTGTGCTAAGATGGTGGAATTGGCTCAAACCATGTTTGAAGCCAGTCGCCTCTTTAACATCTCTAGTTCAGCTAAGACGCAGTTGCACTTTGATGGACTGCTAGAAAGATTGGAAAGGTTGATTGCACAATCAGAAAAGGAACCCACCCCTCCAAGTAAGGGCAAGGCAAGTACGAGAGTAAGCCTTCCTGCCCAGGAAGCCTATGTACCCAACTCCACAGAGCCAGACACATCGTCTTCTATGAATCGGTACACACCAGAATTCCTACGAGAGATTCAAGCAGAAAAAAGGGCTAAAGAGAGTGAAGTCACTCCTCCCATTGAACTTGTGGATGATGCGCATGACCAATTCCCACAAGATATTCCCTCCATTTATGGAGAGCAGGAGAGTGCACAATCTCAAGAGAGATTAGACTTTGAGTCTAATTCTTTACATGAATTACCCCACTTCACAGGCCCATGGGAAGCTAAGTCTACTTGTATGAGAACACCCACGGTCATGGTACGAAACGAAGACTCAGTCATACCTAGGAACACGGAGGTAGTGAAAAACACTAAATTGCAGTGCAACCTCACCTTAGAAGAGCTACTCAAAGTTAGGCTAGAGCTATGGAAACATGTACCTAAACAAGTGCCAGAAGTAGCGAAACCCCGTTCCCAGGTAGGCTATCATAGAACAGTGCCCAAAATTCCCCAAGACAAGATAGGAGATATGAGTGAAGGTGAAGAAGGAAACACCTATCTTCCCATCACCCATCAAGAATACACAACCAAGGCAATTCTTGACTCAGGTGCAGGGTTTGCAATTGCTACCACTTCCCTATGGAAGCGTTGGGGCAAGCCAGCACTTAGGGCAACGAGAATGAAATTGCATATGGCTGATGGTCACATAGAAAGACCCTTAGGAATGCTTGAAGGAATAACTCTCACTACATGTGGTGTAGAGTTTGAGCACACATTTGCTATCTGTGATTTTAGCAAGAACCATGCCTATGAGATGATTTTGGGAAGACCATTTATGTGGCAGTTGCAAGTGGTACAGGATTGGGGAACCGATTCCTTGTGTTTGCAACATTTAGGTGTCACGACCAAAGTGAATCTCAAAGATTACTCTCATAGGGACGTACCCCCATTCAATGGAACCCCATCCATAGAGCCAAACATGACACGGAGTCTGTGCACTCCATAGGATAAGGATCCTCATGGATGCATGAAGACACTCACTTATGGATGTGTAAAGTAGCAGTAGAAGAAGAGAAGAGAGAAAAAGCTAGAGAGATAGGTGCAAAAGAAACCCATAGATCAATTCAAGACCCAGCCTATGCACCTGTAGTCTTTCCTGACGAAGAATTTGAACCTCATGGTTGGGCAGAAATTTTAGCAACCATGGATGTAGCCATCAATGAAGAACAATGGACAGCCCACTATGGTGAGGATGGCTATGACATTTCAGTCTTCTCCATAGAGCCAATCATGGGAGATTCGTTTTTAGAAGAATGCGAACCTAGCCCTGATGCATTTGAGGATGCGAGCGACTCCGATCTAGAGTCAATCATTATGGACCCACCTTTTGCATCAGATGAAGAATACTTCTATGAAGTAGAATTTCAACCCCAGAGACACAGAGAGCTTACAAATGATGTAAGGTTAGCCACACAAGTGACCCCTAAGGATGAAGGAAAGAAAAGAAAGAAGAGAGAAGTCACACCAGAAGAGGAAGAATCTTTGTTTGAGGTCTTTGAAAACTTTAAAAAGTATGAGATAGACAATAGAAGAGTCATGGTAAGGATGCCAAAACGTGAGGCGCAATCAGGGGAGGCCTATGATAACAAAGAAACCACCAAGAAAGTGGTTGTAGCTATTGAAGAAGGGGAAGAAAGATGCACGTACATAGGCCATGACCTAACAGAGGAAGAAGAGCATGCATTAATAGCTTTGCTAAGAGAATACAGAGATGTATTCGCTTGGAGTTACAAGGACTTGAAGGGTGTTGACCCAGGCATATGCTCACACACGATTCCCATGACCTCAGACGCTAAACCCTCTAAGCAAAATCCATACACCTATAACGATAACTACGCTGCTAAGATCAAGGAGGAGATAGATAGACTGGTGGAAGCTGGATTTATTTATGAAATTGAGCACACTGAGTGGGTATCCCCCATTGTAGTGGTGCCCAAGAAGAATGGAAAGCTACGTGTATGCATTAACTTGAAGAAGGTTAATGCAACCACAATTCGAGATAACTATCCACTTCCAATTACCGAGCATCTATTAGAAAGAGTAGCAGGCAAGGAAGTATACAACTTCCTTGATGGATTTTCGGGCTACAATCAAGTAGCCATAGCTCCAAGAGATCAGCATAAGACAGCTTTTGCCACAAAGTGGGGCATATTTGCCTTTCGGGTAATGCCATTCGGGCTTACCAATGCTCTTGCAACCTTCCAAAGATTGATGTGCCATGTGTTTAAAGAATTCCTGAGGAAGAATTTAGAGGTCTATGTTGACGATCTCTATGCTCATTCTAACATTAGACAGACACATATACCTGAACTCAAGCAAATCTTTGACAAATGCAGAGAATATCAAGTCTTCTTGAACCCAGAAAAGTGTGTTTTCATGGTCAGGCAAGGCAAGATTCTAGGACACATAGTATCAAAGAATGGCATATCCACTGATGAAGAGAAAGTAAGAGCCATAGCAGAGTTACCTAGGCCAAAGAATGTTAAGGAAGTACAAGCTTTCATGGGGCATTGTGGCTATTACCGACGCTTTATACACATGTACACCATCATCGCCAAGCCATTGTACGGACTTTTGACTAACTTTGAGTGGACTGATGAATGTGAGAATTCCTTCAATGAGCTTAAACGGCGATTATGTTCAGCACCAATCTTGACCACACCAGATTGGAATAAGCCATTTCATGTTCACGTGGACGCATCCAATTATGCTATTGGATGTGTACTCGCACAACCTACGGGTGAAGGTAATATGGATCTTCCAATTGCCTATGCTAGTAGACAGTTGAATGCAGCTGAACGAAATTATACCACCACTGAACGAGAGGGATTAGGCATGGTATATGCAGTTAAAAAGTTTAGACACTATTTGCTTGCAAATAAGTTTAAATTTTTTATTGATCATCAGGCATCATTATACTTGGTAAACAAACCATGCAATACAGGCCGATTAGTAAGATGGTTCCTCTTGCTAATGGAATATGACTTTGAGGTCGTGGTGAGGAAAGGCAACACTCACTTGAGAGCAGACCACCTCTCTAGGCTCACATCTAGAGAAGCCCCACAAGGAGTATCAGATGACCTTCCTGATGCTTACTTGTTTAATTTGGAAGTTGTACCTCAGTGGGCTAAGCCATTAGTGCCAGTGTTGACATACGGGCCTAACCACCCAGTCATAAACACTCAAGATAGGGAGGTAGTAAAATCCCAGAAGTACCATATCATGGCAGGAAGTATGTACAAGCATACAGATCAAGGGATCCTAGCTTGTTGTGTGGAAGAGGACGAGTATGCAAAATGGTTGCAATTAGCACATGTAGGTGCATTAGAGCAACACTACTCAAAGCAATGAACCCTACAGACACTTAGGAGACTCGGAGTGCATTGGCCGACTATGGAAACTGATGTCCAAAAGTTGTGCAAGGAATGCCCAATCTGCTGCACTAAACCACCTATGGAACATGCCACTCTTTATCAAGTGTCCATAGTGCCAGATTGGAGTGAACCACTAGTAGCCTTCCTGAGGACGAGCACATTCCCTTCAGATATGACCCTGACGAGGCAAAGAAGTTTAGAACAAGAAGCCTATGTTATGTATGTGTTAAAACCCTAAAACCCTAATCCAAATGACCTAGAACTAAAACATGTATATATATGTATGCATGTGTATATGTATATATATGTGAATATAGATAGGTATATAAGTATGTGTGTTTGTGTATTTATATATTTATTTATATATTCAGATTTTTTCTTTACTTAATTATATTTAATTAAATAATTTAAAACACTATTTCTTTTTATATTTATTTATGTATATAATTATCTTATTTTTAATATATATTTATTTATATATTCAGATTTTTTTCTTATGTAATCCTATTTTTATATATTTAATTTTATATATTTAATTATAAATATTTAATTAAATTATTTAAAACACTAGTTCTTTTTATATTTATTTATGTATATAATTATCTTATTTTATATATATATTTATTCATATATTCAGATTTTTTTTCCTTACGTAATCCTAATTTTATATATTTAATTTTATATATTTAATTATATATATTTAATTAAATTATTTAAAACACTAGTTCTTTTTATATTTATTTATGTATATAATTATCTTATTTTATATATATATTTATTCATATATTCAGATTTTTTTTCCTTACGTAATCCTATTTTTATATATTTAATTATAAATATTTAATTAAATTATTTAAAACACTAGTTCTTTTTATATTTATTTATGTATATAATTATCTTATTTTATATATTTATTTATTTATATATTCAGATTTTTTTTCCTTACGTAATCCTATTTTTATATATTTAATTTTATATATTTAATTTTATATATTTAATTAAAACCTAAATCTTAAAATTCTAGATTTGAAATACTAAACCTTAAAACCCTAATCTTAAATATGTAGACCTAAAATATGTATATTTCTGTATACATGTGTATATACATGTATATATGTATTACGTGTGCATGTGTATGTGTGCATATATCTTATGTAGGTGTTATAAACCTAAAACCCTAATCTTAAAGATTTAAATCTAAAATATGTATATTTTTGTATGCATGTGTATCTACATGTATGTATGTATTATATGTATATGTGTGTTTGTGTATATATGTAATCTACGTATTAAAATCCTAAAACCCTAATCAGAAAGACTTAGACTTAAATATGAAATACTAAACCCTAAAACCCTAATCTTAAATATGTAGACCTAAAATATGTATATTTCTGTATACATGTGTATATACATGTATATATGTATTACATGTGCATGTGTATGTGTGCATATATCTTATGCAGGTGTTATAACCCTAAAACCCTAATCTTAAAGATTTAAATCTAAAATATGTATATTTTTGTATGCATGTGTATCTACATGTATGTATGTATTATATGTATATGTGTGCTTGTGTATATATGTTATCTACGCATTAAAATCCTAAAACCCTAATCAGAAAGACTTAGACTTAAATCTGAAATACTAAACCCTAAAACCCTAATCTTAAATATCTAGACCTAAAATATGTATATTTCTATATACATGTGTATATACATGTATATATGTATTACATGTGTATGTGTATGTGTGCATATATGTTATGTAGGTGTTATAACCCTAAAACCCTAATCTTAAAGATTTAAATCTAAAATATGTAAATTTTTGTATGCATGTGTATCTACATGTATGTATGTATTATATGTATATGTGTGTTTGTGTATATATGTTATCTACGTATTAAAATCCTAAAACCCTAATCAGAAAGACTTAGATTTAAATCTGAAATACTAAACCCTAAAACCCTAATCTTAAATATCTAGACCTAAAATATGTATATTTCTGTATACATGTGTATATACATGTATATATGTATTATATGTGTATGTGTATGTGTGCATATATGTTATGTAGGTGTTATAACCCTAAAACCCTAATCTTAAAGATTTAAATCTAAAATATGTATATTTTTTTATGCATGTGTATCTACATGTATGTATGTATTATATGTATATGTGTGTTTGTGTATATATGTTATCTACGTATTAAAATCCTAAAACCCTAATAAAAAAGACTTAGACTTAAATCTGAAATACTAAACCCTTAAACCCTAATCTTAAATATCTAGACCTAAAACCCTAAAACCCTAATCTTAAATATTTAACCCTAAAACCCTAATCCTATTTAAAACCCTAAAACTCTAATCTTAAATATTTAACCCTAAAACCCTAATCCTATTTTTATATATTTGATGTAAAACAAAAACTTCAAAATAAAAATAGGATTATATGTGTGTATGTATGCATGTGTGTATATATGTGTGTGTATGTATGCATGTGTACATGTGTGTGTGTATGTATACATGTGTATACATGTGTGTGTATGTGTATGTGTGTGTATGTAGGCATGCATGTGTGTGCATGTGTGTGTATGTATGCATGCATGTATGTGTGTGTGTATGTGTATGCATGCGTATACATGTGTGTGTATGTATACATGCATGTGTGTATATGTGTGTATGTATGCATGTGTGTATATATGTGTGTATGCATGCATGCCGGTATATGTGTGTGTATGTATGCATGCATGTGTGTATATGTGTGGATATATGCGTGTGTGTATGTATGTGTATATGTGTGTGTGTATGTGTATGTATGCATATGTGTATATATGTGTGTGTATGTATGTGTGTGTATGTATGTGTGTATGCATGCATATGTGTATATGTGTGTGTGTGTATGTAAGCATGCATGTGTGTATAGGTGTGTGTATGTAAGCATGCATGTGTGTATAGGTGTGTGTATGTAAGCATGCATGTGTGTACATGTATGTGTGTATGTATGCATGTGTAAATTAATGTGTATCTTCCTTTCTCTTCTCTCTCTCTTTCTTTCTCTCTCTCTCTCTCTCTTTCTCTCTCTCTCTCTCTCTCTCTCTCTCTCTCTCCTTCTCTCTCTATCAATAGCGAATAAAAGAATCACTTACAAGTATGTCTCTCTTTGAAT